>CAIGQZ010000379.1:8033117-8094584 GCA_903798205.1 Danio tinwini
ATAGATAGATAGATAGATAGATAGATAGATAGATAGATAGATAGATATAGATGATAGATAGATAGGTTTTAGTTTAATTTTACTTGACATTTAAGTTTTTTTAAGACATATTATTTTATTATTTTATCATATTTCAGTTTAGTTTTTTCAATTGACAAAATAATTGTAATACTTTTAGTTTTAGTTAATAGTAATAGTGGTTTTGATGTGGCTTTAATTTCTAAATGAGAATATACATTTAATAAATAAATGTATATTTTTAAGTTTTATTTCAGTTTAACTTGACAGAACATTTTTTTTAATATATATTGTTTGATTATTTTATCATATTTCTGTAAAAAAAAAAAAATTATTGACAAAAATAATTGCAATACGTTTAGTTTTAGTTAACAGTAACAACTTTTTGGTGTGGTTTTAGTTTATGATTGAGTATATAAAATGAATATATATATGTTGAATATACATTGCGTGTACTCTGCACAACCTCTTTTCTGACAAGAGATCATGCAAAAGCTCCCCATATGTTATTAAATAGATGACTTTTAATAAACTGCTTTTTTCCTGGTGAAAAATGTTTTTCAAAATTCTGGCATTGTGTACTGTGTGGAGGCAGCACATGTTTGCTCTAGATAGAAATCCTCAGCTATTTTTAAATACATTTGATCAGCTTTCTAAAATGTGTTACTGGGTTTTAAAACTTGTTTAATATAAATAATTTAATAATATAAATGATTTAATGTTCTGTTTTAAATGTTCTTTAACTAAAAGCTGCATGTTTTCCCCCCAGATTAAATTAATAAAATATTTTAGGTTTTCTTTATATAATTATTATTGCACTTTTGATATTCATTATTGACTATAATACATTAATGTATTTATTAATATCCTGATTTGTATTTATTTTTTCATATTTTTAAAAAAATATATTTTTATTACTTGTTTGGCCAGTTTATAGTTTCCTATTTATTTTTTTTTTATTTGTTATTTAATGAGTTTTATATATAACTTTTTTATTTATTATTAATTTTATTTCAGTAAAAAAAAAACGGTTGTAATACTTTTAAATTTCGTTCATAGGAAAAGCATCACTGGCTTGGCTTAACTTTTGTTCTTAAAGGACGTGATGTCTAAACTGTCTAAGCTAACTGAGTGTATTAAAGATGTTAAAGACTGGATGACCAACAATTTTCTTCTCTTAAACTCAGACAAAACAGAATTATTACTTATTGGGCCTAAATCCTGCACACAGCAGTTCTCACAACTCGACCTGCAATTAGAGGGATACAAAGTTAGCGTTAGCTCTACTATAAAAGATCTGGGTGTCATATTAGACAGCAATTTAGCCTTCAAAAATCATATATCCCATGTCACAAAAACTGCCTGCTTTCATCTAAGAAATATTGCTAAATTGCGAAATATGCTATCCATCTCAGATGCAGAAAAGCTAGTTCATGCTTTCATGACTTCTAGGCTGGATTACTGTAATGCTCTGTTTGCTGGTTGCCCAGCATCCTCTATTAACAAACTTCAGCTAGTACAAAATGCAGCTGCCAGAGTTCTTACCAGGTCTAGAAAATATGATCATATCACCCCAATTTTATCCTCCTTACACTGGCTGCCTGTTAAGTTTCGTATTGAATTTAAAATATTGCTTCTTACCTATAAAGCCTTAAATAATCTAGCTCCTGTTTATCTAACCAACCTCTTGTCTCGCTACAATCCAACCCGCTCTTTAAGATCTCAAAACTCAGGGCTTCTTGTAGTACCTAGAATAGCTAAATCGAGTAAAGGAGGTCGAGCCTTCTCATTTATGGCCCCTAAACTCTGGAATAGCCTTCCTGATAATGTCCGAGGCTCAGACACACTCTCACTCTTCAAAACTAGATTAAAGACCTATCTTTTTAGCAAAGCATACACTCAGTGCATTACATAGCGGTATGACGCATGATGTGCCCCACACACGATTTTGCTTCTTGTTTATATACACTATGAACAGCAGCTACGCTAATTATTCTCCTTATTCTGTATTTCCACCTGGGGGTACTCATCTCGAGACCCTCAGACTATGCAGTGCCACTGATGCGATCAAAGACCAGCGACGAGACGATCCCAAGGTTTCCGGACCAGGCCGTATCCTGAGCTGCTGCTGTGGTGGTCATGATGGAGAGCATAAGACTGATTCCTGTGATGCTCCAAGGTCAGACGTGTCTTCACGGAGGTCCAGCTACTGCGCCTAGACTGCAGCTCTGCACAAGACGTTTGGCCATAGGAGAAATGGTCGTGCCCAACTGAGCCTGGTTTCTCTCGAGGTTTTTTAAATTCTTCACTTTCGCCAATTGGTGAAGTTTTTTCCTCGTTGCTGTCGCCACTGGCTTGCATGGTTCGGGATCTGTAGAGCTGCGCATCGATGGAATTGCTCCTCAGTGTTTGGACTCTCAGTAGTGATTATTAAACCACACTGAACTGAGCTAAACTGAACTGAACTTAAACACTGAAAACTGAACTGACACTGTTTCAATTCACTATAAACTTCCATGTGAAGCTGCTTTGACACAATCTACATTGTATAAGCGCTATACAAATAAAGATTAATTGAATTGAATTGAACGTGATATACCCAAAATCAGTTTCGACAATATATGCTTCAGATATATGCTTTAGCAGGCTAGACATGCATTTGGCGCTAATCTAAAATCTAATCTAATCTAAAGTCTAAACTAAAGCAAATATATTCAGTTGCTTATCTTTTAGCGCCATCTAAAGACGTGTAGTGTTACTACAACTTGAATGACGCGCGTAAAGTCTGTCAGAAAGCCGGAAGTGACTTCTCGTAAATGACACACATGGAGAAGAGGTCGCACTTGCAGTGTGAAATAAATGTTTATGATCATAATGCTATTTTGAATAGGTGCTATTCACATAGATTACGCTAGGTTGTGTAAATATGACACAGAAGACAGTGACTGTAGCTGTGGACACGCGACTGCCGCAGGAGCGCTTGTGAAATGGGCTTTCAGGTCATTTTCTATGTTCCAAACCTAATTGGTAAGTTAATCCACATGTTTTTTTTGTTTTTTTTTGATGCAGCACAATTTGTTTTGCAAATTTTGAATACATCCTAACTACATTCATGACATGACTTTTCTTAAAAAAACAACTTGATGTTTAATTATTATTATTTTATAGGTTACATCCGGATCCTTCTTGTACTCATTGCCTGGATTCTGTATAGAGACCCACATAGTTTTGTGCCCTTGTATGTGTTATCTATTATTCTGGATGGTAAGTACTACACATATCAGAATATATAAATACATGCAATCTTAAAAATAAAGGTTCTTTACAGGCATTTGTGGTTTCAAATAGAACATTCAACATCCATTGCAAAAAGTAAAAGCTCATGTTATTAGTAAAATATTCAGTAACAAAAACATTGAACGGAAATATTATATATTATTATTATATTTATATTAAATTATGAACTCAACCTCTTTTTACAGTTGAAATCAGAATTAAACCCCCTTTGAATTATTATAATTTTTTTTATTTCCCAAATTATGTTTAACAGAGCAAGGAAATTTTCATATTTTCACATATCAGCAAGAACAAAGCTTCTCAATAGGGGCCTAAGCCACTAGAGGGCCTCAGTAAACTTCCAATATGGCCACAGGATGTCTTAAAATCATGCAACTTAAATTAAAGAGTATTACAGCAATATAACATATAAAAATAAACATGATTATATTTGATATTCAATATTATTATGTAATGAGATTTATTTTATTTTATGCATTATAAAAATAGATTTTTCTTTTCTGTAAAGATCTGATAAAACTTAAAATAAATGTTATGTAGTTATTTTTCTTCAGAAAATAATAATTGTGAAATAACAAAAGTTTTTATTATGCCAAAAAAATACTAAAGTTTTCTCCAACTCCAAGAAACTAAGAATTTTTAAGTGCTCCCTTAATTTTTTCAATAGCTAAATATCTTTTTACATTAAATTTATTCTCATTTACATAAACTGCTTAAATTATTTATAATTCACTGAACTAAAATATTTTCATGAATCACGGAACGTCATAAATCTTACCATGAAGTTTTCATGTCCCGCTGAGTGCTCACTTTTACACCTTAACGGTACTACCTTTGGCAAACAAAACTTTTTACTTGTTCACTTATTAGTTTTAGTGTATTTAAAGAATTTTGGTGTGGATCTATTGATTTAGTAAGATATCTCTGTGTCAGGGGTTGATGGATGGGTGGCACGTCGACTGCATCAGACCTCCAGGTTTGGCGCATGGCTGGATGTGGTCATTGATAATGTAGGACGTGGGATGATCTGGAACATGCTTTATGATGTAAGTTCAGTCAATAGAGACATGTAGCCTATTTTTTTGTCATATGTTTATTTGTATTATGACTGTATGCTATGTGTGTGTGAAGTGGGGCTGGCTGGTGTCTTCAGTGGAGTGGTGTGTATTTGTGTGCAACCACAATACAAGAGGTGCCCAGTGGAAGAACTCTTTCTCAGAGAGTCCGGTTTGGGTGCAAGCTGTGATGGCAAATGGTATGTTGATTTTTATTTATTTATTTAAATATTAAAGTCTGCATGAGCCGGAAGCTGCAACCGTGTTTTTTTTTCTTCGTATTGTGATGCAGTTCCTTGAGAAACTGAATGTTAAATGAGAAAACAGTGAGCATGGCTTGTTTTTTCTACTGCAAAAAGTAGGCATTTCATTCAGAAAGATTGGGAAAACAGACACCTCCTCCTCACCATTTCTGTTTGTTGTCATAACGCTGTCAAAACTGACAGTTGGAGTGGTAAAGTATGTTAACTATGCCCAATGCCACAGACAGACATAACCTGAGAATTTAACTGAAAACTAACAGGAAGTGCATTTAGAGATTTCTATTTTATATTGCAAGGGATTTTTTTCTTAAAGACATGCACAGATGAATTGTTCACCACAAAACTAGCAATATGACCTAAATATGACCGTCTAGGCAAAAGAAGATGATTAATTATTAATAGTGCTTTAAAATGTGATGCAATTTTCATGATCAAAAGCCATATCAAATATATGGTCATTAAATCAAATTAGGAACCCAAAAATCAAATCAGGAATTCTTGCTAGGAGAGCTTGATAGTCATGTTGAAATCAAAGTGGGCCGTCTGAATTGATACCCAGTCTTAGTTGGGATATACTAAAGAATCAAATTGAAATATTTGTGATTTAAAAGGCATGGTTTGAACATAGTTTGTGGTAGAAATCTTCACTTATCTTTATTTAAAGCAGAATGACAAACAAGCTAAAACATGTTAGAAAAATGGTACCTCATGGCAGTAACATGAGTTATAAAACTTGCATGCTAAAACAAACATCCATCTGTTAAAGGTGCAGTAGGTGATCTGGCAAAATGCTAACTGGTTAGCATAATATCTTTGAAACACAATCCCTCCCCTGCTATCCAAAGCCATGCCTCCTGAAACACGAATGTGCGCACCTTAAAGATGACAGCAGACAACCCACTAGTTCATGTCATTCTCCAGTTAGAAAACTTTATAATACTACAATTCCGAATGAAAAATGGTATAATATCTAGCACGTTTACAGTTGTGTAGCAAGCAAAACCTGTCATAATGTGCAATATTTCATGCATGCAAGGATCGCTGGTCACTCTCTCATGCGCTTTGTCCTGAAGTGACTACTGTATGATTAGTGCTTGGCCAGCAGGGTGCAGGAATTACACTTATGACTAAGCCATCCTTACATGCTTTTTCATGCTGAATATTCAGAGTAGCATGTTGAACACTATATAGGGAGCGCGTCACAGGTTGTCATTGTTCAAAAATGATCCAATGTGAATATAAAACCAACTTCAGCTCAGTAAAGCAGGCTAGGCTGAATAGCAATATTTACTTATGTTTTGTTGTTAAACTAAATAAAATCTACATTATCGTTGCTGTAAAACGTACCTTATGAAACTGAAAATACATCAGTCACATCAATCTTTTGCCGGAAGATTTCAGTGGCTGAACAACACTTCTGTGCATATAACCCATCCGTAACACAACAAAATCTACATCAGCATGACTAAAATAAACAACATTACCTCCCTGCTAAAAAAAAACTAGGCTGGTTGGCTGGTTTTAGCTGGTTGACCAGCCTGGTTTTAGAGGGGTTTTGGCCATTTCCAGGCTTGTTTCCAGCCTGGTGTTAGCTGGTCAGGGTGGAAAATAACCAGCTAAATCCAGCTAAAACCAGCTTTTAGTTTTAGACCAGCTTTTGGTTTTAGCTGGTCATCTCCTAGCCTGACCAGCTAAGACCAGGCTGGAAATGGCTGGAAACCAGCCTGGAACCCATCTAAAACCAGGCTGGTCGACCAGCTAAATCCAGCCAACCAGCCTAGGCTGGTTTAAGCTGTTTTTTTCAGTAGGGCTGACAAAAAAAATCTCTCAGCCATGTTGTAATCCTTCCTTCAGCGTGCAAAAGTAATTCCAATATTGATTCAGGATTTTAAAAAGTTTTGATTCAGCATTTGACCGCACGTGCAAATGGCAGATCTGTGTGAACAGAGGTGCACAGTTGTACAAATCTACATTTGCTGACAGACAGTTTGGGCTACTTATCAGAATTATGGGAATTGTCGGCCTGTCAATAGTTAATTGGATGAACATTTTTTTAGTTTTATGCCTTACCCAGATTATAAAAGTACATATAAATACATTTACATTATTTACTTTAATCAATACAATTGGAATGTGAAGAGACTTTCAACCAGCACAACAAAAAATGGTTCTGAAGACAATCACCTACTGCACCTTTAAAGCATGCAGCAGACATGCTAATTCATAGCATAATGCTAAACATTTTTAGTAACATGCTAATTCATGTTAGCAACACATTTATTCATGTCATAGTTTTAACCTTATTAAAATTACCCATGATATAATAATATTTAATGTGTAGTTGGCTAATTGTTTTTGTTTGGTTTTTGGCACATATTTAAACCGACCGACTGACAGACAATAATATATGAATAATAAACAAAATATTTATAACTGCTGAATGTTGCCAGTCAGTTTATATGTTTGGTTATAAGTGGTTCATGCAAATATTGTCACCTGTAAGTACAAAACGTTTCAACTTAAAGCTTTTCAAACTTATTATTTTAGAACTATGTCAAAAATTCAGTCTAGGCTTTCTCAAGAAAACATTAAAGTATTCTTTTTGTTGTTTGTTTGTTTTACATATTGAGTCTATATACTTTAATATAACTCTATTATGTGTTTCATATATTTTTGTACACTCCTGGCATTGTTCTGTATATGTTGTTCCTGCAATAAAAAAGGAAACATCAAAGTTTGTCTCTGACCTTCGCTATAATTTTTTTTGGTCTTTTATGCTGCTCTTGGTAGTTTATGTGTGTTTTATGTGATTGTGCTCTCATGTAAATGTGTTCTTTCAGTAAATCTCATCCTGTTTATCCTTCATGCAGGCTTCAAGACACCGTTGGGCATTCTGACAGTAGCAGGGCTCCATGTTTTGCCGGTGTGGCTGTATGGTTTCCAGCATGAGGTGCTGTCTCAGGCTCTCTGTGCACCAAACTGGCTGCAGATTGTGGGGATTCTGGTGCTGACAGCAGGACGAGTGCTGGGCTTTGCAGTTGAGGTGAAGTGCATGTTTACCCAGCATTCTTATACATTACAACGTGCCTGTTATATATGAAGATTCCTAATTTGGTTTTAAAGGGGTGGTCCACTACGATATCATATTTTAAACTTTAGTTGATGTGTAATGTAGCTGTGTGAACATAAACAACCTCTGTGACTGTAATACGCTCAAAGTTAAATGCAAAGGGAGACATTGGCTTTTACAGAGTTAGCTTAGCAAAGCCTACAGCGAACAAAGTTAGGGACTACAAAAAATACGTCCTGGTTCAGGTTACGCACATTTACCATGTGCATACATTCATTCATTCCTTTTCTTTTTCGGCTTAGTCCCTTCATTAATCTGGGGCCACCACAGTGGAATGAACCGCCAACTTATCCAGCATGTTTTTATGCAGCGGATGTCCTTCCAGTTGCAACCTATCTCTGGGAAACATCCACACACACTCATTCACACTCATACACTATGGACAATTTAGCTTACCCAATTCACCTGTGCTGCATGTCTTTGGACTGTGGGGGAAACCGGAGCACACGGAGGAATCCCACGCGAACGCAGGGAGAACATGCAAACTCCACACAGAAACGCCAACTGACCCAGCCGAGGCTCGAACCAGCTTGAACCTTGCTGTGAGGCAACAACACTACCTACTGCGCCACTGCATTGCCCCATGTGCATACACTGTGCATAAAGTTAAAGCAAAGAAAGCTAAAATGCCGTCCAAATGCTGCTATTTCCACAGAGCTTGTTCTGTTTCTGTATTTGGGCTTCCAAAGGACACGACACAAAGACAGAAGTGCTTACAGTTTAATTTTAATTATGTTCCAAAGAATTATAAAAAATATATAGCTCTAGATTTTGACAAAGGACAGCTTCCAGAATCTCTCTCAGTTCAGTGCCCGATTCGGCTGAAAACTCCTCAAAGGAGCAGCGCCATCAAGCAGAAGCTGCGGATTGTGAAGTGTTTTTAATTAATTAAATTTAATCTATGATATGCAGTGTCTAGCAATAACGGTATGTTCTATCAAATATGTAAACAACAGGAAATGCTGTTTGGCAACGCTAACAATTTAGCTACAAATTCATATTTATCTGTCAAATCCCTGGAAATATCCACAGTCATCACCAGCACGTGCAGTGTCTCTCTATGCGGCCGCTTTCTCTGCGTTCTACATCTTAAATAATGAACTCGCAAAAGAAATGTGAACATTTCATATTACTTACACATGCTTATTCTGAATATATGTAAAAGATTTGTGATGGTTAAGTAAAATACAGGGTAGCTCGCCTAACTCATGTTGCAGCAGAAAAATCAATCCAAGTTCACACAGGTCGCATCCCATATCTATCTTGCGCTTTATTCTCCTGTCAACAGCGTCACTGTATATTACAGAAAAACAACTTAATCCGTGCATCAGAGAAAAAAATAAATGAAAAAACATCAGAAACCCGCACACATGTGGTTTTCATGTTAAATGTGGAGCCGATCCGCGAATTACAGCACATTATGTAAGCTGACCAATCAGAGCCTCTTGAGGGCGGGCCTTTCAGAAGAACTAGGAAATATGACAGTCGTTTTCATGTTAGCTGAGTAGCTGTATATAATTAAAGTAAGATATATGAAAAAAATAACATGATTTTCTACAAATTAAGCATGAGCACACATTGCTTTGCATCTTATAAACACAACCAAGCCTTAAAAATACACTCTGGACCACACCTTTAAGAGTCTCCTACATTAGGTCTTGCTAAAAAAACACAATCGATTTGTTTTGGGACAACATGAAGGAATTAGATTAACTTATTAGTTTTTACAAATTTAAGTAGATTGAACATAAAACAATTAAGTTGTACCCCAAAAACTGAAGAAGTGGGTTGTTTGAGCCAAGTAGTTTGAACAAACCGCGGACGTCATTTATTGAGTGTAAGGTTAAAAAACAATACAGCCGAAGTTGAAGGCATTTCCTGAGGATTTCTAATACTTTTTAAACATTTGCCAAGTGTTGTTTAACAGAGAGAAGTTTGTTCAACACATAATAGTTTGACTAACTAATTTCTAATGACTCATTTCTTGTGTAATAGATTTTACACTTTAATATTCCAGTGTGTAACTTTGCAAGATACTAGTACTCAGCTTAAAGTTAAATGCAAAGTATCTAGGTTAAGTTAGGTTAGTTAGGAAAGTCATTGGTAAACAGTGGGTTGTTCTGTAGCCAAGAGATAATATCATTTCTTAAGAGGGCTAATAATATTCACCCTATAATATTTGTAAAATGTACTTAACTGAAATAAATAAGACTTTCTCCAGAAGAAATTATAGACCTTTTTTATAGAACGCAAAATTACCCATTATGCTTTGCGTGTATGCGTAAGGAGGATAAAAAAGGTCTATTATAAGAAATGCTGTGAAAATTGCACTGCTCTCTTTTGCCGATGAAACACAGGGCAATGTTTTGAGCAATGTTGCCTTCAATGGGCAATCAGGTGAGACACTAATTAGGTTAGTGGGATACATAAAGTCAATATTGTTGCCCATCCTTAATAATAAAGTAGTTAAACATCAGTGCTCTCCTTTATTGCCCAGAAACATTACTCAAAAAATAGCCCTGTGTATCATCAGCATTAGACATTACTTGGGAAATCTTTTGAGGGCTAATAATTTTGCCTTCAACTGTATATTTAAGGATCACTCTGTGTCTACATTCACAAAAAGCTACATTACACACTGTATATAAAATTATATCTTTAAAAGCATATGGGGGACACTTTAATATGCTTGTATAGTTGCAGTAGAGATACAGTTGCAATCAGAATTATTCAACCCCGATTTATTAGCCCCCCTGTTTATTTTTTTCCCCCAATTTCTGTTTAACGGAGAGAATATTTTTTAACACATTTCTAAACATAATAGTTTTAATAACTCATTTCTAATAACTGATTTATTTTATCTTTGACATGATGACAGTAAATAATATTTGACTAGATATTTTTCAAGACACTTCTATACAGCTTAAAGTGACATTTAAAGGCTTAACTAGGTTAATTAGGTTAACTAGGCAGGCTAGGGTAATTAGGCAAGTTATTGTATAATGATGGTTTGTTCTGTAGACTATGGAAAAAATAAATAGCTTAAAGGGGTTAATAATTTTGACCTTAAAATGGGTTTTAAAAATTAAAAACTGCTTTTATTTCAGCCAAAATAAAACAAATAAGACTTTCTCCAGAAGAAAAAAAATATTATCAGACATACTGTGAAAATTTCCTTGTTCTGTTAAACATCATTTGGGAAATATTCAAAAAAGAAAAAAATTCAAAGAGGGTTCAATAATTCTGATTGCAACTGTATGTGTATGTAAATACTACTGTTTATGTGTGATTTCGCAGATATGGTGCATCTTAACCCATCTGAGATGTTTACTGACAGATGAAGAGGAAGAAAAGAACAACTAAGAGTTTCAGATTTATATTTGATGAGGCTACTGCACTTCATCTCTTTGAATGAGCATGCTGAGTGTAACTTATGAAGGAGATAATGTTACTGAGAACTAATGTTGTTTTCACTTGAATATATTATAAAGTGAGATATATTTATGCCAGAGTCCTTAAATGCAGTGTTTAGAAAGGGAAGCTCTTTGCACCATAATAGTTACATAGTTGTTTGTGAGGTTTGGTGAATGCATTTATTATATATTTATTACTAAGGCACTGTTTTTGTTGTTGCCACTGGAAGACATGGGGTTAACAATGGGAAGTTTATGCCTTAAATTCTCAGGATATAAATAAACTGATGAAATGAACTTGTTACTGCATTTACAGTCAAGCCTGAAATTATTCATACTTCTGGCAAATTCTGACTTAAAGATACTTTTATTCAACCAGCAAGTTTTTTTTTTTTTTTTTTTGTCTGGAAATGACGCAGTCTTTTAAAAAAAATAATAAGACCATGTACAAGAGGCATCATTGTAAAAAAATATTTAGATAAAAACAGTTCTTTGAGGAACTTTGAGTCAGAATTTGTCAGTGGTATGAATAATTTCAGGCTTGACTGTATAAATACCCATATATGCAATTAAAGTAAGTTTTAAAAGGAAATGCTTGAATGTAAAAATAACCAATATGCAAATAAACTTATTTATGTTTTACATTTAATCTGAAATATTTTAATAGTTAAAATACAAAAGAGTTTTGGTATATATAGTGCGTACACACCATTTAGAAAATTCATATTTTTCTCCATTTCTTAGTGAATATAGGTCATATATTTTGGTGTATTTGAACAAAACTGATTAAGCAGATGTATTTATTAAAATAACAACATCAAACTATATATATATATGTTTCTCTTGGGTTTTTATTTCTTTACATTTTTTTTCCATGTATTTCCCTAACATAAATTTGGATGTACTTTTTTTTTATTGTGATCTTCAGAATAGTTAGCCCAATGCTCAACCCCCAATCTGGAGGACCAAGACATGCACTATGGACAATTTAGCTCACCCAATTCACCTATAGCACATGTCTTTGGACTGTGGGGGAAACTGGAGCACCCAAAAGAAACCCACGTGAACACAGGGAGAACATTCAAACTCCACACAGAAATGCCAGCTGACCCAGCCGTGGCTCGAACCAGTGACCTTCTTGCTGTGAGGCGACAGAGCTACCCACTGTAAAACCCAACAGTCAACTTTATCAAATGAAATGAGTGTAGTTAACTCAAAATTTACTAAAAGTTAATTCTATTAATTTGAAAAGAGTTTTAAAATGTTGAAGGTAATGAGTTAATTAAATACCTCATTACTTCAACTTAAATAGAGTAAGTTCACAGCACTCATAGATAAGTTTTTTTTTTAGCTCAAATGGTTTGTAGCAATCGGTTTCCTCAAACTGAGTTGCCTTAACTTATTGGGTTTTACAGTAATCAGTTTGAGTTCTCATCATTTATTGGGTTTTACTGTGCTCAAGAGGTTGCTTCATTTACTCAAATGGATTAAGTTCACAGTACTTATTTGGATCAGTTTTTGAACTTAAATGGTTTGTTGCAATCGGTTTCCTCAAATGATTTGGGTTACGGTAACTTTTTGAGTTTTACAGTGTGTGTGTGTGTGTGTGTATATATATATATATATATATATATATATATATATATATATATATATATATATATATTAGGGCTGTCAATTGATTAAAAAAATTAACTAATTAATCACACTTTTTTTGTGATTAATCATGATTAATCACGAATCCAAAAAAAAAAAAATCCAAAATACAGGCATTGCAAATATAGACATGGAAAAATTATAACAATAATAAAGTATTGAATACAAATAATTGTATTCATTGTAAAGTTGTACTGCGAGTTGAGAACATTAATTATAAAGTAGAAACAATTTGCTAAGAAAGTCCAGTCTATTGACATTATCAGGGGACAACACACAGAGAGAGAGAGAGAGCACTCTAGGCGATCACGGCGCCCTCAACCCGAAAGTGAAATAGAAAGTGACCGGTTCACGGATGAAAGTGAGGACCGGGAGAGAGGGGGTGGGTGTCGCGGATGAAAGTGAGGACCGGGGGGTTCGCTCACTATTCTGCAGCCCAAGGCGGCCACCTAGGTTGGCTCTATGGAAAATGTTCCTCTATTTGAAATTTTCACCAATACTGCATTTATGCAATCAAAAATGCATTAGTAAAAAAAAAAGTACCGTTGTGAACTACACTCTGATCTAAAATGATATTTTTAGTTTATATTATTGTATAAAGTGTAATTTGATCCTATGATGAAGTATTTACGTGCATGACCCTTCTAATATGTCACACTACAAATCATGCAGCTTTTAACTTAATATTTATATAATGTTTTGACAGTATGAAAGGTTCCAAAGACCCAGAATTGATTTGAAACCAAAATTAGCATTAATTTTATACTGACCGCAAAGTGATCTGTACCGTATAATTACATTAATAATACTTCTTATAAAATATTTCATTAGGTTCCAGGATGGATTTAGCAATTTTGCAGAGATTATACAAATGAAATATCATGACATTAATTAAGGTGAAAATGTGAGTAAACATCTAAACATCCAAAAGTACAAATCTGAGTACAGTCTTTTATTCTTCAGTTTCTGTTCAGCCATCAATCCACCCCAAAAGAGTGGTTCTTGTAGGATCACATTCAAGTCCAAGACTCGAACATGTCACACAGATGGAGAAAAATCACGTGAAGGCAAAAAATAAAGCAATTTTTAATACTCCAGAAGCAATATTGCTCATTGTAGTCTATTAGACAGCTTTATATGGTTTTGTTTTTTCGTGTTAGAGTTAGTTACAGATTTTCACAATGGTGGATACAAATGAGTTTAATAATGGTTTGGTGGTTACAGATGTACAATGTACAGCAGATTCTATTGAGGGTGAGTTACATAAAGCCAATGACTGAAGAATAATCCAAGCAGAGGCTCACTGTGGCACAACTTACTGACATTTCCAGGGTAACAGTCAGCATCAATATTAAATAGTAACACAATTTGCCATTGGACTCAATCAAAAGAGCATCTCCAATGGGTATAGACAGGAATATGTATTTTAATTATTTTTTTTTCTAATGGTAAGAGATCACATCCACTCATAGGTTGTTACTTCAAGGATCGCCATCGTCCATTTTAAACAGCACTTTGGCTAAAATCACAATCTACACATGGCAGCACATCTGAGCACTTCATAAAGATAATTAGCATCGCTGAAACAGTCGTCAACCCATACTTCCGTTCTCCAACTCTCTGAGGGCAGATTTCGAAGGGCTGTATAGTGTCAGGATTGGTTTTCTTGTCGGAAGATGCCAGTAATTAATTCCCTCCATCAGTTGAACGCTAATTTCAATGTGATTTTCTGGAGCTCACTGGGACAAGAACCACTTGTAGCGATGCATCTACATCTATATACAATTAGCTAAACATGCAAAGAAAAAAAACATTTGACCCAGAAGCACCTTCGTTTTGTTTTGATGGAGAAACGGTTTGGATTTGAACAAGAAATGCCACTTGAGGTTGACGAATGAGCCCTTGAATCGACATTCAGAAAGAAGCCATCAGAGCTACGTTATAGATTCGTTCAGCTTACTTGTTTTCTCACGTGCATCATTTTCACATTTCATTCCCATTCATGGTCTGATATGAGAAACCCCACTCATTCAGTCCATTTACCACACACCGCCAACGGAATTTCACTTACAAGGGTTTTGCGAGGTCACAGGTTTATTTTGTTACAATATTATTCCATTTCCCTTCCCTAAAGATCTTGAATTCTTCACGATCAAGCCTCAAATGCAACAACAAAGTATTTTATTAAATTTTTTTTTTTTTTTTTAAAAAGACTAAATATGTCCCTCATGTTTTAGGCAATCTCCTTCTTGGGTTGTAGGCTCAACCTGGTTTCGGTCAAAGCAAGCGACTTGAGAAAGGCTGACAAAAGTAGATCCCCACCAGCTGAGAGTCCTTTAAGACTAAGGCTGGGACTTTAGCTCGAGCTGGAGTGATTGGGAGCTCAAAAGCTGCACGACATTAACATCACATTCTACATGACTAGCCTGGAGCAAGGCTTTGTTTCTGCTAACGACAACAAACAAAAGTGAGTTCTCTGTAAAATGTGCCAATTGAATCAACTCGCTTGTCAACTTGGTTACGTGTTTGGATATATTCGGCAGTGAAATGAGTCTGACTGATTGGATTTGGAGTGGTACAGGTGCGTTCAGCAAATGTTGCACAATTGTGCGTGGATTCACTATAGCGCAGGTTCCCCTACAAGAGAGCCTCTTTACAATGACAGGTGCTGCGCTCAGCCCTTTTTTCTGCCTGTCCAGTCAGCTGGAAGTGGGCCAGGGGTGTTAATCTATGCCACCCGCGGCCGAGCTCTGAAAGGAAAACAACAGCGACCTGTGAAACCTGGTCCCGAAGCTATCCCCGCTTCAGCTTATATCATGTGTGTGCTTGAGTGAATAAGGCGCTGTGACAGAAAGCCGGCTTTGTGAAAACTCGCCCTCGTCCTTTAATATTATGGCAATTAGCTCGTATTTATTAATAAAAGAACTCAGTTTGGCTCATTCGCTTGCAAAGTTACACCTACAACTTGTAGCATACCTTGCATATAAATTATTGGCAGTTTAAAACAAGCTATGTCAGTACTAAGGGAATACAAAACCAGAACTTAAAACAAGGTAGCTAGAGCATTCGTAAATCCACTGGTCCGTGAATTGCACACGTGACATGAATTATTATTAATAATAATAATAATAATAAAAAAGCAAAAAAAAAAAAAGAAGAAGAACAAAATGGTCCATAATGTAACATGGCTGGTCTCATTTCCCAGAGTGCACGCAGGTAATCCTTGAATGCAAAGCTTTGCAATACATGAAGTCAAGCGCTAATCCTTGTGTTAATGGGGACACGGACATCTACGGATGTTCCTTCACTCGGTTGAGTGCTTTTCTCCACAAATAGCAGATGCAGTGATGAGTATTCCTGTTATGTGGAGCGACACTCCTTCAAATGCAAAATAAAAAAGCGTGTGTTCGAAGATTTCCATCCTTGCTCCTTTTTCATTTTATTTACTTTTTATTCAACGCCACTTGAAGTTAGAGAAATGGTCAGGTTCTTTGAAGAATGGTTTCTTGTCCATGGTGAGTGTTTAAGCATGGTCATGTTATTGTTCCCACTTCAAGAAATTTGGGGCCTATGGGAACTGTGAACTGACAGTTCAAGAGCTCTCCAAACTCCCCTTCTTGCCTTGACTACTTGTGTATAAATGGATGTGAATGTGTGAAATGGGGGTGGCTGTGCACATCTATGTGTTTTTAAGTGAACGATGGGTGTGTTAGCCCAAGCGTCCGGCTCCTTGGCTCTGGGAAAGCAGGAAAGACTGCACCACCTGCTCTGTGGACTGGGGGGTTGTGTTGACGTCCTCCAGCGCATCGGCTACGGCAAACTGCCTGTCCCTTAAACGATTCCAGTTGGACAGAATATTGTGATACTCAAATACCTTCTCATAGTTTCCAACTGAGTTGTACAGTTTTATCAGGCCTCGGTAGTCATATTCCAGTCCACTGTAACCCTCCCCAAACAGCTTCTTGCCTAAAGAAAACAATAGATAGATTTAAATGATTGGGGTCACTGTTTTATTAGGCAAACATGTGGTAAATGAATTAAAAATGACAGTAAAATGTTCTTTTGAAACTTAAAAACAATCAGAAAAAAAATAATATTAGAATTACAAGTTTTGACAATGAAGATTCAGCTTCAAATATGGAACATGAACCATTTTTTTTTTTTCATTTTACTTTTGACAGCCTTAATTATTTTGACTATGACTGTATATCCAATCAAACAACCAAAACAATTAAAAAGCCCAATAACTGATTGTGCCAATAAATATACAGTACTGTGCAAAGGTTCTAAGCACTATACCAGTCTCACATATAGCCTCTATAATATTCAGGTCTGAACCCTATGGAGGCCATTTCATGACTGTCTGCATTTCATCAGTGATTTTCTTTCTCCAAATAGGATTACACTGCAATTAGCAGATCATTATCATGCTGAAAATGTCCTTTACTAAGCCCTTTCCAAAAGGAAGAGCAAAATGCATTAAAATCTATCTGTACTTTTCAACACTCACAATTCCATCAATTTAGGGATGCACGATATATTGGCGGCCATATCGTTATCGGACGACAAATGCTATTTTTAATGTTATCGTTATTGATCCGATATCGAAATTAGGCTGACATCTTAAAGCCGATAGATTACATAGTTGTACAGAACTGCCTGCCTTGCCCATGCGTGGGCGGAACTTGTTCAGACTTGTCCAATGCACTAATGGAGCTTTCCCCACATTGTTTATTCCTTCAAAGTCCGTCCTTTCTTTGTGTGGTATTGAAGTGCGTCACACAGCGCCTGCAGTTAAAGTTTTAAACTTACATCGATTTATCATAAACCTTTCATCGATCATTTTTTGATGAATGGGACGAATTTATGCTGCATTCTCTGAAGTAAAACATACTATGTGTATTTAGCTTTTCGCTTGAACGGTGGCTCTGAACACCTCTCAAAACGAGTTTTTGGACATTACATATTTCTACATGTGTACATTACTGTAACACGTGTTATTCAAGAACATTTGAGCTGGTTTCAGTTAGTTCTTTCATTTTATTTAAAATATATTTAACTTTGTTAATTAAATCCCATTTTGTTATTTAACCTATTTTTTTATGCAACATTCAAGTTGCATGTTAATTTGCTATGCAAAGAAAAGGAAATAATTTATTTTTGGCATGCTGATTTATGTGAAATCGTGAATCTAGGTCTATATAGTCACCTTGCAATTTTTAAATTAGGCTATTCAGTTCATAGGAATAGTTCAAACTTTTATGAATAAAAAAAAATAAAATCAGTTGTTCACTGTATAAAAATATAACATTTTGAAATATTTATTGGCCCATATATATCGGTTATCAGCCTCTAAATCTAAAGAGTTATTGGTTATCGGTCCATAGTTGGTCCAAAGATCATTTATTCACCCTGTAAAAATTTTCAATCTAACTGGTTTTGTGGTAAAGGGTCATTATCTATTATACTATCAGTAAAACAAGTGTTAATGTTGGCCTAAAACTTTTGCATGGTACTGTATAATCATACATTTTCATCCAAAATGCATTACGCATCCTCACCAATAGCGATGGAGCGCAGGTAGAGGCGCTCTGCATCATCATACTGATTCATGTCATAGTTGTAAAGCGAGGCCAAATGTCCCACTGACAGCGCCACCTCGTAGTCCTCCTGTCCCAACAGCTGCTCCTTGATCTGAATGGCCTTGATGTGCATCTCCTCTGCCTCCTGCATTACAAATCAGACCATGGAAAGGTCAGTTAACCAAAAAAGCATACTTGAAAACACTCATTTGCCCTGTTTACACTTGGCATTAAAATATGATTAGACCCTGAAAAAACACAGAGCCTGAAACGTTTTGAGCTAGTTCATTTTCAACCACACCTAAAGGTAGATGAAAACACATTTAATAGGATTGTTTTCATAGTATAAATGCTCCCACAAGAGATCTGCTAGGAAGAGTACATGATAAAAAAGTGGTCAATAATAGACAATAACCAAATAGACAGATCAAATCTAGATTAACACAACATATCATATATTTGTATTTAATGCCTTGTCAGCAACAATGCCTATTTTCAAAATAGCCAAAAAACTGAAAAGTTTGCCTTTCATAAATGTTTTACATGTTTTAAGACATTGACATTTGGCATAAAAACGCCAAAAACACTGCATCACATAAGCCAAGCTAGTACTTAGCTCTGTTGACAGCACCTGTAAGAAAGTAACAATGTGCAGTCGGTGGCTCGACGATGGTGTTGAAGTATAATTTGTCATGCGTGCAAGATGCATCTCCACTTTTGGTTGTAATGTGAAGTAAATCCACAGTTTGCTGATGAAGTGTTAGCAAACACTTGAGCAACAACAACACTACCATATACTCCCCTATTGTGTGTTTGTTTACGCTTGCCTTTAATCTACACTCCACTAAACACGTACCATCCATGCACATGACATCATCGTTTACACAAACACAAGATTTCAAAAACGTCAACTTTAAAACCTGTTTTCAGTTACAAAACGCCAGTGCAGTTTAAACAAACAAGAAACATCTATAAATACAAAACAATTCTAAGATTTTGTGCTCAATACACCAACACAATGGATTTGAAAAAGAACGAACAAGATATGCTTTAACTGCAGACTGTCAGCTTTAATTTGAGGGTGTTTACATCCAAATCAGGTGAACGCTGTAGGAAATACAACAGTTTGCATATGTGCCTCCCATTTGTTAAGGGTCCAAAAGTAATTGGACAGAATAATAATCATAAATCAATTTTTTACTTTTTAATACTTGGTTGCAAATCCTTTGCAGTCAATTACAACCTGAAGTCTGGAACTCATAGACATGGATTAGGATGCTGGGTTTCATTCCTGGTGGTGCTCTGCCAGGCCTCTACAGCAACTGTCTTCAGTTCCTGCTTGTTCTTGGGGCATTTTCCCTTCAGTTTTGTCATCATCAAGTGAAATACAAGCTCAATTGGATTCAGGTCAGGTAATTGACCTGGCCATTGCATAACATTTCACTTCTTTCCCTTCAAAAACTCTTTGGTTGCTTTTGCAGTATGCTTTGAGTCATTCTCCATCTGCATTGTGAAGCACCATCCAATGAGTTCTGAAGCATTTGGCTTAATATGAACAGAAAATATTGCCTGAAACACTTTAGAATACATCCTGCTGCTTTTGTCAGCAGTCACATCATTAATAAATACAAGAGAACCAGTTTCATTGGCAGCCATACATGCCCACGCCATGTCACTACTAACACTATGCTTCACTGCTTAGGATTATGAGTAGTTCCTTTCCTTCCTCATACTCTTCTCTTCCTATCACTCTGGTACAAGTTGATCTTGATCTCATTTGGACGTTGTTCCATCACTGTGAAGGTTTTTTTTAGAACTAGGCTCACCAATTGTTTACATCTTGTGGTGGATCCTCTGTAATCACTCTGGTGTAGTCTTCTCTTGATTGTTGACACTGACACACATACACCTACCTCCTGGAGAGTGTTTTTGATCTGGCCAATTGTTGTGAAGGGTGTTTTCTTCACCAGGGAAAGAATTCTTTGTGCTCTTCCGGGTCTTTTGGTGTTGCTGAGCTCACTGGTGCGTTCTTTCTTTTAAAAAATATTCCAAACTGTTGTTTTGGCCATGCCTAATGTTTTAGCTATCTCTCCGATGGGTTTGTTTTGTTTTTTCAACCTAATGATGGCTTGCTTGACTGATAGTGACAGCTCTTTGGATCTCATCTTGAGAGTTGACAGTAACAGATTCCAAATGCAAATAGCACACTAGAAATGATCTCTGGACCTTTTGTCTGCTCATTGTAATTGGGATAATGAGGAAATAACACACACCTGGCTATGGAACAGCTTAAAAGCCAATTGTCCAATTACTTTTGGACCCTTAACAAGTGGGAGGCACATATGCAAACTGTTGTAATTTCTACAGCGTTCACCTAATTTGGATGTAAATACCCTTAAATTAAAGCTGACAGTCTGTAGTTAAAACACATCTTGTTCGCTTCATTTAAAATCCCTTGTGTTGGGTGTACAGAGCAAAAAATGTTAGAATTGTGTCAATGTCCAAATATTTATAGACCTAACTGTATATACTGTAATAGTGGGCACTTTGAGATGTTACAAATGAATAAGAACCTTGAATTTGCGCATGGATTGGTAAAGGCGGCCCAGGTTGCCATAGTGTTTTGCCGTTTGAACGTTGAATTCTCCGAAGGCTTTTTTGGCCAACTGGAGGGAGGAAAGGTGCAGGTCATGAGCTTCCTGTAGGAGGCGATCCTCTGTTTCTTTGTTATGGCAATCTATGGCAATCTCCTCCAGGATTAGAGCTAGAGATAGAACATCAGAAATACAAATTAGCTTGATGTAACGTGATTCTTAAAAAAGAAAAAAAAAAGAAAAAAAGTAGAGAAACAAACTAAAAGAACAGATACATTAAACATGGGCCACTCCAGTAATGCAGCTGTGAATGAGAGTAGTTATGAAAGCTCTTAAAAGCACTAGCCTCACCTTTCACCCTCTTGGATGAGGCCAGCAGCAGATGTTCTTCAGGGAGAATATGAGTTATGATATCTATGGCACGTTCTGCGTGGAATCTAAAAGTACAATTCAAAGTATGAAACTAGTACATTTCATTTGACAAACACTTCCATGAAAACAGACAGAAAAACAGTTCTAGAAGAACAACTTAATTGTGTTAAAGGTAAGGGCAACTACTGGCCATCTGTGTCATGGACTTCTTTATACTCAAGGGACAGATAAAATGGTATAAAAGTTCACACTGGATTATCTCTATAATCAAAATACTGTTTTGTACTGAAATGAATCGGCTAAAGTGGCAGCTTGCTTTTCAAGAAGTGACTCATGACACCAATAAAGTTACTCATGTTTTCATGATGATCCTGATAAGAGGAATGTTTGTGTTCTTTCATAAAAACAGCAGTGCTATTTAGTCTCTGACCCATTACGTATTTTTCAGTTTTAAGATTGAGGAGCCCTACACCCTTTAAGGTTACAGATTTATATTGTGTTGATCCTTGAATGTCTTTGACCTACAATCATAACCTGATCATCTGTGCATGAATCATCTACAAACTTTGTGCATTTTTTCATTAGATTGGGAAAAATCCCACCCGATCTCATGAGAAATGTAACTATTTCAGATATTGTCAGAAAGTGGCTAATTGGCATGAATTCACAGGATTTCATTGACATAAATATGTATGATTTTTAAAAGGAGGCATGGCCTCAAACTAGGCCTCTCACAATAATCAATATATCGACTTAAAATGCAATACTTGGAGATGACCTTAAAATATTTTTTGCCGTTGCAATATATAATTACAAATTCATAAACAATGGTAAAGCCATTTTACAATGGCATTTACATTCTACCTTACTGGTGTCAACGTTTATTATTGAACATTTACCCAAGAGGACATTTAATAGTATATATGGAGTGGTTGCTAGGCAGTTGCTAACATAAATTACCATGGTTCTAGCATGAATTAGCATGTTGCTAGCATGTTTCTAGCTTAAATTAGCATGTTGTTAGCATGGATCTAGCATAAATTAGCATGTTGCTAGCATGTTTCTAGTATAAACTAGCATACCGTTAGCATAAATTTTGTATGAATTAGCATGTTGCTAGTATGATTAGTATGTTTTTAGTATGGATTGGTATATTGTTAGTATGTTTCTAGTATTGATTAGTATGTTTCTATTATGGATTACTATGTTTTTAGTATAGATTAGTATGTCTCTAGTATAGATTAGTATGTATCTAGTATAGATTAGTATGTATCTAGTATAGATTAGTATGTTTCTATTATAGGTTAGTATGTTTGTACTATAGATTAGTATGTTTCTAGTATAGATTAGTATGCTTCTAGTATGGATTGTTTCTAGTATGATTACTAGGTTTCTAGTATGGATTGGTATGTTGTTAGTATGTTTCTAGTATGGATTGGTATGTTGTTGGTATGTTTCTAGTATGGATTAGTATATTGCTAGTATGAATCAGTGTGTTGTTAGTATGTCCAATGTTAAGCCAATGGCAGTTTTTTATAATGGAAGTCTATAGAACAGTTGCTAGGGTGCTATAATTTGTTGCTAGGGTCTGGCTAGTATGTTGAAAGTTCATCAGTGATTGGCAGATTGGTAGTTTGAGTTGAATGAGCCCAACCTTAAGTCTGTATGACAGTCTAGCGGTAAGTTATAAGTTGGAAATTTATGTCACAAAGTTTGGTCTAATGTTAAGTCAACGAGACTTTTCCGGGTCAGTTTTCGGAAAACCATAAGTTGGATCAGTTGGAAAAGATATAGCAACTTAATTCAGTATAGTTTGGAGTTAGTTTGGTGGTTGTAGTATGAACGGTCTAGGAGGAGATGCGTTCTTAAAATAGTATTAGAAGACGATGGAAGAATAATAATACGTTTATGTAGTATAACAGTATGTTAGCTTTATCAAGCCACCATAATTATAGAATCTAAATAAATAACCTTAGCTTAAAAAGTATTTTCATGATAAGCGTTTATGGCTATTTGCATTATTATGCTGTTAATAATCATTATATAATCAGTTGCATAAAATGATCGTAAAATGATAATAATACAGTTTAATCGCAACAATTTCTGTGACAGTATATAGCGCTACAAAAAAACCTTATTGTGACAGGCCTACCCCAAACCACACCCCTCATTGGAGGATGAGCAAATTGTACAAAAATATAAGCTAGTACTAAAAGTTATACCAATTAGCCAGTAAATCAAAAGGTTTTGAACTGCTCCGACATTGCATTGAAAAAAATCCAAGCATATGTACTGAATATCAGTTAATAATTCTCAAGACAGAACTGATATACTCACAGTGCTGTGTCGAATTTACCAGAGCTGTACTGATGGACGTAAGATGAATATGCCAGGTCCTCATGCGCAGTTGCAACATGAATATTCTTTCCTCCAAACACTGACTGCCGAATATCCAATGCAGTCTAAATAACAAATAAAATCCCATTAGTCTTTCAAAAAAATGAGAAAATGGTTTATTACACACTCAGATTTAAAGCGACCACTGGCTCACCTGGTAAATGGTCACAGATTGACAGATATTATCCACGTTTAAGAGATAAAACCCATAATCTAGTAGTGTATCTGAATATTTTGGATGCTTGTGCCCAAAATGTTCCCTGAAAACAAAGTGTGAACATATTTTAGAACTGTCAAACTGAACTATTTTAAGTTGATAGTTCTCACTACACATGATGGTTCTTACCGTGCCAAGAAGACTGCGTGTTTAATCAGTTGTTCAGCTTTCCTGAACTCCCGCTTAACAACACAAGCCTGCAGAGATCAATGTGGACACTTTTTTTAGATTAATTATTAGACACGGTAAAAAAACTCAAACATCCAACAATTACAGACCTTTGAGGCTTGTCTAAGAACATCAACTACTACTTTCACAGGTAAGCCGACTGTGATCTCCTTCATAGCTTCTATACACCACCTATAGGCCTGAAATGCATGAGAAAAACATTAATGTAGAGCAGGCCTTCTCTAAACAGACTTCTGGGACAGTTGCAAGGGGACTCACCTCATCATAGTGGCTTTTGGCAAAAAGCAGGGCACACAGTTCTCCATACAGGGCAGCCTTATTAGCCTGATGTCCGTGTTTGGCTAGTTTGTCCATGTAAGACTGAGCTAGTTTAAAAGTCTCTTCTCCCAGGTGGTATTTGCAGTTGCCGTTACGCACATGAAGTAACCTGGCACATAGAAATCAGCATTATAAAAGATGAATAACTAATAATGTTTTTTTATGTTTTATAAATAATGTCTTCAGTGCTTCGGTTTCTGTTATTTTTATTTTTTTTTTTTTACAATTTTTAAGAGCCCCTATTATGGGTTTTTGAAAATGACCTTCCACGCAGTGTGTAACAGCTCTAAGTGAAGTGAAATACCCAGTTAAGACTTCAATCTGAAAGTGCACCGTGTTTAAAACTATTGATTCATCTATGAAAGAGTCGACTCAGAGTGGTTTAAATGAATCGCCGCTGTAACAAGGCTTTTAGCGGTGTCGGCGTAACGTCGATACAGAACTCAAGCCCTGCCCATTTGTTGCACGCACAGACCCGGGAACATTTAAATCCCCAGCCCCACCCACAAACACTTTAGAAGAAAAAAGAGGAAGACAAATACTGTAGCAGATCCCGGTTGAATCATGTCGTGAAGACGCTAAACTCTGAAGTGTGAGGGAAAGTTTTTTCTACCCAAAGATGAGGCTGTGAAGAGTCAGTGGTTGAAGTTTATTTTTGCAAAAATACATCAGCATTATGGCCCAGCCTTGTGCTGTGTTCTCGCCATTTTTCTGACGAGTGCTTCAGCAATCTACCAGCTTACAACGGAGATGTTCAGCCGTTTGTTAAAGGAAGGATCAGAAATAACTATTGATGTATGGGACTTTGTCAGAGCTTGACAGGAACTTTACAGTACAGTTTATGGACCAGTTTCTTCCTCCATTTCACAAGTGTAAGTAAGTGCAATTAAAATGGTTGCCTGCTTGTTTTCTCTAGCTTGCAAATTATGTATTTAATTGTGTTTTGTAACTTTGTAACTGCTTGTACTGTATCTGGTTTAAATTATAACTCTTTATATTCTCATATCGCGTCTAAAACCATGTTGAAAACATGCCGCGTGCCGCTTTGTTTTCGGATTTAAATGCGTATGTGAGCTCGCGATCCACTGCCACTTGTCACTGATATGGCCACCGTCAGCTGTTCCTACACAAGTGCGATGGTCAAGTTTCAAAATAAGTCAGCTTTTGCCACTGTGTGGATTAATACTGAATGTGTGTCACTGTTTTTACTACTGATTAGGAACAGAGTAATATGCTTGTGTTAAACTGCACTGCTTTAATGCACTCCTGCATTGTGTTCACACATACACTGTGCACTCTGGCTACTTCAAAATTGTTGATAAGCCATGCTGGGCATTTCTCTCTGTCTCACGCTGAACGCAGTCAACCAATCACAACAGACCGGGTCATTGGACCAATCAGCGCACATTCGCATCGCGCTAATAAGGGGTTTGAGAACAAATGAATCGCTGAACGAGTCATATGGGAGTCGCTGGCATAGTTAGATAAAAACAAATGCATATTATAAGACAATGAAAGTGATTTTTGACCTTGCATGCATATCAGACTGTTGTTAGAGATCCCCAAAACCAAAATATGACCTTTTTTTATGAATAATAGGGGATCTTTATATATACTATACACTATACTATATTACACTATCTTATCATGCTATCTGTTTTCTGGTGACCAGCTCTGCAAATCAATAGAAAAAAAGGAAATCTAATTTTTGAATGGTTTAAGCACAAAAAAACTTAATTCAGTCTTAAATAGAGTTTTGACAATGTAAATCAGATGTGTCAGAAGTCAAGTCTTAAAGTGACAGCAGCCAAATAACCTGTCTGTTATTACTGTCAATCAAACAACAACAAAAAAGACAAAAATCCCTAGCTTCCCTTGACTGAATAACTGTTGCAGATTTAATAAGGGTTGATCTACAGCAGTGTTTCTCAACCACGTTTCTGGAGGATGTCTCCTTAGCCAAAGACACCAGATTCAGATCATCAGCTCATTAGCAGAGACTGAAAGACTGAAAGACCTGCAATGGGTGTGACAGACAAAGGAGACGTCCAAAACATGCAGTGTTGGTGGTCCTCCAGGAATGTGGGTAAGAAACACTGATCTACAGTATACTAACTTTATACAGTAAGCAAGGCAAGCTTATTTATATAGCACATTTCATACACAATAGCAATTTAAAGTGCTTTACATAAACAGGAATGAAATAGACAAGTGTAAAAGAAAATAAAAACAAATAATAACAGTGATTAAAACAGATTAAAATGTGATAAACAGGTTATAAAAGAATGAAAAAAAAAAGAAAGACATATATAGTGTGATCTGCGGGACGTAGCACAGTAATCCTTCAGTAAAGGCACAGCTAAACAGATGTATTTTATAAACAAGTAATTATACAGACATAATATATACAGATATAATAATAATTTAAAAACAAGTAATAATTAAAGTGAGGACTGTGCAGTATTATTTTATATTTCATTATTCAATTTCTGTAGAATCAAACCTGAAAATCATATATCTTTATTCTGCAGTTTTTATTCGCGCCACAACTTGCAGTTAGTTTAATCATTCTTGCTTTATTTTCGACAGTTTGGTTGTATTGTATAACATCTGAACTTTATCTGAGTGTTAGCTGACTGGTATATGTTAGTTTAAAAACTAGAATCACCAATTGTAAAATGTAGCTTGCATGTCAAAATGTTTTTTTGCCAAATTTATTAATTAACATTTTGAACAGACACATTATTTTATACATACAAAAGTAACACACTGTTCTGCTTTTTTACAACCAAGATCTAATGACCATAAAAGCTATGTAGTTATTAAATAACACAGTAAATGTAAAAAATAAAAATAAATAACAATTAAAACAAATAAATAAATAAAAATAATAATTAAAAAGATCATGTTTAATAAATTATAATTTTTACTGGTTGCAAAGGTCAAAAACCATGTAAACAATAAGTGACAAGTTCACTTCAAACAGCTGAGAAAAAGAAATTACAGCCTAATAAAATGTTTAAAAATATTGCTTTCAATTTACTTTCATTCTCGAAAATTTGAAAATAACAGATTCCATTAAACAGAAAAACCTTCAGATTTGAATGCTAAATTATATGTTGCAATATAAAGGAATATTACAAAATGTTAATGCGCAATCTCAATTATATTTTTGTACCTCTACCCCTTGACCCTTAAAACAGAGTGTGAAGGGGAAGAGCTTCAAAATTTACCCCTAAGAAATGGTCATCAATCATTGGTCATCGCGATCTCCTGCTATATATATGAGATCGACGATGGGGACTGCGGTAGTTATTCCAGTTGCATTATTTTTTGGTATTTATCTTCAGGAAATCACTGAAGGCAACGATATCATATTATCATAACAATATAATGCGGCAATAAGATTGTAACTGTTCTGTGCATTTACACCGTAGCCATATTCATCTATGTAAACACACAAAAAGAACATTAACATGATACCGGACACTGTAAAAAGCTCATTCCCAACCACAAGACTTTTCTGACAGGGGATTGGAGTGTCATTAAGTGCCAGGATGTTATGGGACTGCTGTACAGGAGTTATTATTATGGATTATAGATTGCGAAATTTAGATGTTTTTTTATTTTAGCTGTATTTTTAAAAAGCATGACGATAAAACACAAACGCTGTTATGAATGTATTAAAACATATGCTTTTGTTGTAAAAATTCATAATAATGACAAAAAAATACTAATTTGTGCATCACCTGACTTCTGTGTGTTCGCTCACCTTACACAGCACTCTACAGCACGATACCAGTGGAGAACCTCATCGTGTAGCGTGCACAGCTGGAGACATGACAGGAAGACTTTCTCTGCATCTCCATACCAACCGGCATCTGATAAAAAGCCACCTGGGATGGAAAAAAAACAACAACATATTATTAAAAGAGTTTGTCATTACAAGATAAAAGTGCAGAAGAGTGAGTCACACAGCAGTATACCTAAAACAAAGCCAAACTGTATAGCTTTCTCTTTCACATGTGCGTCAGACTCCGCAATGTATGAACATCGGCGGCTGAAGGAGTTTGCCAGGACTGAAGCTACCTTAACACCGTGGTCCATCAAAGCCTGGAAGCAGTGGTGTAGGAGGTGCCTGAAGAAAAAAAAATATGAATCAATGATTTTAAATATTGTAGCCTTAAGAATATATAATAAAATATTGTTTATTTTATTTATATTTATTTTAAAGAAGATACACTGATGTTTCTCTTACTGTATGCAATGACAACTTCCATAATATATTAATATTATATAATATTACTACTGGAAATATTTCTGCAATAGTAGACACTGGGAGAACTGGGAGTATTTTTTACCAAAACTTATATTTTCAAATCAGTTTGCCCCATCTAATACCATGCTTGCCATACACTTTGTACATTAACATATAAACTGCATGTGGTTAGGTGAAAGGAACAATTTACCCAAAATGAACAGTGCCATCATTTACTCCCCCCTTACTTGTTCTATATCTATTTGAGTTGCTTTCTTTACACAAAAGAAGATACTTTGAAAAACGCTGCTAAATTTCTTTTCTACTATAGAAGCCGATGGGTAACAGCTATCTTCAAAATATCTTCTTTTGTGCAGAAGAAAGAACTCATAAAAGGTTTAAAACCACACGAGGGAACTATCACTTTAAGTAGGGCGTTTTGGGATTCATCAAATATGAGGTGAATCACAAAAATTACAAACTTTGAATTAAAACACCAGAATGTAAAAAGCAAAAAAGTCTAAGACTGCATAGTTGACGATTACTACAATCCCATGAACCGTTGTGAACACCAAATAATAAATTACAGATAGAAAAAAAAAGGTTAATGAATTCCTCTATTTCACAGGTCTGTTTTGAAAACAAATTTATGCAAACAGATGGGTTCATATACATTCAGATGGGAAGCATTCAGAACAAGTTTCTTTTCAAATGTGTTATCAGCAATTATTGCTAAATAAAAATCCCTGTGGAGAAAAATAATCAGAGGTTTACATAATTGAACCCATTGCATTTTATAAAAAATTGAGCACATTAAGTAGCACATAATCAGCATATGAAGTTTTCAAAGGATCATCTGAGCAACGTCTGGAGAAAATACAGCTTATTACAGCCAATCGCAGACCTTTCTGTTGAGCAGGTGAAGACAATGACCAATCATAGGGATGTAAGAACTCGCTTGACAATGCTCAGAAAGCAAGCGGGATAATATTTACATTAGTTTATTTGCACATGTACTTGAGTTTTGTTTAAAACATTCAAAAGGTCTTTGAGCGGGTAAAATTAAACGTACAGTGCATATATCTTACAGCTTGTATTAAAAGACAAGATTGTATTACAAGTAATATATAAATATATTTATAGATTTTAATCAAATGTTTTTGTGTTGTGAGAAAAAATATATAATTGTGGATGGAAAGCATCGTCAATGCACCGTGATGCACTGAAATATCGATTTGAACCGAATCGATGGCATGATAATCGTAACCAAATTGTGAGACTAGTGTAGGTTCACACCCCTAGAACAAAACTGTGCTTTATGGATTTCTGGGGAGTACAACCATATTCAGGTACAGAATTTCAATAATCCAAGGTCAAAATTACATAATTACTTTCACTATTATGATTAAACTCCACAAATCTATATACTGTCTAAATCTATATACTATAATACTGACTCAACATTGCAGATCCTGCAATGTGAATATTGCAGATGCGCACATTGCGATATTGATACTGAAACAATATATTGTGCAGACCTAATGCAAAACCATCCTTTAAAAATACAATATTTTAAACTATTACTATCTTTACTTTTTTTTTTACATGAATAAATGCAGCATTCATGAACATAACATGACCCTGACCTTTTGAACAGTAGTTTACATAAAATGTATTCACAAAAAAAATATATATATACTCAGTGTAAAAAAAATACTTGTGTGTAAAAATGACAGAAAATACGATTAGACAACATTTAATCAGAATTTACTAAAAAATTCACTAAATTTAATTAATTGTTTATCGTTCTTATTTAAAATTTACTTATAATTACCAGATAAAAGAGTGCATAAATAAGCACATTTGCTCTTGCTGTGATATCAAGAATCTATAAATGAGCTTTTTACACTATTGCGACAAAATCTATCACTACTTGTATTACTCTACAAAGATGCGGATGACCTCTTGTGCCATACATCATGTGAGATTTGAATCACCAGCTCAAAATACACACACACACTCAATGTCATACAGCACGGTCATAAATACATCAATATGGTATGGCTTTGGGACTTTATTACTTTGACAAACAGACAAGAGTGGACTCAGTTACCTTTTGTCAGAGGCCCTGAGGACTTTAGCAAAGACCTCCAGCTCACAAAACTCCGCTCCCAGCTGGCAGAGCCGGCCTTGCTGGTAAAGCTGGAACACATGAAGAAATGTGAGACCGCTGACCCTATTGTACATGTGACACAACAAAGACAACTCAAGCCTTCCCTTGAGGATACCAAGACCCTGAAATCCAGGAAAGTAGCCATTATGAAGACAGAATGTACAATGAGAAAGAGTTTGTGCAAGACCAATTTGCGTGCCAATTACATTTTGTTTGTGATATGAGGTATCTGGCTTCCTAAACAAAGCCACCTGACGTTTATACTATGATTAAATGGGTAAAATTTCACAGAAATTTAACCCATGCAGGTACAAATCTCAAACTTAAAACTACAACCATCTTAGGTCAGTGATTTTTTCAGAAGTTCTTATGAGTGTTTTTCCAGTGTTGTTGGTATGATAAAGGATATTAAAAGATTTACCTATCATTTAATCAAAGTAACATATTTTACAGCTAAAACAAACAAAAAAATTGAAATTCATCCGCTGCATTATTAGATTTCATTCATTTTATCACTCTTGAAAAAAAACATTGAACAAAGAACTTTATTTAATATCTTTTTCTAGTCTAGGTTTTTCTAAGGTTGAGATCCACTAACATAAGCTGATCTGACTTTTTTTAAAGCAAATAACAGTTCTAAAGTCTACAAACTACCCTGGGAAAGAACAATAAACTTTCTTTCCATGTTTCTTGGGTTCCAGTTAAACTTGATTTGTAAAGTGTACTTTGAGTCCTCTCTCAAATGGAGTTTCATAACACAGAATATTACTGCAAATCCTCAGTCAATTGTCATTTGTGGGCAACAAACTCTGATGGTTATATAAAGTAAATATAGTACAGGGTGGGTCATTTATATGGATACACCTTAATAAATTACATAGACAATTGCCTTCAGATGACCCTAAAGATAAAAGTCTAAGGGGGTCAGATTGGGAGACCTTGGGGGCCATTTAACTGGCCCACAACGACCAATCCACTTTTCAGGAAACTGCATTCAGGAAACCATTCCCATTTTATTAAAGTGTATCCATATAAATAGCCCACTCTGTATATTATAACACTTTATTGTAGTATTTAATATAAAGTACTATAGTATATTTTCATGTGGGTGTCTGACAACTGAATATAAATCTGTTATCAGATATCGCAGCCTCTGTAACGTTTTATCTCACACTTTTTTGTTAACATTTATTATTATTTATTTGTGTAGGATATGCATTTTCACATTCTGGTTCCAATGCCTTATTGTTAAACTGTTAAAATGACTATAATTAAATGAAATATTCCTAAGAATAAAAAATGATGTGTTCTTTGAAAGAGTGTACTTGCATTGTGATGACATTATATTGTCATTCTGGCAGTATATAACGAGTGTCATAAAATGGTTCTAAAATGACAATAATATTGTTTATCACAAAATATTTTGCACAACAAAAAATTTATATCATGACAGGCCTAAATGAAATGAAAAATTTATGAGGGAAAGTCAAACAGGTTTTACAAAGCAGAATTGAAACACACAAACGTTATAATATTTGAATATTTAAAACATTTTGCAACTTTCGAATCATAAGGTTTAAAGTAACATTTGTCAAAATTGAGTCATTCACATATTCTTATTCTGTGTAAATGTATTCCCATCCTTGGTGTGTTTGCATACATTTAGAAAATGTGTTCCCCCTATTGGCTTCACCATATGAAATTCACAGGAACTTTACATATCTTAAAACCACCCAGTATGCAGATAGACATTTATAATTCCAAAGTGGTGAAATGATTGAACAAAGATTAATTTTAGAGATACAAATACATCATCTGTGATATCTATCCGCACACACCAACTATGAACAGCACATTTAAATACAAATGCAACTGTGAAGTTTTAATAACGTATTCAGGTATTAGTTAATTACTTCAATTTTGAATTTAAGGAATGCATTAGAAGGTCAAATGTTTACAATTCCATTAACTAAGATGAAAGATTTAAGGTTATGTAAACAAACAGAACTTTGTTGTAGTGTTACCATGCCTGCATTGTAACGTTACAGTGGTCATTTATTGTATTCACAGCAGTTGGTAACAAATCGTTTTTACAGATGACACTCGCCACATTCGTTAAAAACACGGGTTTGGTTAAACGTCCCATAATATTACACTGAACTAGTACTTATAAATAGGTTAAGAGGGTAAACGGTGAAATGTCATGGTACTGTAACGTTAACTAGTCTTGACCCAGAGAGATGTATCTCATACAGTAGTAGATAAGCTACAAGCTAAGATAACTAAACAGTGGGCACTTGAGTTTTACCAGTCTAACGGCCACACAGAAATAGGAGTGTACTCGTAAACCAGGATTTAACCAGGTTAAATGGTCTCGTAGCTCGAGTTTCTCCTAAACCAGTGCTCTACTGAGAGGTTGGTTCAGTTTTCGTTAGCCAAGCTGCTAGTAAAAAAGTGAGATGATTTTGACGGCTGTTCCGCCCTGAACTCCATCATCGTGCTTCTTACCTTGTAGTACACATCAAACTGTATATTTTCGGGGAGAGATCGGATGTCCCGTCGCGACTGGTCGTAGTTGTCGACCACGGCTGAAATAGCAGTGTTGTAAAGGGTCTCAGGGATCCATTCCAGCTCCACCGCGGCCATATTGTTTTCTTTCACTAAATCCAACCACAGCCCCCCCTCTTCCACTCCTACTTTCACCTCCTTCGCTACCTGATCGAGGTAAAACGCTTTACTCTGGTGTTCCTCATACACCCCCGCGGCTGGAAGCGCTTTTTGAGGTTGAAATGGACTGTTATGATAGAGAACACAACCCCCAGGTTATGCTCTCATGTTTAAAGCTCATCCCCGATCGAGATGCCCCGCCCACTCTGACACTTTAGGCAATGACGTAGCGCTTGCACTCAGTGAACGCGCATTTGATTGCAGTTCAAAACAACGGCCGCTGGGAGGACGGTAGAAATCTCTCAGAAGTGAGGTTTGTTGCAAAACCTTTCTGTTAGTCGGTTTACATTTATTAGGCATTTCTGTACTGATGTATTAAGTGAACAAAATTAAGTTTAAAAAAATAGTTTTTTACGATTTGCAACATTTTTTAAAATAAAAAAGTCCAGATCCTTTATTAATTATATTTGGAGTTTCTGAAGACTTTTTGATACTTACATGGGTTCAACAACAGTTTGTTTCATATGGGTTGATCTCTGCCACAAAAAAACAAAACAAAAACAAAAACCGTATACTTTTGTTTTGGACGAAAATAGGAGTTCCAACTTTTTAATTATGGCTGACAGAGTTAACGATTACATTACATCTGGAAAAAAACAAGTATACCGTAATAGACGAGATTTTGTTATTTGAAAAAAATGGGCCTCTTTAATTTCCTCTCTACAAACTTGTGATTATGTTTACTATGCCTTTAGCACCTACTTTTACCATTGGATCGCACTGGTGGGTGGTTGGTTGTAGGAAAGTATGTTTAATTTTTGTTTCATTATAATTTTTATGACTGTTGGTTGTTTTTTAATTTTCTCTTTTTTTGAATGTCGTATTTTTAAAATGTGAGTTTTATGTTTGTATTTTTTAAAAAGTGTATTTATATGTCTGCTAAAATTTCTAATAATAAAAATATTTAAACCATAAAAATGAAAAAGGTCAAAACTGTAAAACCCAGAAATAAACACATGTGGGTCTTTAAAAAAATCTTTTCAACATTTTGAGAAGCCTGTAAGAATAAATATTTCTACGATTTGTAAAATAACCTGCTCTTCTGATTTTTTTTGAAGTTTGGATATTTGTTCTTTTAACCATAAACTTACTTTATAGGCTATACTGATGCATTTTACAAAAACATAAGATTACATTTTATATTGTAATATATCGAATTAAGAATCTTAAGAAAATTTTTACTTGGTTTAAAAAAAAAAGTTCTTCATAACTCCTACAAAAACCCATTACAAGTTTGGAACAACTAGAGGGTGAGTAAATGATAATAGATTTCTTATTTTTGGCCATCAGTGTATAAATATGAGAATTTGTTGTAAATTTCTTGAAATTCTTAAAATCTTTAAACAAAAAATTATGTCAAGATTTTGTCAAGAATAGCTATTTTACCACACCACTCTCAATAACAACAATACACACAGCAAGACTGGTGACAGAGTGGTTTGATGAACATAAAGTTGAGCATCTCCCATGGCCTGCACAGTCACCAGATCTAAATGTTATTGAGCCACTTTAGGATGTTTTGGATGAGTGAGTCAGGAAGTATTTTCCTCCAACAGCATTATGTGGTGACCTGGCCACTATATTGCAAGAAGAATGGCTCAATCTGGCCACTGTGCAGGACTTGTATCCGTCATTCCCAAGACAAATTGATGCTGTATTGGCCACAAAAGGAGACCCTACACCATACTATCTAATTATTGTGACCTAAAACCAGGCGTTTCAGTTTTATTGTCCAACCCCTGTACATAAAACATAGGCAGTATACACTTGAATACAAAAAGCAATTTTAAATCTCACATTTTTACTTTAAAAAACTGTCATGGAACTATTGCATGTATAGCATTTGGATCAGCAGACATGCCAAATAAATATTATTTTGCAACAAAATAAATGTTTAATTATAGAACAAAACCGAATAGAATAGAATAGAATAGAATAGGAGATGCAGAATGTTTGTTTTCCCTTAATGAATTGAAAGTTTGCACGGGCACCACCTGCTGGCCACTACTAGTAAAATACATTTTTCAGTATCTAAAAATATGTCAAAATTTCAGGTGCTGTAGCATAAAAATCTTTTGTCTAATCCCCCCATATTTAGATTAAATGAACTGATGCCATTAGTTTGAAATATATATTACATAATTACTTTTTATGCATTCCTTTGTGCCATATGGATCGTATGCATGGTCAATCTAAGTACAGTATTATATTTCATTATTGAATGATGATAATTTCTTAGTTGTCTTTAAATGTAGTACTTTTACTTTTAATTTTAGACAATGTATAAATAATTATAATGGTTAATAGCTAAGCAGTGATCTAAATAAATATAAAGCAGACCACAGAGTCCTATGAATAATTTATGCTCAAACACACAGCAACTCAAAAGTACAAATTATATCATTTGATTATTTGGAAGTAATTTAAATGACCAGAATAATTTTCAAATGTCTTCATCAATTTATCTTTGAAATGCATCACTAAATGTTTAAGTAATTTTTAATATATAAAAAAATAACTCTCACAAGTATAGTTAAACTTGTATAGTTACTGTGGTGTATATTGGTATTTTTATATGTATAATTGCTTAAGCGAAAAGGTTAGGCCAGTGTTTAATCTAATTCAGAACATCATGACCCCTAGATCTCGGTCAAGTTCAAACCCACAAGACCTGTGTTATTTTACTGTATATAATATTGCAGTTATTCATATAATTGATATATAATATACAGTGTAACTGATTAAATGACTTATTACTGGATTGTTTAATCAGATTCTAAAAATTTAACAGAATTATATTATATGTTAAATTATATATATTATTATATTTTAAAATTCTATTAAGATTACATTTACAAATTGTTTGTTATATATCTAAAAAATCTGCACAAAATAAATCAAACAAAAAAAAGTTATTATGTTATGTGTAATCAGTAATGGACTGCAATTTCTGAGCTCTGACAGTATATAACAGATTATATAGTATATGTAATATATAAAACTAATTAGTAATGTTAACAATATTCTAAAAGCTATTGTTAATAATATAAATATTAAATGTATTAATAGTATTAGAATAATAATGTTGTTTTCATATTTTACCTTTTTTTTCTTTTAGTTTTTTTTTACCTTTAATTTGGATAGGGCAGTGGAGGTTACAGACAGAAAAGTATTGGGAGCAGAGAGAGAGAAAGGGTCGGCAAAGGACCTCAAGCTGGGAATCAAACTCAGGTCGTTGTGAGCACCTTTGTGCCATATTTTACTTTTTTAAAAAAGTTTTATTTGTTTTTGTTAAGCGCTTTTGTCATTTTTTCCTCCAAAATATATTTATTGAGTTTTGTTTGAACTACAGAACAAAATGCATAAACTAAATAAAAATAATAAAAATAAAAAGTGAAAGACAAATGGTTAAAAATGTGAAAATAAATATGCAAACAAATGACAAATTCAATGAATAACAGTACATAATAAAAAAATAAATAAATAATAACAATCTTTAGTGCATTTTTGTATCTTGCGTTTCACAGTTTTCCAGTGTTACTGGTCAAACAAATTTGTTAACTGTAAGACATCTGAACAATACAAGACACCAACAAGGGTTTGAAAGCTCAAACATCAAAAAATGTTGCATGGTCTACCTGGTTCAAAAAGTGTTGAAAGGGGGTCCATATTTTATAACAAATCTTGTAATTTCCCTTTAACAGTGTATGTCAGCTTCTCCAGAGCAAAACTGGTCATTTCTATAACCCACTGGACACAGGATGACCTTTGAGGCTTTTTTCCAATTTAAAACAATAATATGCTTCGCTTGGAGTAAACTAAAATCTAATAGTTTGCGTTTGCTTGTGTTCAGATCCAGGTTTACAGAATATATTTAAAATAAACATAATTTGGGAACCAAATGTACGTTTTCTTCAATTAATTTACCAATCATGATAAGAATCTCTTACCAAAATTTTTGGATTTCATTGCACTCCCATACACAATAATAAAGGGTAAACTCCTTCATTGCATTTTGTACAACTATCAGGAATAATTGGGTTAAATCTATGCAGTTTAGCTGGTGTGATGTAAATTCGTAGGAGCCATTTATATTGCAGTAATTTACGTGTGTTAACAGTATTATTTTGGGCAAATAATCAAGAATCTATCTATTCTTCTTTAGATATGTCTTCTTCGCGTTTGTCATTTTAGTTTTTGTTATTCTGCTTATTTTTAAATAGTTTGTAATTGTCTTTCAAAAATAACTACCTTATTTTAGTTATCTGCCAAAGCAAAGCCAAACTTTTCATTATATTTTATCTAAAAATATTTGTATTCTCGTTTTATAAAAAAAAATAATAGTCAGTGCCAACTTTATATATCCTGGACCTATTCTTAAATGAGTTGACAGACTGCCGACCACCAAAAAACAAAAACCGTTTGTTAATAATATGCCATGCTCCTGCATCTGTAGTTGTATATGGCAGCCAGCAGAGGTCGCCGTTTCTTCTCACCGAACAATGAGCAGCATGAGGCCAACCTACCGCCTTTATCACTATATATTTACAACAGTGCTCGCCCGCTCACGTTCAGCTGCGCCCATCTAGAGGATACAGCGAACAGAAACAATCCCGTTCCCTGACAAAAACTGGATATCTCACAACGGTGAGTCCAGCTGACTTATATGTATTCTTCTATGTATATTACAATTCCGTAAACAACATAACATACAGTTATTTTAAGGAGGTAGAATCTCATGTCAGGGATGTGAGCATGGGATCAACAGCAGTCCGCTGCTGGATATAGAGGCGAAGAAAGGACCCTTATCAGTCACTTTACACATGCTAACCGACCTGCTAACTGTAGCCGGACAATTCTTACATTCACTCCTCTTACGGGTTTATGGATTTGGTAGCTTCATGCAGAAATACGCGTACTCTGGTGGTCTGTGTTGAAGAGTTTTAGTCTGTGTCCAGCTAATTTAAGGGCTTAGCGGCTGTTCTTGAGCATTAGCGTTTGGCTTTCCTGCCGCAAATGACTGACGAGTCTCTGTCGCTGCTCCGGTTGACTGACCGGGCAAATTTATATAATGTTTCTTGTTCTCACGTGTTTCCCTTTTATGTATCTCTCTCGTCTGGCTTTTTATCTGTCTGGCCTTTAATGCGTCAATGTTACATTGTAGCAAACCGCAGCTTTAGTGGCTACATTATAACAGAATGCTTTATTATATTGTAGTGTTATAGTTGTGAAAGAGGACAGTGCACACTTTACTTTAATGTCAGTGGTCAAGTGCATATGGAGTCTGCTGATTTATTTTCAATGGTAATGCAATAAATAATTGAGCTACTTACAGAAATTGACTAGCAAAAGTCCAGACCCTGTCAGAATAGCATAATGAAATTGTTGAATTCAATAAAAAATTCTAATATTTCTGTTTTTTTTTTTTGAAGAACTTCACAAATATTGCTGTTATTAGGGCTGCACAATATATCGTTTCAGCATCAATACCACAATGTGTGTGTCCGCAATAGTCACATCTCAGGATGTGCAATGTTGGTTTAGGATTATAGTTGATCACCACAACATTTGAGATTTGCATTGCAAAGTAAAAACATAATAGAGTCTGCAAAAGTTTATCATTTGCAAGGCATTTCAGCAGAGTTTAAAGCCTTCACGCACAAAAAAAAAAAAAACATTTGTAGCTTTAATGAGGAAATATTTTACTGAATTAATACAATGAAAACTACACAGTGTTATTTTACATTTCGTTATTCAACTTTCATTCCTGAATACTATTTGACTCTCCGGAAAACCATTAAGCGTAGTGTATTTTACCTTTTCGTTGCTCTATTGTAATTATTTTTCGCTTGCAATTTGTATATTTTTTTCATACATGATTCACACCCTTAGAAAATCTCCCCAATTAATCCTAATTTATGATTTCTTTATTTCTGGTGAAATTATATTCATATCGCAGTATATATTGCAGAAAAACAAAATACAGCAATGTCAGATTTTTCCAATGTTGTGCAGCCCTAATTGTAATAGTTACAAATATAGGCGAGGAGCAGGGGTGGACTTTGCAATTTCAGGTGTGGGGATCTAGCAATAAAACTCAAAATACTCTCTTTCTCTATAGATGTATTTTTTTTCTCTGTGGATTAATAAATAAACTGCATGTTAAAAATATATTTTAAGTGGAACTTTTATCTTTTGAATACAATAAATTCACAAATAATAAAAAAAACAAGTTCACAAGCTAAGTATGTCCAGCTAATTAGTCTTATTTGTGATTAGATTTTAATATTTGTGCAGTATGGAAGGAACGTTGCACTATTCATGGGGGCCTGTTTTGAAAAGCGGTATAGCATTAAAATCCTTATAGTTATAGACAGATTATACAACATATGTTAGAAAATGTATAAACGTATGATAAAAAATTAGTAAAAGAGCTGTATGATTAATATAGTCTTCTTGGAACTTGTTGGGGCCTAATTTCCCAGGGCCCTAAGCTGCTGACAGGGGAGGTCAAGGAATTGGCGTAAATACTAGCGTTCAAAAGAATGCTGGCCAGTAATATTTCTATTGGTAAAAAAGTAATTTTACGTTTTTCGTTAATAAAAGAATCTTAAACAAAACAGACCACAGTTTAACAAAAATGTGAATTATATCTTTTGTTGTAAACATTTACAATAATAATAAAATCTCTTGAGCTCCAAAACAATGTATTAGAACGATGCTTGAATGATTTCAATGTTGCCATTACTGAAATCTATATTTTACATATTTGATAAACTATTTAAAATGTAAATTAAAACCACAAACTTTATCTATTGTGGTGTTAAGCAAGGTGGATATTTTGTGCTATAAAAAGAAATTCAAAAGAAATTGAGAGTAATTCATTGGGCTTAAACATTGAGCTTACAGCTGTCTTTAGTGATTTAAAATCACTTTATTTTTTTTTAAATTATCATTTGCACTTATATTTTTTGTGCTAATGCCTTTTAAAAATAATAATAATCATAATCATATTAAATGGCCGTCACGGTGGCGCAATGGGTAGCACAATCACCTCACAGCAAGAAGGTCACTAGTTCGAGCCTCGGCTGGGTCAGTTGGCATTTCTTTGTGGAGTTTGCATGTTTTCTCTGGGTGCTTCGGTTTCCCCCACAAGTCCAAAGACATGTGGTACAGGTGAATTGGGTAAGCTAAATTGTCCATAGTGAATGTGTGTAAATGAGAGTGTATGGGTGTTTACCAGTGATGGGTTACAGCTGGAAGGGCATCCGCTGCATAAAACACATGCTGGATAAGTTGGCGGTTCATTCCGCTGTAGCGACTCCAGATTAATAAAGAGACTAAGCCGAAAAGAAAATGAATGAATGAATGAATGAATGAATCATATTAAATGCTAGTCCCTTGATTTATATTAGTTTGGGTTCACTAGTATTTTTGCTTCTGTATTGTAATTAGATGGAGTAGAACTAGTAGAGTAGCTAGGTAGTAATAGGTAGTATCATGCTGCGTTAAGTCTGCGTCATGCCTTTTATGGGGAGGAATTGCCTGAAATGCCTTCCTGTATTATGAGGAAGAATTTGGCCCCTTGTTAATAGAACTTGTTTGGATGATGAAGTCTCCCGCTGGTGGGAAAATAGGAATGTTTGAGGCTCATGGCATTCATTGCACCCCCTTAATGTCTTGCACTTCTTTCACATCCTTATCGTGAAATAATATTAGCACAGTGTCTTTATTACAGTAAGAATTGTACATTTTGCTGCTGTTTTGATCCATAATATCAAACCATTGCTGCAGGAGGTTCTTTCTTGTGTGTAGGCCACTCAGTGATTTCAGTTACATAATACAGCTTTACCTTAAAACAAAGCACTTGCGTGTTTTAGTGCAGTGTTCAATTGCAGTTCAGTTTTTCATTGTGTAAATAAACAGGAAAAAGTGCCACAATTGTTGATGGTGTGATATTTTTTCCCTCTCCAGGGAGCCATAAATGATCCATTCTGGACGTACAGAAACCCCTCTGTCTCTGTATGGAAAAATCTCTAACTTGTGAAAACATTGGAGCTTCTCTAGTGAAACGTAGACTACTTCTGGGGACAGTATGTTCAACTTGATGAAAAAAGACAAGGAGAAGGATGGAGTTAGGAAGGAGAAAAAGGACAAGAGGGACCGGAGGGAACGGATGTCTGCAGCTGAGCTCCGAAGCCTTGATGAGATGAGCATGAGACGGGGCTTCTTCAACCTCAACCGGAGCTCCAAGCGGGACTCCAGGAACAAGTTGGAGATCTCAAACCCGATACCTATTAAAGTTGCCAGCAGCACTGAGCTCAATCTGACTGACATAGAGTCGGATGGCCTCAGCAACCGCAGCAGCATGGTTTTGGATGCAGACCAGCTCAGTGCAGCGAGTTCCAGCGATGATTTGAAGGGCGATTACGGCCAAGATGGTCACAGGAGCTCTGTTAAGGAGAGGGCAGCGAGGTTTGGCTCTCTTGCCATGCAGAACTCTCAAATGGGTTCCATCATGAAGCGCTTCTCTTTTTCTCAGAGGAATAAAGATGAAAGTCAGTCTGAAGGTTCAACGCCTTCTGGACAGAACTCGGCCGCCCCATCTCCACAGGTGGAATCCAAGATCTTTGATCCCCAGCGTAAGCCAAGTCTTCAGCTTCAGCAGCAGCAGCAGCAGCAGCAGCAGCAGCCGCAGCAGCAGCAGCCTCCTGGGAAAAAGTTGCAGATTCCTGAGATTGTGGATAAGACCTTTCCTGCAGATCTCCGCTTGCCTGCTGTCGTGCCACCGCAGACACCTGAAGTTCGGGAGTTGGTTCTCCAAAGGCGGAACACTGGAGATTTTGGATTTTCCCTGCGGCGCACCACAATGTTGGACCGCGGCACAGATGGAGCAGTGTATCGACGTGTGGTCCATTTTGCTGAGCCAGGTGCCGGTACCAAAGATCTGGCTCTTGGTTTGGTTCCCGGAGACAGGTTGGTGGAGATCAATGGACGAAATGTGGAGAACAAGAACAGGGATGAGATTGTTGAGATGATTCGGCAGTCAGGCGACACAGTTCGCCTTAAAGTTCAGCCTATCCTGGAGTTAAGCGAGCTGAGCCGATGCTGGCTGAGAAACACTGAAGGGCTGCGGCGGGAAGCATTTGACGTAAGTCCATACTTTCTCTTTTCTTTTCTCGTTCATGATCACAGGCTTTCCAGGCAACTCCCCACAAGCCTGCCCAGCTCTTACACATGCGGAGCCAACTGGCTCTTTTCGAGAGTACAAGCACATCATTTAAGATGAACATGCTCTTGTGCAACAGGAAGCAGACTCCTTTCCAGGACGAACATCTGTCACATTGTGTCTAACAGAATTTTTTTTTCTCCCTCCAGCTTTCCACAAGTGATGACTTTAATGACAGGCTGTGAAATGGTTTTGTTTGTGTTTTTCATCAGGTTGTTGTGCAAGAGTTGGGCAGCAAATTCAGACATTTTGCCTATAGAAACTTCACATGCAACATCACAGTGTTCACATTTAGTCGTGGTATGCTAAAAATTGCACTTGCTGTTGGTAGTAAGAGAACGACACTGGCCAGGCACACTTTCTTGTGTGAAAGAAGTGTGATGAATGAGTGACAAATCTCTTCAAATCAAAATCTCTTTAGTTGTTTCCTTGACAGAGTGAAACCATTGAAACTTATCTGTCATGTTATGCGCTGCTTCCTTGTTGGTTGATAGATAAGAATGGCACTCATTAAATAGGCAGAGGTTGCATCCTTGTTATCCAGCATGTGTGCCACTACTGGGCTGGATCCAATGTATTGTGCTGTCGTGCCAAGTTGCGCATGTTGATGCTGGGACAACTCGCAAAGCTTCCTCCTACAATAACTGCTGAGGGCATTATGTAAGACTCCTTGATAGCAGCTCATTGCATTCCTAGGATTCAGCAGCATTGTTTACTTGCTTGGGAAACAATTTTAAGTAACGTGGTTAGGAGACCTTCTGAAGTTGAACGAAAACACCTCTGTGAAACTTAAGTGCAAAGATAAGAGAGGGGTGACTCAATTGAGCTTCGAAACCACAGCCTGAATCAAAGTTCATTTAAATCATGTAAAGCTGTTGGTGGTTTAAAGACTATTCTCTTTGCAACTGCTATATATTTCATTGGGCTAAAACAGGGTTTCTCAACGGGAAATTCATGATCATCTGGGGACTCTTTAGAAAACTGCTGTGGGTTGGTAAGATTGTGCTAGAAATACAAGAAACTAAACTCAATAATTATTATATTAAATTAATTACTCATTAAATGTAAAATAAGGTTAGGGATACAGTCTTGGGAGTATGTAGTAGTGTTATGTTAAAAATATGAGTTTCACTATCTTAATTGATTCTTAAATCCTAAAAATGTGTACTTTTATTCAGTGGTTTTGAGTTCATGAATGAACAAAACTTTGTAGCCTCAACTGTAATAATTCACAGGGAGCTTGATGCTTTGTGTGATATTAAAAACATCTCATCTTTCAAAATGTCACTGAAGTACACAATGTAATTCAGATTTTATGAAGGACGGCCACAATTAAGTTTATTTTTAGAAATGAAAGAATCTTAATTATGTAATTAACATGTTATTATACTGTTATTGTTTTAAAACATTTTTGTGCAAGTTAAATTAATTTTTTTTCTTTGTAAAATTTGCCTTGTGCTGTACTTGCTGCATACCTCAACATAGCCCTGTACAATTGAATTGAATCAAAATCACAACTGAATCATACAATTTGTGTAAATTCCCAATCCTATATGTAATAAAAATAAAGGTGATATTAGCCATTTTGTTGCATGAAACTCGTTAAACCTGTTTTAAAGTAAACAGATTGGCTATTTACACACATAACGGATTTCCGTCTACTGTACATATTGCTATCATTCACACTTTAGCACCAAATGCTGTTAACACAGTGTTATGTATAATTGATGCTGTTCGTTTCTATATATGTCCAATTTTATAACATTTCTTTCTACACCACTGATTTGGCATGTTGCTGTTATTGAAAACTGTATAGAATCTGACAAGAAGTGAAGTGCGAGAGAGAGTGGGATGAGACAGCGACTCAAACTCGGGTTACATGAAGTACAACCGAGCTACATGTTTGAGCACAGCCTATGAGGCTCTGAATTTTAAAGATTTATTTTCAACATTTTTTTCCTTACAGTAACAACTAAGGTATGAGGAGTGATTACATCATCTCCCTCAGAACTTTGTATCTGGTTTTCCTTGACATCAGACTAATGTCAGTAGACTACTTTGACATATACATGCTCAAAGTGCTCTTCTAATTAAAAAGTACATTAATATTAAATCAAATCACATCTAAATAGAAACATTTGGTTGTGTTTGCAAAAAGAAATCAGTAGATGTATGAATGGTTTGGATAAGAAAAGTCCCCAGCTTAGAAAGTTACTTTTACAATGTGTTAGCCACAACAGCAAGATTGAAATGAACCATGTTAAAAGGGCCCTAGTTGTTTTTATACGTGTTTAAACAGACCCTGGTCTCTTTGTAGTCCGTCATGGCCTACAGCAGGTGAAGAACAGCTGTAATCCTGCTGGCCGAAAGGACCTACAGGTGCCTGACAGCCCTAAAAGACAGAGCGCCTTTTTCATCATCATCTTCATTACTACATATAATGATCTGTATAGCCTAAGGAAAGCTGCGCTCAAGATGACAGTTTGTGTCTATGATAAATCTTAACCCGAGCACTAACTTCAGGCTAATGGAAGTATAGTGTTGTAATGGGCTTAGAAAAATAAAGTGATCATCAGCGGTGTCTGTTTATGTGACCACATGTTTGCAAAGGGCTTCCTAATGGGTTTTTCCTATACGGAATAGTTTTACCTTCCATTCGTAGGTTAAATTTGTTGTGAATTAAGCACTTCCAGGAAATCCTAGATTTGTTTAGCTTAAAGTTTGAGCGATCTTGTCCATTTAGTAACAGACCATCTCGTAACAATTACAACAGGCCGGCTCATCATGTGTTTTCTGCAAATTGGTCCTTGGCGAGCACCTACATCTCATACCAGAGTGGGTCTGCTGTGCTATTTTGGGTTTTACCAACAAACAAGAGGGACTTTGCTTTGCTGCATAGTTCTTAGTCAGCCTCCCGCTGCACTCATTATGGTTGATTACATAGCCTCAGGTCAGTGGGAGTGTTCAGTGTGGGTCACCCTGACTCTCGCCCCACAGTCTATCGCTGTCTCTCGGACAACCGTCATAATCTGTTCTGTCTTTTGGCAGGCGGTAATACTACAGGCATTGTCTGGAACATCTAATATGTCCTCTGAGAGCATTCATTTTTAGGTGCTTTTGTTGCGGAGCCGTTTTAAAATAAGGATGGACAGGATGTACTCTAGTACGTGTAACTGACAGCAGTGATTGTTTATAATGACAAAAATATATCAGCCTATGAGATCATTATTATTTGTGGCTAATAAAACAATGGCAGTGAAATTAAGTGTTTGTCTGTTTACTATTTCACTTCCAAATTCTACTGACGCTTGTCATTGTCTGAGGAGAGGGTTTGTGTTATTTATTTATTTATTTTTTAATTTGTAATTTTTTGAGTAGATGTAGAATGAACCTTTATGGACCCTTTTTTACATTTCCAGGTTTCTCAGCAGCAGAAGTCGTTTTAGTTGGGTGAACTTATATTTATTTTAAATTCCTATTTGTTGAAATAATAAATTAAAATCTCAGCTACACTATAAAAAATAAGTTTTCATATTTTCTCTCTATTTGCCGTCTATTTACAGTTGTGAATTTCATAATAGGACCTTGATCTCTACTCTGTCTACTTTTGATGTTGAAAAATCAACTCTATAGTTTAACAAAGTGACTTTTATTGGCATTTTAGTAGTTTGAAAAAATTTAATGTATAAGAAATAATATATAAATAAATACATCTGTAAAATAACAGATAATGTACTTGCAGTTTATTGCAAGGATATTGCAGCATAAAATACAACACCAACCTAGACATGTTCATCACTTTTTCAAGTCACTTTTTCCGACTTTAAAAGTTGTCAGAAGAAAGATCAAGGTCTCATAATGGGATTCAAAACATAAATAATAAAAAAAAACATAAATCACAAAATTCTGTTAATATACTGATATACAGTTTTGCTCCAACCCTAATCAAGCACAGCTGATCTAATTAATCAAGGTGTTAAAGACTACTAGAGACTACTGAGAAGGTGTGAGTTGGAAGTGGTTGGACCTAAACTATGCAGAGCTGCGGCCTTCCAGGAATTGAGTTTGAGGCTATTGCTTAGTGTTATCAAGACTTTCAGATAAAGGAAAAAGTAATGAGTTAATGAAAGAAAATAAATTTACTCTCTTGTTATGGATTAGAAACATCTCGGATAAGCGGTAATTAATTTATTTTTGTAATGTGATGCAAAAATAATAATATAATACATATAAAATACATATAAATAAACATGCGTTTAAAAAAAATCTAAATATTAAAAACTTTAAAGGATTTAAGATGCTAATGACTGTTAAACTTCATAACAGTCTTGTGAAAAGGCAACTGTAGCAAGGAAATACAATGAAATTTTAAAATCAGCTCCATAATGGGGCTTAGTAATACAATAAATAAATAAATAAATAAATAGATAAATAAATACATTTTATTTAAACTATTATTTAAAAATTTCCCAATTGATTCAGAACAGTCACTGCAGCTATTTTTCAGCCTGTTAGTCCTTGTTTTAAAACACCTAAAGAGTCTCCCTGAGGGCAATAGTTCAAAGTGCGAGTGGCCAGGATGGGAACAGTCTGTGGAGATTTAAAGTGTTCTGGAGGGGTCTCTTGTGTTTGCAATCTCTTTCAGAGGGGGGAAGAGAACAACAAATGATTGTTTGTGCTGTGTTCATCATTCTCTGGATTGCCTTTACACAGTACACAAGGATGCTCTCAGTAGATGAATGGTAGAACGTGGAAATCAGCTTCTTGCTCAGACCACTTTTTTTCATAAGCCTCAGGAAGTGCAAGATCTGCTGGTCCTTCTTTATAGCAGTCATGGTGTGGACTGATTAGGTGAGGTTGTTGAAAATGTGAGTTCACAGAAATTTGAAACTGTTAACCCTTTCCACATAGTCTCCATTGATGTATAATGACAGGAGCTCCACTTTCAAGTTCACATTCAATCCTGTAGTTTAAAATCAGTTGTTTTACCTGTGTGATGTCTGGAGTGCTGAACTGATTTGTGGGCCTCACACAGCAGCGGGAGCCATTCACCGCCCCTTTGTCCCGGAAAACAAACAGCTAAAGCTTCATCATCAATTCAAATAAAGACGACCCGTGAAACAATCAAGTCCTGTGCAAACAAAAGTCAAGTGAAGGGAGTTCACCACAGGCAGCAAGCATATGTTATGTCCGACATGAAAGTCATTGAGAACTTCTTAATGGACTTTTTACTTTCTAGTCTTATGCTTTGTTGTTGATATGTAGTTTTTCACATTTTTAAGGACTTAGTTTACAGACCTATGTAGTACTTTTCTTATGTAGTAAGGAAAATTCTAGATTGAAATTTGTTTCTAAGAAAAATATATTAATTCTGAATTACTTTTTTATTGATAGCCATTTCCTTCAACAGTGTTTTTGCCAATTTAGAGACAGCTGTTCTTTTTTCCTGGTTTGGTAATTTAATCAGTAATAACATACACGCTATTTTAATTGCTGAAAATATTTTTGACGTTCTTTTGTAATTGAGTTTGCTGAAGAATGCAAAAAGGAACTTCCCCTTCATTACAAGAATGTCTTTGGAGTTCCCGAAGAATGCTGTGTTATTCCTGCTGTTCCCAATTCCTTAGAAGAGGACGCAGCGAACATTCAGGAAGTCCTCTATTCTTCTAGGCATTGCGCAGTGTAGTCAGGATGTCCTGAGATGGCTGTGAGGAAGCCAAAGTAGAGACAGCGCAGACTCTGCTGAAACAAACAGGTAAAAATAGGCTATTTTCAGGACTCAAGCTGCTCTCTGTCTAGTCGAATTGTCCATGTCAAGACAAATCTAGGCCTGGAAGCACATTTTTCTGGTTATTGAGCAGTGGACATTTAAGTCCGACACATTGGGTGTGTCTTTCTGAGGTAGTCTGTGCACTTCCTGGGAAGCAAGACATCTTTTATGGCTGTCTCAAAGTTTTTTTTAACAGTTTTTATTGTAATTTTGTTCGCTAATTTAAACAAAATCCAATTGTCCCTATTTTGCTTTAAAAAAAAAAAAAAAAAAAAACTTCGATGACTTCACTTTAAAAAGTGATTAAACTATTTGCTTTCAAAGAGATTAGTTAACTTTACATAAAAAGTGAGTAAAAGTGTTGCTTTAAAATTAAGTAATTGAGTATGTACCAAGCGGCAACCTCCCGCTCTCCCTCGGGAAGCCCATACGGAAGTAACTGAAACTGCAATTCATCGAAATTCCGCTAGTCCTGGCTCCATAATAGAACAAATTGTTAAAATGGCCAACTTTACAGCAGAAAAAAAAGGTGTTTACAGCCTGGTACAAAGAACAATTTTGGTTCATATAGCTAATATTACCCTTCGTGACAACTGTGAGTGGGGTGTTTTTTTTTATTTTTATAATTCATCCATTTCCTTTATATTAGGTTATAATATTTTTGCATAATTAAGGGCGAGACCACTTGAGTGACAGCTAGCTCTCGCTGGTCGCGGTCACGTCACCTCAGCTGATTAGCCGCTGATCTCGGCATATTCATCGTATTTTTGTGTTGTTTTATGTGGCTTTACACAGTCAGTTGCCTTTTGGAATTATTTCTTGCAATTATCAGATGATATGGCATGCTGTGTGCACTTAATTGTGCTCACAAACTGTTCACATGGCCTCCGTTTACCAGGTGAGTGAAATGATATACCATCTCTATAAATGTATTTGTTTTATTTAAGATCATTTATCATTTTTAATGTTCTTTAGACCTGTAATGCACTCCAGAATCTGACAGATTTATTAGCTGTAGGCTCTAGAACAGTCATCTGAAGCGTTGTCATACAATTCTGCCTGGATTTCATCAATAGCCCTGCATTTACTAACACAGACTTTATCTGAAGTGTTTGGAAGTAATATGCACTTTCCTCCTGTTGAAAAACGTCATAAGAACGATGCTTATAATGGCTCAATGTGTAATTCATTGAGCCACTAAGCATTGTGCTTATGACGTTGCTTATGAAACAATGTTTTTAAAAGTCTAAACATTTTATTGATATAGTGTACAACCAAGCACATGTGGTCAGAACACAAACGAGTCGCAGGTAATGAAGTATTAAGTTTTTCTCATGCGTCTGTAGCTCTGCTCACGCTCCGCCTCTTTGCCCTTGTATGGTATGCCTCGGTTGGTGCGATGACACGGTAACAAAATGGCGATGGTTGGCCACGCCTACTGGTAGCTTCTTTTGGGTTCTTCATAAACCTATGGGTGACGTCACGGATAATACGTCCATATCTTTTACAGTCTATGGTATGTACATTACGGTCAGGTGTTGTCGACCAATTTGGCATCGTACGATGTCTAATGTAAAACATCACTAGGGTCAATGGCATTGTCATTGTAGGCGGTGAATTAATTATTTATGAATGATTAATTCATTAATAACGAATTAATTATTTGTAGCCTACGGTTTCAACTACCTGACCTGCATGGTCTTTGTTTTAACCAAATCATAAATAAATAAAAATAAGTTACACACAAATTACCACCTGTCAGTCACTTTTTCCACGGGACTCTGGCATGAATAAGCAAAGTGATCTGTGTCGTTATAATGGCGTCAACAAAATTAGTTGGTCAAAAAGGTGCACAACCAAAAGGAACCAAACAACCAACCAAAAATTACTAAGTATAAGCGTGAAAGCAAAGAATTGAAGCAGTGTACTGATGCTGTGACACGTTACCTGATAGATTCAAAAGACAGAAGAGTCGTTAGATAGAGACAAGATTAATTAAACATCATGTTTGACAACTATAGTGAGATGCAATCCAGCGGTATTGATAAACTACCATCCTTGATAAACTGTCCGATGTGCACTGCTCTGGGGTTTTGTGCTCAAGACTGCTGGTCTATTGACCCAACCCTAATCTGCATAATTTTATTAAAAGCATAACAAGTACAATAATTAGGGCAAATTAACAGTTCCAAATTACAAATGGTTTACTCCCTTTTTTTAAGTAAAGTCAACTAATCACTTTTGAGTCAACTGGTTTACTCCCTTTTTTTTTTTTAAAAAAGTAGCTAATTGTTTTACAGTATATATTTTTATATGTGCTGTTGTAGTATGTTTGTTTTGTAAGTTTTTGAGCCTTTTGACATTTTTTGATATTATTATTGTTATTATTTAATATATATTTTTTTCAATTTAACCTGTTTTAAGCATAGACATTTAGCAGTTTTTTTAATAAATAGCTGAACTACATTTGATGTAGTTATTTAGTTTATTTCGGCTTCATTTCAGTCACTAAAAGTTAGTGTTAGCTAACAGTGACTCACAAGTGACAGTAACTTAGTAATCTTTTCAGTGTAAAGTGATGCACAATTTTACAACTTTGCTGCCATAACAATGAAGCAAGCTAAACCTATTATTGAAAAGCTTAACATCTCAAATAATAATTTAACAAAAACAGTTTAACCTTTTTTTTTGATGAATTTCTATGGTACCAATTTCAGCTAAAAACCTCCAAAATTATAGCTCTATTTAAATCTTTTTGTAAGTTACCCTTTTTTTTCTTTTTGTTTTCTTAGCATTTTTGAAATACAGTTAAGTCTTCCATTAGTGCAGGTATTTCAGCATCTTCATCACTAAAGGTTGCTTGCTGACTCTGAAGTGACTGTGCAGGAATCGTCATGGGTGGCAGTTCATTACGTCTCACTGACCTCCAGCAAGGTTGCACTCCGCCATGTCGGCCGAAGAGTTACAGCTGTGCACCAGATGCCCCCAGATACACACACACACACAAACTGATGCAAACATTCTGACACCCAGCCTCAACGTGCCATCATGCTGTTTTACAGGCAATGTGAAAGCATGACTTTGCAGTTAACAAACCTCAGAGGTCCATGATTACCAGTACACCGTGGAGGCTGCAGCAAAACCACAACTATGCTTTTATTAACGTACCAGTCTCTCAAAAGAGTCTTTCCCACATACACACTTCTGACAATGTTCAAATACGTTGTAATTTGCTAATCACAGTACGTCTCATCACAATTAATAAACAATCGTAAATGTCAGTTTTGCGGTCTGGTTTCGCAATCATCGGCTGCAGTGTGTGGCATGTCGTGATTGTGCTGTAGTTTTCATCATTCGAAACACAGGGCCATACTGGCTCCATCCCTGCCGCAGGACTGGCCCACAGCACCCCGGGGACATTCTGCACCACACTGCTGTACTTCCCTTTTTCTCCACTTAGAGTGAAGACTTAAGTGGAAAAGATGTCAGTGAATGATTGTTTTCTACCAAAAACTCTGTTCCACTGTTTGTGGAATGATTGTCGCCTTTTTTGCTTGATGCGTTTCATTGCGCTTAACTGACCACAATGCAGTTTAACCAGTCTTTAATCTGTTGTCGACTCCATTCCAAACTGTGCTGGGATTAGGGGAAAAAAGCTTCTTTTCGAAGTGGGTTTTGAGTTTTACATCACACAGAAATGGGAATTTGAATGGCAGAAAGGGGAATCCTAAATTGTAACCTATCCATTTGTCTGTAGCTGGTTGCACACTGGTCTCCGAAGGGCTACGATGGTGTGTGTACACTCATCAGTGTTTTCTTTAGGATTTTTTCCAGCTTTTACAAAGATCTACCAACTACCTATGGCATAAATTCAATGACAAATGGCGTGAGCACAGTATTACAAATCGAGATCACATTCATGTAATTCGAGCATGCCAGTCTCTTGGCTTGCACACTGATTTCCTTTGTTCGTGCACAAAACTTCTTGCATACTCTGGTTGGGAAAAAAAAATCAAATGTAGTTATTTCTCAGCCACGTATTTTAAATAATGTGTCAAAAGTTTGGTCTCATGGTCTATTTGTTTATCTTTTGGTTGTTCTGCCTTTCTATTGTTGTTGTTTTTTTTGTCAGTCTGTAGTTCGTTAAGTCAGACTATTGTTTTGTTTGCCATTTTGTGCATTTCTCTGTCTATCTTTTTGTTTTGTCTGTCAGTCTTTTCATATGTTGTTTGCTCCCTTGGGTCTGTCTATAGTTCTTTCTGTGTGTTTGTTGTGTTGTTTGCTCTGTCTTTCTGTATGATTATTGTTTTCTATATATTGTTCTGTTTGCCATTTGGTAAGTCTGTCTGACAGCCTACCTGTTACCTCATCTTTGTTTGTATCTTTCTGTCTATCAGTCTGTCTAATGTTCTTGAAAGTCTCTCTTCTATATTTAACATTGATAGTGAGGATTTTAAATTCAGATAGTAAAAAATTTATTTGTTCTGCACACAACGAATAGCAGTACAGCCTTGTTTGCTACTTCAAATCAAATTAACTTCATACTGAATAGGACGGCATTCTCAGTCCAGTTCTGGATATCTCATAACTCTTGCAAACACCTCTGCATCATTAACCTGGTGCTAAAAATAGACACGTCAACAGGAGGGTGATTTGGAGTGTGTGCTTGAATGGAGTCATCTGTGATTAATTAAGTGACTTTGGCTACTTTTTCCCTCCTCTATGATTTGCTAACATCCATTTTAACTTGAGAAATAGTTTCTCGACTGAAACGTTCCCACTCTCCTCCCTCTCTTTGTTGCTTTTTCTCTCGCTCGCTTTCTCTGCCTGTGGGTTCTGGTACTTCTGTTGCCTTGGCATTGCTTCTGAACAGTCTGTGAGCAATTTTACCAAGCTAGGCTTTTCATATGCAAGTATATGTAAAATAACAACCACAGAAATCCTAGAAGCTGGAAATCTTCAACTCTGCACTCTGGCCCTCAACCAATGATGATAGTTACCACTCCATGGATAATATGACTTTACTCTTTGTGTGTTTTTTTTCTTGCATACCCTTTTCACCAGAATAATGGAAATGCTACTGCTTTGAGAGGAGAGACCATTTAGTGTGTGCATGTAAATGTCATGTGTTGTGTTTTTAATGGATGTGCTACGGGGGAAAAATCTATGGCTACAAGTATAACTAGTTCCTATAAGCACTTTAGCCTTACTGTGGATGCACTCAGCGTTGAAGGTTCTGTTAACGCAATAAGCTATGAGAGGCTGTGCATTTGAGTTTTTTTTTTTTTTTAATACTACTAGTCACAGATGTTTTATGCAAAATTCAATGTGGTCAACGTGTGCAACAACAGGTGTATGTATAACATTATTTATATGGCTTTGAGTATGTTCAGGTCATGTTATATTTTAGAGTAGGGATGCAATGGTCAACTGATTTCACTATTAACTGCGATTTTATTGTCACGGTTAATCGTAAAGGCTTCTCAATGTCGTGTTTCTGTTGCACGGAACAAAACTGGTGCAACTAAGCAAAGTTCTGCTGCCAACTCTGCGCTAGTTTTGAGTTTATACACAAAGGCTAATACGCACGCACACTGGATTAACCCTTAAACTTTCCCACCAAGGGAAAAAAATTGTATTGCATTTCTTAACTCCTAATGCCACTAGTTAACACACTCATTTTTTAAACACATCCCATAATTTCTAAAATATCAACCTTTACCAAACAGTTGATATGTCGGTTTATGGTAAAAGTATGAAAAATCTGAAAATATGAAGTGTAAAACCAATTTACTTTAAAGTATAATAAAAAAAAATACTAACTTACCTTTATTTTTTAAAGTATGCCATAAAATATTTCAGATTCTCATTTAACATGTATTTTTTTTACAATAAAACCAAAATCAAGTGTAGTATTTTTATTATTTGTATTTTTTTGTAAACCAACAATGCTGTGTGTGTGTGTGTAAACCATTATTTAAAACAGTCATTCTTTAAATTACTTTAACAGTCATTAATTAAAACAGTAAAAACATGGTCAATGAATGAATGAATGAATGAATGAATGCATGAACACAGATGATAGCAAAAGTTAATTTAAATACTTTGTTAATATATATATATATATATATATATATATATATATATATATATATATATCGTAGATTTACTTTAGACAAATACTATTTTTTATTATTATTATAATTATTTGTATTTATTTATTTATTTATTCATTGCTCTGCCATTTATTTTCAGTGTAATATTATTACTTATATTTAAAATCAAAAACTTTTTTCACTTATTTTATGTCCAAAAGAGAGAAATGGACTATTGTTTGTTGTTGTTATTATTTTGTGCTGTATTATTTGGATATAGAGCAGCAATAAATAGCGCTTTAAAATATAAGAAGTTTTCATGTTATTTTCTAAACTAGTAGTGTTTTGAAATGAAAGAAAGCATAATAATCGTGAAGCCGTGACAATAATCGTACAACCAAAATCTATAATCGTTGCATCCCTATTTTAGAGAGCGAACTGGATGTATTTTATATTGATATGGACACACACACACATTCACTCATGATTGAGACTCATCCTCTGAGTGCAGTGCAGGCATTGTAGCTCTTGGCTCTTGCTGTGTTGTTTTACTCCACAAGACCATGAGCTCTGTTCAGGAAGCTATCCTGATTTGATTGGCTCTCATTTATTCTCAATCTTTTCAACATTTCTGATCTCTGAAGTTATACAGTAGTCTTTTTTTGGACCTCAGCAACATTTTAATTCATCTCTCCAAAACCACACACTTGAGATATGAGGTATATAATCTAGCAATGCACAATTAATGTTAATTCTACCATGGTTTAAAAATATATTTTGTATTAATGAATTTTTCAGCTTTACCTACAGTTTTACCTATTCTAGTGTGCAATGACTATTTCATTTTTATAGTACAATTTTTACAACTTTCATTAACCAGTGTGCTTTCCAACAAACAACAGAAAGCAGATAGACAACCAGAAACAGACTAAGAAAAATGATCATATCTATCAGCCAAATGGCTCTGAGAACAAAATTTTTTAAAGTCTAGTCTTAACATATCGTCACCTTGGAATTATAAGGTTCTATCTGCGTTCTGAATGATTTGGAAATATTGGGCTTCAAAGTTTTTGCATTCCATAGCAAACAGTAGGTGTCTAACATTTGTTTTTTAAATAAAACGTCTTAAAATGTAAACAACTTCTAAAAAAACATCCCATAATGTAAATAAGTTGCCATTTAACAAGAATATGTCAAATAACTCAATTTTGACAAAAATGTCAGATAGAACCTTATGATTCTGAGGGGACGATATGTACATACATCAAAGTCAAAATTAAGAAATAAATTGATTTATGTGTGTTGATTTAGGAGTATGAACCTACAGTGGTCTCACGGTTTGGTCTCGGTGCATGAATTCATTGACTATGCTTTTCATAAACAATTTGATATTTTACTTAGTAACACAATAATTCTTGTATTAAAATGTATAATTTATAAATATATTTATATATTGTTTGTAGGGCTGCAACTAACGATGATTTTAATAATTGATTAATCTGTCGATTATTTTTTAGATTAATCGATGAATCGGGTAAAAAACAAGAAAAGCATTCATTTCCAACACTTTATTCAAAAAAGCTCATCCCTGAGCTGTTATAATAATAATAATAATAATAATAATAATAATAATAATAATAATAAAAAACTAAGTAGTTTGTCCTGTTTTCAATCTAAATATCTTAAATCTGAAATTGTCTTGTTTTCTGAAAAACCCACCTCAAAATTAAGTGATTGTTTGCTTTAAACAAGCTAAAATATTTGCCAATGGGGTAAAAAAAATTATCTTAATGAGATGTAATCTTAAACAGAAGTTTTAAGCATCACTTAATTTTCTCATGCCATTTTTCTTGTGTAGTAGTCTTGATTTAAGATTTTGTAAATATTTGGACTGGAAACGAGACGAAATTACTAAATAAGAAAAGCTTTTTTGCAGTGTAGCAATACATGACTACAGATGAAAAATAAAATGATCCAAAAAAGGCGAGTGAATAAAAATGTGTCTTTAGTCTTCAATGCAAAGTAACTCTACCACCGCTGCTTTACTACTGTTGTTAACCCTTTCACTGGTGAGTTTAATATATTTTATCTGCAACTGGAAGTAATTTTTTTTTAGCGACTCATTGATTTGGAACGTTCACCCTTAATGTTTCCATAGCAACGCATCATGTTTGTTACGAGACACACCACAGCCACAAGAAAGCTGTATTTTTCTATTTTATAACACAATATTCACACGCTTGGTCATCATGTCATCAACTACCTGATATTCCAATGCACAAAAACGTGTAAGTGAGCGTTTTTGTTGTTTAAAAGACATATAAATGATCTTGATCGTGATCTATAACGTGAGATGGGCATCACCATGTTTACTTGCGGCCACCACATGTCTCATTCATAAAAGCAGAACGCAAGCAAGCAAGTGGCTGGCCAGCAGGGAGAAGAATATATTGAACTTTATTACTTTCACTACGTGTATCTGATGAATACATATAGGCAAATTATATGTCTGTCTTGTGTGTTTAACAAAGTCTAAATGTATTGTTTTAATAGTACTTGTGTGTATTTACATGTGTAAAACATAAAATAAGCATTAGGTGGTTAAAACGCTTCATAATTGCGATAATATGACATGTCTTTCTCTGGCTCAGTGCCTGCCAATGCACCAAAGCTCAGTTTGAGTTTTTCAGTTGCCGATATGTGTTAACAAGCTAACGCTACCTTGTCATACTTGTCAAGCTCGATAAAGAGTAAACACCAGCAACATGGATTTTACGTTCCTCACTTCAAAACGGAACAAAAGTAGGATTCTGTAGTGATTTACCCTGCTGTTGAACATCCCTGTCTTTGAGGCGCTGAACTCTGCATCGCTGTGCAAGAGAGAGCGTGTTCACTCCGCTCCCCACTAAACTAAAGTGTTTTTTTTAATAATCAAACGTCCCTGTGTTGTGCGACACGATGAATCGATTATGAAATTCATTGCCAACACTTTTAGTAATTGATTCGTTGTTGCAGCCCTAATTGTTTGCAATACAATTTTGTCCTTTAATACAAGCAGTCAGAAATATGTACTGTACCTTTAATTTTACGTGTTCAAAGTAAACAGTCTTTTTCAATGTATCAAACAAAACTCAAGTACATGCACACAACAACATGAGCATTTATAGCAAATTAACAAATAAATATGATCCCGCTTCCTTTTTGAGCGTTGTTGAGCGAGTTCTTAAATGCCTGTGATTAATCACACACTCAACAGAGAAGGCAGCAATTGGCTGTAATGGTCAGCGCGGCTCTGGCGCAGTTCAGCAGACGGTGACACGGACACTGATATGGCCACGGTAATCAGCTGATCCATTATAGATGGTCAACACAGTGGAGAAAACTCGCTCCACAGACACGCTCGGCTGGATCCACAAGTAACATTATTGTTATAACAGCCGAGAGAGAAGATAAAATGTTACTTCACGAACAAGCCAGCAGGTCAAAGGGGCCACAGAGAGTGAGAGAGAGAGAGTTTACAGCTTTCTTTTTTTCCTACCTAGGTTCTGATGTACTTCCCTGTCAGTGAAAGACTGTCCAGCAAACACACAAGCAGTGAATTGTGCAGTTGTCTGCTTTTAAAGTAGTTGGAGCATTGTAATTATTCACGATTTCCTTCCTCACCATAGTAAGCTACTGCCGTATAACGCATATGTGATAAATTACTTCAGTTAGGGGTGATTTGACCTAAAATCAAAATCTCGATTAATTGAACATTTTAACTCGATTACAATTATGAATGATGATTTTATTTTATTTATTTTGTTTTTTTGCCCTCATAGTTCACTGATAGTATACAAGTTTTGTATACTAAATATGCTCACATATTACAAGTGAGAGATTTCTGAATGAAGAGTGCATTACTTGATTTAAAAATAATTAAAGTAAGCACACACTTTCTACTATCTGTGATTATTTATTGAACAACGCTGAACAACTGAAATTAAAACACACATTGCCTAAAAGGTGGCTCTCCGTGCCGCCCACCCTCGTCACCACTACCAAATCGACCAACTCGGACTCTACACGTGTGCTCGGCAGAAATATAATATCAGAATAATATAATAAGTATAAATCATAATTTAATAAGTATAATTCTGCCTTATTATTAAAAGAGCGGGGTCATGTGTATATATACATCATTATTATGGTTATCATTCATTCATTTATTCATTCATTTTCTTTTCGGCTTAGTCCCTTTATTAATCTGGGGTCGCCAATGAACCGTCAACTTATCCAGTAACAATTGAAACAATTTTAATCAACCAGGACAATTTAGCATACCCAATTCACATGTACAGCATGTCTTTGGACCGCAGGGAGAACATGCAAACTCCCCACAGAAACGCCAACCGACACAGCTGAGGCTCGAACCAGCGACCTTCTTGCTGTGAGGCAACAGCACTACCCACTGCGCCACTGCGTCGCCCTATATATGTATCAGTTAACGCATTTATCTCAGTTAACCCTAATAACAAATGATTTAGTTTTATAGCTTTAGTGCACTATAATAACCCTGTTAAAAATAACCCAGTTCATAATGCCTAATGGATGAACTGCAAACTAATAATTAATTAATCACAGAATTTGACTAAATATTCAATGTGCATTTACATAATTTTTTTGGGGTCGTTTACATTAACTGACTTAGAGAAAATGATAGGACCTCGCAAAGCTCTGTGTGTTTTAAGAGGAGTGTGTTTTTTATTCTCCTCAATTGTAAATTTGCTATCATAATGCAGTTTGTCAGAAAAGGGCGATGTAGTGCTTTGTCACACTTCGGTTAGTTACTCCCCAACAGTAATCCTGTTATAATTTGACTGCTGACCTTTAGGGCAGAGTGCCATGTGTCATAATGCTGGGTGTGCCAGGCAGGAGTGTGATATGAGGGAAGTAATTGAGCGTGTTCAGGAAGCCCTAGCACAGGAACTGGGGGAAAAAAGAGCCAGTCTCACCATACTTTGCCTGTCACGTCATCTGAGATAAGCTTTAAAGTGATTTAAATGGCATTTATTCTCATATGAATGAGCTGACGTGTGGCCTTTACAGTAGTCCTTCTGCATTGTTTTATAATGGCTCGCCTCGGTAGCTTGTACTTTTGATTGTGCCTTTTTTTCCCCTCTTAAAGGAATAGTTCACTGAAAAGCAAAATTCCCTTTAAAACGATTTTTTTTAATGATTATGCATGACTCTTTAACATTTATTTGATTGTTTATTTTCAACTTTTTCTTAGTATGTTTTGGACAATAGGGTTTTAGGTTATGTCCTGTTTTGTTAAATTTGTGTTTATTCTTTAGTTTAGGCCCCGTTTACACATAATACGCTTTTCAAAACTGTGTTTTAGAATGAACACGATCCACGTCCACACTGGCGTTTTATCTAGCATTTCTGGACAGCTCTCTGTCCACACTACATCGCTGAAAACGCTAAATCACGTGACCATACACACACTCTAATGACACTCTAATCTAATAACTCTTTTTGGTCTTTTTAAAAATATTACTTGTTCTCAGGTAACGTGTTTGGCTGAGTGCAAAGATGAGTTAATGTATTAAGGTAACCACGTACACTGACTCTGCATGTTAACTGATTGCTTGCCTTTATTTCCTATATTGTACAAACCTATTGTACTTTTTTAATGGCCATTATTGATTATTAAAACTGATATTAAGCAAAAGAGACTGGATATGTTTCATATTTTTCAATGAAAATGAAAAGAGGCAGTAATGTTTTACAGTGAAGACGACGGTCATATAAATATGTATCTACACGATGCTTAATATTTTTGGTGTCTGTTAAGTTGTTAATATGAAAATAAAAATTGACAGCTCCATTTTCCCCCATCCACACTGACATGGCGGAGCAGTGGTTTGAAACCAAATTGGCCTCTTCAGCATTTTCAAAACACTCTGTTTTCGGCGCTTAAAAACTCTGTGGTAGTGTGGATGGAAGGCGTAACTGTAGAAAAACTTATGCATCTTTAAAAAATTAAAAAGTATTAGTGTAAACAGGGCCTTAGTTCATCACATTAGTACATTAATGTGTCATGTTTTTATTGAACAGTATCAATTTACTAACTCAATGTGTTACCATGATGGTGTTTAGTAGTTTTATGAGTGACGCTGTGCCATATTGTGGACTGTTTGTGGTGAGCTTTGGTTCATCATGTGACTTGTCAACACCTGTTTTTGGTGGTTGTCAGTAGGGTTGGGCATCATTTGTTTTTCTGATAACAGTGCTGAAACTGATGCTTTAAAAAAAAAAGCCATAAAATTATGACGCTCACGCACGCGCACACACACACACACACACACACACACGCCTGCACACACACCTGAGGTTGTTTACTGTACAAACAAAATGTTCCCGTTTGCATTTCTAATAATTGTTTTAAAAATAAGTAAATTAAGTAAATTAAAAACCCTTACTCTAAAGCTATACAAATATTTCACAATTTGAGTTATTACAAAACAATATTTAGGCAAGACAAGGCAAGTTTTTTTATATAGCACATTTCATACAACGTGGCAATTTAAAGTGCTTTACATAAACAAGAATAAAAAGACAAGTATAAGAAAATAAAAAAGCAAATAATAAGAATGATTAAAAACAGATAAAAATGTGTTAAAACAGTTTATAAAAGAATGAAAAGAAAAAAAAATAGTGCGATCTGTC
>CAIGQZ010000379.1:8110187-8126829 GCA_903798205.1 Danio tinwini
ATTTAAAGGCTGTACTCATTGTAACTTTTGTTTAATTTAGTGGGATAGTTGACCAACTATCTGCCGAAGAAGAAAAGTCACGTATGCCTAGGTTTGCATTTTTCAGAACTGTTTATCCTCAACTTTTTGGCCATTTTGAAATTTGAATGCCAACTCTCTATTCAAAAAAGTTTGAGATATACTTCAAAAATTACTTTTTTTATTTCCACTGTGGATATACAGTAGGGCTGTACGATATATAGTTTTAGCATAATGCAATGTGAGCATTTGCAATAGTCAAATTGCAAGAGTCTGGATTTTAATTTATCATTTGCATGCATTTTTGAGGCCTGTGATTGTATTCAAAAGAAATTGTATCATTTGTAACTTTAATAACATTGAACAATGTAACTGTAATAACGTTTTGAACAGTGAATGAACAATGGAATTATTTTAATTTTTATTATTCAATTAAATACTGTTTGACAGGAAAAATGATAGAACACTCTTTATTTCAATTGTAACTTTTTCTTTATATTGTTTATCTATGCCTGTAGATTGTTTATTAGATTTCATGCAGTTACACTCCCCTACAGAATCATTCCATTCCATCTAAAATAAACAATCCTTGCCAAATAGACATCATCAAGTCATCAGCAACATACAGTGCTCAGCATAACTGAGTACACTCCATTTTGAAAATGTATATTTTTATCCATTTCTCAGTGAATATAGGCAATGGATGTTGGGGCATTTAAACAAAACAGATTTATTAAACAGATATATTTATTAAACTATTTTTTTGTCACCCAAATATATTTAGAAATTGAAAGATAATACAATTAAGTTCATGCAAAATATTGCAAAAAAAGTCAACCTACAAATTATTTTTTGCTACTTGATTTTTCCTCTTTTTTTAATTTATATTTCATAATTTTCTATAACATAAATTTGGGTGTACTAGTTTTTGGACCGTCATCAAAGTTATTTTGTTAGATAAGCTCCAGGTTTGGCTTCAGTACTGACTAATCTAATGTATATGCACAAATATAATATTGTATAGCTTCCTATTAAATATATGAATTTAAAAGATAGATTTATGATGGGTGTACTTAAATATGCTGAGCACTGTGTATCACAGAAAATATTGCAATGTTAGATTTTTCCAATATTATGCAACCATAGTATACAATAAAGGTGTGGAGTGGCACAATGGTGAGTCTTTGCTCTTAAACTGATATACGTTCCAGTGTTTGAACTCTGACTGTATGTAGGAAGTGTCAAGGCCTTGCGTCATTTCCTCAAGCTTCTCTCTCAGCGCTTCTGTTTCCCCTCTCCACCCTACACCTCTGTATCTGACAAAAAGAGCGAACTCCTTGATGCTCGCTCCGAATCATCCAGCAACCAAACTTGCATCGTCATTCGAAGTTTAAGAGCTTCAGCAGCTCAGCCTTCAAAACATTCTCTGACAGCCTCACATGTGCACGTCTGCATCGCACCAACGTTTGCTCTGGAGCAGCTGAGCAGGAGAAGCAACTGTGGAACTGTCCATCTCCCGACCTGCATTCTTGGGGGTGGGGAGAAAGTACCAGCGGTGGTACTTGGGGCTTTATATTTAGACCCTCTTCCATGACAGCTGTCTCGCTCCTGCTCCTCCTCTGACAGAGCAGCGTCAGGAATAGCCTATCGCTTTGCACTAAGGGCTGCCGGTTAGCGTGACGAAGGCCTTCTGGTTCCCAGGACTCGTACATGCATCTCGCCACTTTAGGCTGGCGTTTGGCTCTACTCTGACCTTGGTAAGGAAGGGACGCTGACTCTTTGAATCTGCTGTAGAGGATCTCAGGTAAGGCGGCGAGTGCTGCTCATGGTCCTAAATGGGACAGATCTAGACCTGTGGAAGAGTTTTGTGGGGCTCAGTGCACTGCTGAGGTCTGGACTCGGGCTTGATTTGTCACCTATTTTTAGGCTTGTGTGTGATGGCATGCTGGGACCAGTAACCAGTGACCGGTGAGCCAGTGCTAATGCTAAATCTAGCGAGTTTTATATATTTTTTGTTTAAAATGTGAATTAAATGAATGGTTTTCTCCTACTGTAGAGTGATTGTGTTTTTCCGAAAGTGGAATGAAGTGCTGGATTGGCATTTCTGTTGTGCTGAAGTCTGCCATACTCAATTGAGGCTTTTGTTTGAGTTGGTTTACTCATGTGGAAAAAGGTGGTGACATTTTAGCTGTTAGGTTTTGGTGGTTATTGGCCTCTTGAGATGAATGTTTCAAATGGGCCTTATTTTTCGGACTTCTGCGGCTATTTTCTAATGCTTCAGTTCTAAACCGCAACTGTCAGGTGTTAGATAGATGAAGTCAGTGAGTTATTTTGTATATACAGGCATTGGATCATATGCTTCACAGTCTGTCTGCTGAAGCTTTTATTGATGTGGCTATAAACTTTCAGCTGTTCATTTATATCATTTTATATCACCATTGTTGAGCCAAATTGCTATAGCTGACCTGGATTTATTTAGTTTGGTATAGGAGGTTACTTATCAGGTCAACTATAATTTGGTACAGGATATTAATTTAGTTTTGTTGGTTAAATTGTGTTTAATCTTCATGGCATTAATTACATTTTTTTTGTTACTGTGTAACCTTGTGTCCTTCAATTCTAAGGGGTTTAATACTGTTAACTGATAAGGCCACTTTAATTAATATATGCAACCTTGTGAATGGACAAATGATCTTTTATTATGTTTTGTCCTATTAAAATGGTTATAACAATTTAATACTACATGTTATAATACTAAAATCCAGCTCTACAAACTAAGTAAAGTTTATTGTGTGTTTTCAGCAGTTCTTTAGCCAATAGATTTACGGTGTTCACACAGGCTTGGTTTGATTGAGAGTGTTTGGTTTTGGTTTGATTGGGAGCAATTGATGTAATTGCAGTTCATTTAAAAAAGTGTGAACTATTCCATATGATAATCGATGTGCACCAAACAAGCAGACTGAAAAAATGGATCTTGGTGCACTTCTAAACAAACTCTGGTGCAGTTCGATTTGAAATGAGAATACAATATGGACCAAAGACTAAACAAAGTAAACCCAGTAATGCCCTCTATTTTGACTCAAATTTTACAAGCTTCATGAGTGAATTGTTAATAATAATAGCATCACACATACGTACACAACATTATTTTGAATGTTTGCTAAGTTCCATTGCATAATATATCATCAAAGCCATTTTTTATCTTTGGGGATGGACAGTTTGAATGCTATAAGCTAACCAGGAATAAATACATTTTATCATCATAAATAAATTTCACTGTATTAATAATGCTTCATTTTCAGTGTTACTCTGGTGTTTTATAATAATAATAATAATAATAATAATAATAATAATACAGTTAAAGTGTTATTTGTGCAGCTGACCTATAGTGTGTTGTATAATGTTAGCTGTTTTTGTCCATGTGGCTGCTCTTAAAAAAAAGTCTGCTGTCAGTATCACAGTGCTCTGTCAACAGATAAGCATGCCACGGGTACTTTTTATAGCTGCAGTGTGTCTGGTGGCTGGGAGGGCTGGGGAAGGGTCAGTGGTGGCGTGAGGGGCTTTAGTGGAGACCAGGGTGCGGATCTGGAAAAGGGGTTATGGAGAATGGCTGCCACAGCATACTTGCCTAATGGGCAATCCCAGAGTAATCCATGCAGCTCATACTGGACTGGTAGTGTGGAAATGACTGAAATCTGCTTTGTGTTTATAAACAAAAGTTATCTCGACGATTTCACCTAAAAGTAAAAGTAAATTTTGTTGTTAAATCACCCATCATATCATTCCATAAGTGTAACTTAATAAATAAGGCTTAAGATATCTTTAGGTTTATTGGATTACAAGTAGTTCTTGTTTACTGCTGAAGTTTTCTTTTGTTCTCTTGAAAAACACGTTTTTGAGGTGTATGTGTGTGTAGATTAGCCTTTTTCTGATCTTTGAATTTGCTATTGTGAAATATGTTTGCAAAACTTTGGTATGAAAACGAGGCAATGAAAAGTTATTCAGAAAACCACAGTTTTTTGTTTCTGCTTTAACCTCCGCAAAACTATGCCAATCATCGTTGGTTTGTTGTAATCCTGACTGGTAAGAGAACATGGTGCTTTTTAACTTTCAGACCACACTTGCATGTCATTTACACCAGTCAATGGTAGACTCAGGCTGCATGATATTGGAAACATCTCTCATTGCAATATTTTGCTTAGCTGCGATTATATTTTGCTATATGAAAACAATTTCACAAGATGGCTTGAATAGCTCTATTTGTGAAAAATCATTAAGTTAGATTGGTTGAGTTGATTTTAGTATGGGTGGGAATCATGTATAAAAATAAAATTGCAAGAATAATTACAATAGAGCAAAGAAAAAAGTAAAATAAACAGTGCTTTAAAGTTTTCCGGAGAGTCAAACAGTATTCAGATACAGAAATTTTACTATGTAATATAAAATACAACTGGATAGTCTTCTTTGTGTTAATAAATCAGTAAAATGTTTCTTTCTATATTAAAGTTACAATTGTTTTACGCTATTGTGCTGTTACACTTTCTTGAAATGCCTTTAAAACACATGCAATGATTCACTCTGTTATGGTTATACGTTGCTGTGACTCCACAAATCTCATGTATTCTCAATTGTTGATCGACTATAACTCCAACTCAACGTTGCACATCTTGCGATGTGACTATTGCAGACATGCACATTGCAATATTGATGCTGAAACGATATATTGTGCAGCCCTATGGTAGACTGCAAGTATACAGTAGATGCCCAAGAGCATGAATGGTCACGTATCATGAATATTTGTCCGTACAGACCTCATTCTGGAAGCTCTTTTCTGTGATTGTTTTAGAACTTCCGATTTATTTTACTGATATATTAAACAGCATTAAATGGTCAAACTATGTGCTCTACAAATAATTGTGTTAAAAAAATAATAATAATAAAATAAAAAAATATATAGAGAAGTGAGATGAGAACAGAACTCTTGAGCCAATAGGGTTCCAATAGCTGCTCCCACTCATTAAAGAATAAAGTCAATAGTTTGGACACCCCAGTCTGAACAAGGATTGTTTTTTATTTTTATTTTAACATGCCATTTTAACATAAAATGCACACAATGTCTTAGAGTTCTGTCTGGCTAGTACACTTTAAAAGCATGTTTCACTAAGCTCTCTTAAGAATGAGATCACTAAGCAGAGAGTAAGTGGTCTTTGGTGGCTGTTCAAATGCATTCAACCACATGAGTGTCTGCTCTTTGAAAGCAGTCTGGTCGAATTCATTTTCAACTACCTCTAGAAGTGGTTGAAATTGGACAAGCTCAACTTTTATGACCTTGTTTGTCCACTTTGAAGAACAAGACTAATAGTTGTAACAAGACCAAAGTGATCAGGGACTTTTATACTTCAAAAAGAATCATAAAATATGGTCTGCATGATTTTTAAACCACATTTTTTTACGCATACACTACAGGCTTTCAACCAATGCTTGGCAAGTTTAAATATGTAAAATGTGAATAATGATGAATAATAAGTGGTATTATCCTTTGTGGGTCCTTTAGAGAGAATTTGGATTGTGTCATTATTAAGCAGTGTCCACATCACTGGTATTCACTGAATTTAGACTGCAGCTGTGCAATGAGCCCTCATGTCTTTAAATGACAATATCAAATCCTTCCTTAATGTCAGAAGTAAATCATTATGCAACTTGAGGCAGATCCCAGTGTGTTTAACCACTTGTTTTTACCCAACAGAACCAAGAACCGCCTCCTCTTTCCAGCATTGTGGGTCTTGTTTACCTGAAGTTTGTGACCTCATATAACATAACTGTGAAGACCAGCATCCATTGTGGCAGCCTCTTGTCTGCTGGTCGCTCCATCTGTCACTCATCTTTTCACCCCGTCTTCCCTCCCTCATCAAACCCTTACCCGGCCCAGCCCATGACAGCAGCGTTGCCAGCATGGCATTCTCATCACGCTTTTCCTTCTGGGAGCAAAAGGAAAGTGATGTTCCATTCTCCATTTTCATATTTCTGCACTGTGTGACATCCGCTAGGTGGTGTGCATGAAATGCACCAATGCTCTCACTTTTACATCTATGTGTAGCAATGCACAGTGGTCCCATGTGCACGGGTCATGACCGCACAGCTTCTAACAGCCTCTGTTCAGGGCATGCATGGGTATCTATGTGTTCAGGGTAGATGGAAAACTCAAATTGCCTTGTGAAAATGCTTCAACATTATGAGAGACTGTAACTCTCTGCCACTGCTCTTTTGATTACATTTTGAAAAGTTGCCACTTGCTTACACATGGTAGTAAACTGATGCTTCTGCTTAAAATGTATAATAAGAAATGGCAGGCACTGTAAACTGGTGCCTTATTAAGCATCAAGTTTGTTATATTTTCTTTAAAAATATATATCCTGCATGAAATATGTTGGATTCATCTGCATAAATAACTCAGCATAGACGTATTGTTCTCAATCAAATGCTAATGACTTTTTCACATGGACCTTTATAGATCAAAGAAGAGAACAAGCCAATCCCCAAGGGTTCAAAAGACAATGTAAGTGCCCAGATATTCTGCATACTAACAAATAAAGTATTGCAGCACTTTTAGAGATTACTGATGCACTTGTGAAAAGAGAAGAAATGCAAATGAAAAAGCACTCTGTCTATTTATCCTTAGCTGCACATATCTAATTTGATATTTGCAGTTATTATATTCATTATGATATACTGTCAGCTCCAAGTCCTTATGTTTTCACACAGGACGCTAAATTGTTGTCACAGGAAACCTGTTTAGGTGGCTGCTTCAGTGGTATAGCACTTTAAGAAAGATATCCAATTATTTCCCAGTAGAATTATATAAACATAATTTATTTACTGCATATGAACCATTTATTTCTCAAAATCACACCTGCTGCATAGTAATTTGTCTATAAATGGTTTTGAAGATGGAGATATTTTGTTTGATTCTTTGTTGTTCTGTTGATTGATGTGCAGCTGTTCTGCTTCTCCAGCTGTGCTTTTGTTGTTAAATTAAAACCCTGGAAAAACAAACTTACTATCAGTAAACGACCTTAATCAAAGTTCTGAGTCAGTATTTCAGCGTTATTTTAAGTGTAAGTGGATTTACAACAAAAGCCTAAATCTATCATTTCTGTTCTCTTTTAGTAACAGGAATTTTTTACATTTAAAAGGCTGTTATAAGCAGTGTGTTTATAGTCACACTAAAATAGTAATCAGCAATGAGCTGCATGCTACTGCTGACAGATCTTTGTCCTTGTCAATATGTGTTCAGTATATATCATAAATGCATTGACAGAATCTACTGGATAAGTGTGTAGGAGTCAAGAAACAGCAGGGTAGGGTGAAAGGATGTACTTTCAGTCTGAGTGTACAAATGCAAGCTTGAAAATATGCTCTGTGCATGAAGTTAATTATGCTACAGTTCACCTCCTCTGCTATGTCTGCTTATCTACTGAATACAGAGCTGTTGTGTAATGTCAATAGAAATCAGCATTCTTCTTCCCTTTCACCTAGTTTATTGTGTTGGGCAGCATATTGGTGTCATTTTGCTTTGTCTTTTGGGTAGATTATACAATATTTACTGCGTTAACTTGTTTGGAAGGCAGCCATCAGAAAATATTGTGGCTCCAGTCATAGAACAGGAAATAACTAAAAACAAACCTTTGAGTGTGTTGAGATCACATTCTGTATATTGATTTCAAATATTGATTTTAAAATCTGTTTGTCTTCTTGACTTTTCTGCATCTACTGTATCTGGGTGTGGGTGTGCAGTCTGACAGTGATGGCAGCCTGAGTAGCCGCTCCCAGTCAGTGCCCAGCCTAGAGCCTGGCCAGGGCCTACTGCGTACCAAGAGTCCTCAGCCTGTTCAGGACAAGCCAGCAGAGGTCCAGTCCCAGCCTCAGTTCAGGCGTGTCAAAAGTCCCTCACCCAACAGAGACAAGATGACGACCAGAAGGTTCTCTGAAGTGCCCAAGATGCCAGAGCGCTTCAAAAGCCCAGAGCCTTCTCGGTACTCTTTAAGTCCCGAACCTTTTTTGAATGGTGAAAGCAAAGTCAATGGTGCTGTCAATGGCAGTGTCAAGACTACATCTTGTGCCAGCCAACCCGAACTCGCTGAGGACTTGCAGGATGGGACACGTAAGAAAGTGGTGAAGGTGATGCGCAGAGTTGTTAGGAGGGTAGTTTCTTTTGAAGAAGACACAGCAAAACCACCTGCAGCCTTGTCCCCGGAACCACCTAAACCAAGTTTAGGACCACCAAAACCTGAACCAGCATCTGTACCAAAAGTTGTGAAGGTGCCCATGTTCTCCTTCAAACATGATACCATAAAGAAGGAGGAAAGAGATGATATTGCTGCTGGACTAACCAGTCTAATGACGCGAGGCAGAACTAGGGAACCTCGTCCACGGATCCGCAAGGATGATCCTGTTGAAAAGGATGTAAAACCTGTAGAGAAATCTCAAGAGAAGGACATTTCTGGACCAGCACCACATAAAACTGTGCCAAAGATGGAGGCCTCCCACCCTCTAAAACAAGAGCAACAGACATCACCATCCACTACTACCTCAACAACTACAAAGTCTCCTGTTTCTCCATCAACAGGATTCATCCCACCCCCCAAATCCAATCCACTTTCTCCACCATTGGGATTTATTTCTGGACCCAAACCATTAGGATTTGTCTCCAACTCAAAACCACCTACCCATTCCCCTCCTGCAGGCTTTGTTGCTACTCAGAAACCAGTTTCTTTGAATCCTGCTCCTACCATTTCAACTCCAATTACAGATCACAAAACATTGCCTGTTATCTCTAGTTCTACACCTGCTGTCCCCAAAACAGCTGCTACCTCTGCTCCAATCACTCCTGATAAATTCAACACCTCTAACCCCCCAGCCCCCAAAAAAGATCCATTTGCCCCTCCAACAGGGTTCATTCCCACCCCAAAACAGATGCTTGTAAAGAAACCAGAGGTATTGGTCACACTAATAACTTGGCTGCATGGATTGCTTTACTTTAACCGTGTGACGAGTGCACTAATGTTTATGCCCTGAACCAGTAGTTCTAAGATGTACCACCTGGTTTGCCTGCAAATGAACATGTTACTCTAATTTTAGCTGATTACATTGTTTCCTTTGTACACAGACCACCTTCTGTCTATATTCTGGGGGTGTGTAGCTCTTGGAGGTATTGATGAATAAGACCTATGTTGTGACTGCATTCTTCTCCTTTTTTTCCTAAGTGGCCTATTTTGTCTCTGTAGCTTTAGCAGATCTTTCAATTCAATAGTGGAGTGTGTTAAGATCAATCCACCTCAGAGACCCATTAATTTGTTTTGGGCAAGATTAGAAGAAACTTACTTCTGTGTGGACACTAGCAAGATTATAGACAGTAGACTACATCTTCAGGATTAGGTGGTGTTATTTCTGTTGCAAAAACACTAAAGGACAGTGTAACGTAAGCTTGATTGTTGCTTGGTAGTGGTTTGGTTCTCTGCATGGCCAGAAAAAGCTGGTGGACTAATTTTTGGATTGGTTACTGACATCAATCCCTTAAAGGACTTGATTTTTATTACTTTGTGTGTGGTTTGGACATGATATTTGAAGGTGAAGACAGCTGCACACATGCTCCCGACTTCAGCAGGGAGATCTTTTCCTGGAAACATTTCTAAACCCACTCTACCGGCCTTGTCAAAAAAGGTGTGTGTTGTGTGCACATGTATTTGCTGAGTGGAGCATGGCTAACATAAACACTACACTTTGCTTGCTTTCATCCAGATTTTGTTGTAGAGCTTTCACAATTTATCCTATTCAATAAATTGGTGTCAGCTACATAACATTTCTCAATAACACAGCCATGTGCATAGTCTTGAGTTAGACTCACCCCTTCTTGGTGGTCTGACCTATAGGAGAGTCCGCCACTGAGTCCCACAGAAGAAGCACAGAGACGGCTGGAGAGGATCTTCGCTGCATCTGTAATGCCTGTCCATTCTTTCTCCTCTTCTTCTGTTCACTTACTGTGTCTTCGTTTCTGCTGATTGGTGTTTTTCATCTCTGTGTCTCTCTCTCTGCTAAAATGTGCTTTATCCAGACTGTTTTACATGGCTCTAAATGCACTGAGTGTAGGCTTATAAATAAGGCACTTTAAAGCTTGACAGCTTTTATGCTGACTGAATACTCAAGGGAAATGGTTTAATACACTACATTGTTAATGAGGAAAAGGGGTTTTAAGGACATTAATGCGAGCAGATCAACTACATCTTGCCTTCATATGTAACGGTTATCTTCTCAATATTTAGATCTAATTTATATCTATATTCCAAAGCTCTAGTGCAGTGGTTCTCAAACTGTGATAGACATACTACTAGTGGTACGTGGACTTCCTTCTAGTGGTACACGGAAAAATACTGAATAATGAAAGAAAAAAAATATTAACACTTTTAACGCTTTGACACGAATGATTACACAGATGTGATAAGCACCGGCTGCTTCCTGAAGCGTACAAACAAATCAGTGTGCTTAGAAGGTTACTTGCGTTCATCGCGTCATCAGATGCTAAAAATCAACCCGCTTTAGCCAGAGCGAGAGGAAGAGGTGCACGGCACTTGCGGAGCAGATACACCCTAGAGAAGCATATTTGCAGACTAGTCCTGTTGTGTTGGCATTTCACAGTTACTGCAAACTCAGGAATCTCCTCATGCTGCATTATTGGTAAAAGAATGATCACAAATGTGTTAAATGTGTGTTCGTAGTTGTGTAAAATAATGTGTGTTTTCGACATATAAAGTTAATTGTTTTGTAAAGCAAGTGTGGCTTTCGATTCATTTGTTACCTCAGATTTAGGCAAATTTATCTGGATGTGATTCAAATGTTGCCGGACACAAAACATAGACTTAAGCAGCTTTGCCTTGAAGCTTGGAGCTAGAATATAGCCTAATTAAAGTTAGTCTCCACGGTCCACTTAAGATGAGATCTCAAATCACAGAAATTCTGCACGTATGAATGGATAAATCATGTATGAATTTGTCAAGCAGTGTATTTATGCATTTAATCACTCGCTCTCTGACACACTTACTGTAAATGATGTGGAGCAGATCTAATTTCTAATTTAAATATGTAATTCCAAATCATTTATTTTAAAATACAAGTTAATGTTTAGATTTCAAAGATATACAAATATGTCATGCAACATACAGTATTTCAAAATTTAATGGTTTAAAAAATGGTTTATATATGAATATGATGATATATAGCTAGGGCCAGACGGAATCTGCTGACGTTTTTTGCAATTTCTGCGAAGAATTTTGGTAAAAATCGGCGGATTTCTGCAGAATTATTTTGGGAGTCTCATAACTAAAACCTTATTATGTGAAATATGTGTAATTTAAAAACTGAATGAATTTAGATTTACACACATTTACTCAAGTAAATAAACATAATAAATGATCGGCTAAAAATCTGCGGAAATCTGAGGATAATCTGCTGAAATCTGCACGCGCAGATTCCGTGTAGGCCTACATATAGCTTATATTTATGAGATCAAAGCAAAATTTTTCAGGTTTTGATGAATAGGTTACTATTTATTATTACTTTACATTTAAGTACAGCAGTTTTCTTTTTACATAAAGAACAGTAGCCTACCATTTTTAATTAACTTTTAAAAGCACATTTTAAACGTTGACTTTTTATTTAGTTTTTAGTTTTTTTTACCTATAAGCACAGTACAGTGTTAATGTTCAAACTACTTATAATGTCTAAATCGGCCTCATTCTTATAGTGGTACTTGGAGAGACCTTTTTCTAAGGTGGTACTTGATGAAAAAAGTTTTAGAACCACTGCTCTATACATAGTTTTAAACATCTGGACTAGGTGTTACCCAAATTTCTAATTTATACTATGTATTTTTTTGTCTGTATAGCTTAATTTTAGATTATTAGTGCTAATCTTTTGGACTATTTCAGCCCAATTCAGTCATTTTCCAGGCCTTGTGTTTTTAGGACGCTACCTTATCCGCTTGTTAAGTGGTGGCGTGTTGGTGACGTATGTAATACTGTTTCCGGGTCCAAGCCGCCACTCATTTGAATTGACAAAATATTCGTTTATGATTACTTTTTATTCATATCACACATTAAAGTGAATTTTATATAAAGTCATAGTGTTCACAACAATCACTGGGCTTGCTGCATCACAAATACAAAAATTTTAACAATTTATAAAAAATTTATCACTTTCTGGCCATCAGATATTAGGCATGGACATATATATTGCGATCGTGATTTTTGAAAGTATTACATCGCTTTGTAAATGTTTATTATTAGCATTTGATGAGTCTCATCATTTAGTTTCATAGAGCAATTGGACCCGGAAGCTCCTTTGCGTGACGTCACACTTAACAAGCGGATAGGTAGCTGCCTATATACAGTAGAAAGTATACAACAAAGCAGTGCACTTGGTGTTAGATATGAGCTTGTATTGTATTATGTATCATGGCTGCTCTGCTACAAGACCAACAAATAGGTGTTTTTCCTTCTCTGAAATACTTTTGGAAAAGCCTTAGCATCCTCTACTGAGCTTAGACATTGATGTTTTAGTGATAGGTCTCTTAAACCCCGCATCTGTTTTTAGACCCTATTGTATCTCCTTTTCATGTTTGCTGTCTTCTGCACAGCTTCTAGCAAACGGGTTTTCATTGGTTCATGCATGTCCATCTCACCCTCATGTGCCTGCTGTCTTTTCATCTGGATACATGTCTCATTTCTTCCTCTCTCTCTCATCCACTGCTGTCTCTGTGGCTGTGATTGTTTGGCTGGCTGGTGTAGCTGGAACCTGTGGCCAGTGCCTCTGCGTCGTCTCAGGTACAGGGCCCCTCTAGGGATGGCTCTTCCCCCACTGCGCCCCTCCATGGCTTGGCAGGAGTGTGCGCTCGTATGACCTGTTGGAGTGTAAGCCCTCTGTTCCTCTTTCTAACTCACCCCCCCCCCCCCCCCCCCCCCCCCCACCCCACCCTCATCATATGCATTCGTGCTTGAGTTGTCAACTGTTGTCTGACAAAAAAAGTGTCAAGATTATTTATGAATTAAATTGGTAGATGTTAGCATTTTATCTTGTTGAAAGTATTTGCTTATATGACATATTTTGGATTGCCTGTTTGTGTGTTGCTTATGAATGATCATTTTAAGCCAGCATTTTTTGCGGTGCATGGTTACTGCATGAAACCCTCAGCAAAAATGTGCTATTTTTTTGCTTCTGTACAATTGATCAGCTTTAATGAATCGCTGTGGGTGCGCTCTCTGATTGGTTGCAGTCTTTATGAGTATCAACTTTTGATGCCTCATGCTTTGAGCATTACATAATGTATATATTACCTCATATCACCAACATACATCTTATATCCTGGTGTGCATACAGGTATGTGCTAACTATGCTGTTGTTTTTGTTTTATGTTTCTTTTATACAGTATGTGCATAGTCACTCAGACCATGCAGAATGTCAAAAATGAAACTGAATGCAGCTGTCAAAAAATTGCATGGGTGAATCTCATGAAAATTGTCATTTCTTATACATGCGTACAAACATATTTTTAATTAAATTTAGGGCCGTCATCATATCTTGAAGGTGTTAAGCTATCTTAATTTTTTTCGTTAACAAAAAGAAATCTGATAATTGGGTCACCAAACTCTTTTGAAGTTTGTTCTGGCATTGTGTTGTCTAAGACCCCGTTTACACTAATATGTGTTTTGAAATGGTGTTTTAGAATGAAAACAATCCATGTCCACACCGGTGTTTACCTAGCATTTCTGAAAAGATCTCCGTCCACACTATACCAATGAAAGTGCACATCACGTGACTACTCTCACACTCTGGCATGTGCTGCAGCGTATGCGAACGTCTGAGCTCCAGACAATCAGCGGGTGCTTTGAGCACACCTCCCTGAGTGAGAGCAGTGCAGGTCAGACAGTTCATCAAGGATCTTTTACTGGATTTCATCTCACTATAGTTGTTAAATGTGATATTTTATTTATCTTGTCTCTAATGGTCTTTTGAATCTAATGCTCGTTCTCAGGTAATGTGTTTTGGCTGAGTGCAAAGATAAGTTTATATATTAATTTATGTAACCAGGTACACTGATTCTGCACATTTGACTGATTGCTTGCCTTTATTTCCTATATTATTGTTTAAAGTTATTATATGTTATACTATTATAATGGCCATTATTAATGATTAAACCTGATATTCAGCAAAAGAGACAGGATATGTTTTGTATTTTTCATTGAAAGTGAAAGGGGGCAGTTTATGTTATAGGCTTTGTTTTGTTATAAATATGCATACAATGAAGATGACGGTCATATGATTATGTAGCTACACGATGCCTCAACATTTTTAGTGTCTGTTAAGTTAATATCAAAATGAAAATTGACAGTTCCTTATATCATGTTTTCATTGTATTGTTAGGATAGTAAAACAACGTAGCCAGGGTGATGTGAATGACGTTATAAAATACACTGTTTTTACCCGACGTGTCATTGGGAGTTTGTTTTTCATATCAAACTTGCGAAGTCTGAACTTAAGGAAATGGTGCAAAACTGAACTTTGTGCATGTAATATTGAGGAAAAAGCCTAAATCAGGTAGACGAATGTCTGCAGCCATGCCTTTGTTTTCAGATGTCTCCGTATTCCTCTATCCACACTGACATGGAGCAGCAGCAGTTTCAAACCAAAAGGCCTCTTCAGTGTTTTCAAAAAGCTCAGTTTTTGTGGCTGAAAACTCCGGGGTAGTGTGGACGGAAGATATAATCGTAGCAAAACTTAAGCATTTAAAACTAAAATTTATTAGTGTAAACATGACCTAAAAATGAATATAAACATGTCTGGAAACATGGCAGCGTTTTTAACATAGATTTTATGGGGGCTTAAATGTGACTTGTGTCATGTTAAATATGACCTGTATTTGACCGCTTTCATGAGATTTTTCCCTATACAATATTTATTTAATTTCCTTTACCCCCCCCAAGGGTGACTGCAGTGCCTTATATCACATGATCAATAACCCTTTTTATTCACAGGATGCTTTAAATGTGCTTTGCTAAGCTGGGCTATTAAATTGATAAATGTGTGTGTGTGTGTGTTTGAGAGATGCCATAATAATGTGTTATGATGTCTAACGCTGCTCTTGCCCCATCATGCTGACCTGCCGTCTCACAGGAACAGGTGGAGGAGGATCCTGTGGCAATCCTAAAAGCAGACCATGCTGCTGCCGCTCATCCTAAGGTCTGCTTTCTGCTGTGTGTGTGCCGTAGTGACCCTCATAATCCCACCCTTGACCTGTTGTGTCAGACTTGCCCTTGTGTTGTGGAGTGTTGTGTTCTCGCTCATCCCATTTCATTGACAGCACCCAAACCCCTAAAAATAGAGCTGCCTCCCATTATCAAATCAGACAATATGGCAAAATGAAATATGTGGGTTCATCTAACACTTAATTAGCATTGGATTGTTATTAAAGCTGCAGTCTGTTACATTTAAATGATCTGAAATGAAATTTCGTAAACCAGCCAGTGTTCAAAATTGTCTTCTTACCATAGCCCAATTTACAGTTGTAAGCTTGTAATTCTGCTTTATAATTGGAGTTATATTGGTAGTAGGGCTGCCTGGGTGATATGACAAAGATCTCATATCATAATATTAGGTAATATATACAGTGCTCGAATTGAGGGGGGATGCGGGGGGATGGCATCCCCCTTATGGAAAAAAAATTACAAAAAGCATTCCTTTTGTAAAGCCACCATCCCCCCTTACCATCCAGATTAACAACAGTGTGTGTAATGTAAAACTTATCATGCACATTAAATATTAAAATTCTCTGTTTGTGGTTATTTATGACTTATAAACGGCGACGATTGACCAATCAGAACTCAGTCTCAGTATTTTTCGAAAATGCTTCCAAACAGCTCAGCCGCTGTACATCTCCGTACTATGTTTTATTTATGAATGTATCTCAAATGATTCAGTCGTCCATTCAGAAAGACATTTGTGAACGAATCAGAGTTTCGAATGACTCAATTAAATGAATCATTCAGTGACAAAGACAGAGACTTGATTCCACCTACTGGCAGTTTTAGTTTTAAATCTAGTGACATTTTTATTATTAATTTCATTGCATTCATGCCACCTCCTACGCCTTGTTAAACAGTCAATTTATAAATAAGCAGTAAATTTATCTAAATGATAACTTTGAAATTTTTTTTGTTGCCATCTTTGTTGTCAAGAGGAATTGTGTTGATTTAATCTGATTGTAAGATATATTCCTGATATTATTTTAGTTTATATAAAAAAAGCTCATGTAGTTGGGCCACATAAGGTAAACAAAGTGTTGTAAAAAAAGGCCAATGTATATTTAGTCAATCAAACAGTTGCTGGTAGTCAAATACTTACATTGTCAATTAATTAATTGTCCTTTTTAATGTCATGATTTTCTTTAAACTGATATGCTTAAGATTGTTAATGGTTGGTGGTTACTTAAAAAAAAGATTTTTTTTTTAATTAAAAATATATTTAAACCAATTTTGTTATCATTGTGTGTGTGTGTGTGTGTGTGTGTGTGTGTGTG
>CAIGQZ010000379.1:8126929-8137151 GCA_903798205.1 Danio tinwini
GTGTGTGTGTGTGTGTGTGTGTGTGCGCGCGTGTGCGTGTGCGTGCGCGTGTGCGTGTGCGTGTGTGTGTGGCTACAGGACACCCCCCATACCATCCCCCTCAATTCGACCACTGAGTATATATGTTAATTGATTGGCATTAACCCAAAAAAAGCACTCATTTATAAGTGAGCTATTTGTTTCACTGTTTGATTAAGAATATAGAAATCTAAAATAAATAGAAACAAAAAATAAAACTCTTTTCAAAATCCAATATCAAAATCCAAAATCCAATCCATGTCCAACATAAAATATTGTGAAATAAATTGCAAAATAAAACATTGTGCTTTCGAACTTGAAACTTATGGTTTTTTGATTTTAGTGTAAAATTCCGCTCATCCAAAGGATGAAAAAGTGTTACTGTAAACAACGCAATTTGCAACAGCACAGAATAAATAATAGCACATAAAGTGAAACAATCACTTTATGATATATATTATCATATTGCACAGGTAGATTTTGATGGGAAATAAATTATGGTGCCATTTGTCTAGCAATACTAACTAAATATTTGATGTCATATAAGCTAATTGGTCATAGTTAGATTTATTTGTCATTAGTATTTAATTTGATTTATTCTTATGCTTGCTTTTTCACCTCAGTTACTAAAGTGGTGGAAATGTAACGTTTTCTTATGACATTCTGTGGTGAAAATACTTGTTTGGGTAAAACTCAGTATTAAGACAGAATCGGCCCCTCCAAAATGCAGTATCCACACTGGCAAATATCTGCAATTGCAGGTTTCCAACAGAGATGGCAATAAAGAGGCAAAACATACGGGCTGCAGCTTTAACTTGCACTGAGAGTGATCATACTGTAGTGTTTTCTACCCTTCCCGTACCACTGTAATTGTAGAGCGCACTGGTTTACCTTCAATTATAACACCTTATACTAACCAAACACCAAAGGGAGAAGCATGTGAACTGGAACACAACTCCATCCCATCATGGATCACTGATATACTATCTCTCACTGTCAGCCCTTCTCCGCAGCAGAGTTCATGTTCAGACCAGTGTGTGTAGGTCAAGCATGAGTGCGGTGGAATCAGACATGCCCAGACAACCAGAACATCAGGCTTGTAATCTGACCCTGTCCATCATTTGAAGCCCGAGTTGGCTTCATCTATACCTGCAGTTAAACTCAACCCCGTCTTGCATGACAACCCACCACATTTTAAGCTTATTTCCCAGTGTAGATGTTGGAGAACAATGCCTTTTTTGTTAGATATTCTGTCAGCAGAGGTCTCCAATCAGGGTAAAAAGACCCATTAAATGACATTTATCCTCATCCCATAAGTGTGGACCATTGCATGGAGTGGATTTGAAGCATCAGTGATGTTACCGCTGGTCAAAGGGCCTGTGTAAAGTCATAAATAATGAGTCTGACTGGTGTTGTTCTCTTTTACAGGTGAAAACCGAGGAGCAGATTGCTGCAGAGCAAGCATGGTACGGCTCGGAGAAAGTGTGGCTGGTCCACAAGGATGGATTCTCTCTGGGTTAGTATAAAAGCCATGCGAAATGATATCTATATTACTCGAACAGCATTATTTTAAATTGAAAACAACATGAAATGGCATTTCTTGCTCATTTAACTTATGAAATTTGACACATTTCTGTGTAAAAAAAGAATATTGAGCTGGAGTGGAATATAAAGTCATCTGGAGATGGAGAACGTTATTACATTTTGATGAAAGATTACAGAAACGTTTTCTCCTTTGGAATGTTGTGCACTTATGTTTCACACAAAATAATACTGGGGACATTTATTATTAAAGGAAATTGGGTCAATTTTGATTCTAACATAATGTGGGCTTCAATGGCAGTAGTATATTAAAAGACTATTATAATTTTGCTCCATTTCTATATTCTGTGCATTTACTTAATGTTCTCCGGTGTCCTCGCAGCCACTGTGGTAAAGACAGAAGCTGGCAGTCTACCCGAGGGGAAAGTGAAAATCCAACTGGAGCATGATGGGACTGTACTGGATGTGGATGAGGATGACGTAGAGAAGGTCAGTAATGCAAAGCTTAGCACATTATTGGCATTTCAGTATGCGCACACAACATATTTTATTCAAGGTTTATTATGAGATTGAAATGGATTCTATTTTAATGCATGTCATAGATTTCATTGTTTTTTGTTTCCTGCAGGTTTTGACCTCATTAACATAGCATAACTGAACTGAACCTTCAGTAACCCCATTACCAAAACAATCAAGATTTGTATGTTTAAAAAAATAGGTTATTTTCTGTATTGTTTTGAACTGCTTCTTTGGATCGCAAAATTTAAATAGGCGTGATATAGGCTTAGAAGTAAACAACCTCTGATATCAGTGTCTAACAGTTTGAAAATGTAAAATAGTTTGAAAGGGTCAATGTGTGAATGGTGTTGTAAACCACTGCATATATCAAGTACATACATACCAAATGATCTTTAAAACAGACTAAGCAATAGTTACGACATAAGAAAGTCAATCCATATTGAATAATAACGTTTTATATTTTGATATCAGTTGTTAATGCTTTCAGATTTAAAAGAGTGTGATTGCTTACTCTTTTGATTTATGATTTAAAAGAACAATGATTGAAGCCACAAAAATAAGAGAGACCATAGCATAACCTATATTCGGTGGCCGATAATTTTTGGCAGCAGAACATTTGGTACATGTCTAATATCAACACACTTCTACATTTTTGTTGTTGCACATTTCTGCTGTATAATTGGCTCTTCCCACAGTGATCTTTATTAAGCAAAAAAGTCTAGAGCTTATTATTGTTATCGACATAAATTTTACTGCGATTCAAAATAATATCGTTTATCGGCCCAGCCCTACTCTGGCATTAGTGTTGGATATAAAGTAGTCAGCACAGCATTGGATTTTCAGCTTAGTTATATTCTCCTATATAATTCTGAGCTACATTATTTTCTGCATAGTTCTTTGTTTGCTTCACTTATTAACCTACTGTATATGGAAATTGGTGGGTGGAGGCAAACAGGCAGTGATAATCTGTGGTTGATCTGGAGTTTAGCAACATTGTTATGCAATAAATTTGGAGAGAAAAACAGCAGTATGCATACATCTACGAAATTCCTGAAGGCGGTTGCTCGATTAAGCCAAACACAATAGAAAAAGTCCAAAAATTCAGCACACTGCCACGTTACCTCTCAAAAGATATTTTATAATAAGACAAGATCTTCATCATGTCACACAGGAAATATAAGAGAACTCAAGATATAGGCTGTCCAAAATCGCCTACTACTCAGAATTTATTACTCGATTGTTATAAAAGTGGGTTATATCAGTATGAATGTGAGTAGTATGAATGGAACTCGGACTTACAGTACTACATCTGCCATTTTGTCATGATCACGTGACCTACCTGCATTAGTTTCGTTGCTTCACTCCCATTCATGAATTCTCTCACAGTGCATCATGGGATAGCGTAGCATGCATCGGATGTGCACTTCAGAATCTCGCCGGAAGTAGTAGGTCATCCGGGTACTTCTCGCATATTGATTTTCGAATTCTATGAATTTGTACATACTACTCTGCTCGCATACTGTTTTTAGCGTACTATAGTATATAGTATGGAAGTATACGATTGCGGACGCAGCCATAGTCAAACTCTACACATCACACCTGCAAACAATGATCACCCCAATTAAACAATAAATAAAGAAGGACAAAATACCCAAGTAAAAAAAAAATAGTAATAAAAAATGGCTGCAAAAATGTATACACACACATACATGTACATACATACATACTTAAACACACATACCATTGCAAAAACATTTCAAGTCAAAATCCAAATTGAAACCTCTGGGAGACAAAGTATTTAATGTGTGAAAAAAAAAAATAAAATAGTGTAATACATTTGTACATTCCACAACCTGTCATTTTGGCAGATTGGCTTCAATACAGTCTATTTTTAAACTAAAAAGAAAGTTTTGGTATTGGACACTTGCAGGATGTTATGTTTCCCTTTATTTTTGGACTTATGAGTTCATTACTCTTTAAGCACACAAGCCAAATTAAATTCAATTTAAAATGTTTTATTTTATCTTTTGTGTAACTGCAACCTTAAAATGAAATGGAAGCCATGCAGTACATTCAGAGATTGCCCATTCACAATGGAAAACAGTGATTCTTTTTACCTGTGCAGTTCAACAGCAGAATATCTGTGTGTGTTTTGATGAATCTTCAGGTCAGCAGGGCTCGTACAGTGAGTTATTTGCAGAACTCGCCTACTGTCTGGCCTGAATCCAGAGTCATGTGAGGGTTAGACAGGCACAGGTGGTAGAAAATGATGCCAGGATATGGGTCACAGAGAAACAGGTTGGATTTGGCCTGATTTTTAAACCAGACTCGCATACAAGTCTAATAGAATCATTTGGCAGGTCAGCACAGCCATTTTCAGTGTTTGCACTGTTCTGCCTTGATGAGACATATGCTGGGAGATATTGTCACTTCACTTTCTGCTTGGCACAGTGTTTTATGTCTCCTGGTGAAGGGCAGCTCTAAGCCGATGATTTCCATAATGTCAAGACTGACCTCAAATCAAGTTTTTAAACCATCTGCTTGAGGAGGGAGTTGCGAAGCTGGATCCAGAGTTGAGCTTGACAACTTTTAAATTGCATTAAAGACTTGGCATGCAGTCCTGAGGTTATTACGGCTGAGGCACATCAATTTAAAACCTCTTACACTCTCTCTTTTTTTTGTCATATTAAGGAGATTTTCCACTCTCTCAATTTATCAGCAGTCAGCTTATTAAGTTCTGTGACCTGTAATATTTGATCCCCCTCAACCCAGGCAAACCCACCGTCATTTGACCGCTGTGAGGACTTGGCAGCTCTGCTCTACCTGAATGAGTCCAGTGTCATGCATTCCCTGCGCCAGCGTTATGGAGGAAACCTCATCCACACACACGCCGGGCCCAACATGGTGATCGTCAACCCTATCAGCGCCCCCTCCATGTACTCCGAGAAGGTGAGACCCTTTTTGTTCTGACCACATGTGGTTGGTTGTATACTATATCAATAAAGTGTTTAGTCCTTTAACAACACCGTTGTAATACATTGAGCCACAAAGCACTGTTCTTATGACGTTTTATGACTGTTCTAGAGCCTACAGCTAATCAGTCTGTCAGATTCTGGAGTGCATTACAGGTCTAAAGAAAATTATCTTAAGTAAAACAAATACATTTATCGATATGGTATACAAGTATATAATTTTACTCACCTGTGAAATGAAGGCAGTTTGAATGGTTTGTGAGCACAATTAACTGCACACAGCATGCCATATTATCTGATATGAGGATTATCATGTAGGAAATAATTCTAAAAGGCAATTGACTGTGTAAAGCCACATAAAACAAAACAAAAATACAATGTATATGCCAAGTTCAGAGGCTAATCAGCCGGATTCAGCTGAGGTGATGTGACCAGTGAGACCTAGCTGTCACTCAAGTGGCCCCGCCCTTAACTATTAACTAACAAAATTAAACTGATGAGTTATAATAAAGATCACCCCCTCACAGTTGTCATGAAGGTTAATATTAGTTATATGCACCAAAACCATCTTTTGCACCAGGCTGTAAACATGTTTTTGTCAGCTGTAAAATTGACCAATTTAGCATTGCAGTCAATGAACATCTGAAATTCCTGGAGCCAGCCCCCAAAAGAGAGTCGATGAATTGCAGTTTCAGTTAATTCCGTATTGGCTTCACGAAGGAGTGCGGGATCTTGCCGTTTGGTCCTGGCGTGACATAACGTCAAATATTGTGACGTTAATAGATTCTAGTTACAAAGACTTCATCTGTCTGCCACAAATGCAATGCGACACTACAGAAACGTTTAAATACCAGCCATTCATTTAAATTTATTTTTATGACATGTTGAAATTCTTGATTCTGATTGGCTGGAGGGTGTGCATTGTTTTCATACAAAACACACAGGTAGTTCCAGTCAGTTTTTACACAAGACATGTCACTCGTATAGTTTTGAATGGGGAAAAGTGTAACGGTCAATATGGCGAATGAAGCTCCACTTACTAGTACAGGAGCCAATCATCAATCGCTATGGACTGACAATTTTCTGGGGGAGAAGCTCAGACCAGACGTGTGCTTTTACGACAGTTTATGTGGTCAACAGATGCACTGGAATCTCAGCAAATATTTGCTTCACAGACATAAGAAATATATCCAAATAAAGCTTCAAATCTGTACTTTTAAAGGAACCAACTATACTTAAAAGTTTTGTAATCTGTATGAAACGAATGCGAGGTAAATTCCCTCCTGTCAAACGCACATCACATGACAGGAACTACTCAAACTTGTTTACAAACTTGTAAACAAAGGGTTTATGGAGGAGATTCGCCATGTAGTATTCTGGTTAAAAAAATGGTCAGCTCTTTCACTGATGGTTCATGATTCATTTATTGTTCACATTCTATAAAACCATTACACAATAAAGTATCATGATGAACCACCGTAAGAACTAGAGAGAAAACAAAGAAACAAAACAAATGATTCTCAAAAGTTGAAAAGCTAAACCAACAATCAACAAACATTAATCTCAAACACCTTAAATAAATCATGATCACCTTATTCTCCCTTAAACCAGGAGCTAAAACTCATAAATGGGGGAATCCATGGATTAGCTCTGTACCCGTGCCTTGTTGGCATGTTTCACCTAGCGTTTCATGCATAGCGTTATCCCATTCACCTCCTCAGCAGCTCCTCTTTGAATGATCTTGCTCATAAAATTCCTTTTTTCTCTTTTCACTAATGTCCTTGAAGTCAGTTTCAAGAACATCAAACATTTAGAAATGAAACCTATGAGATGGTTGTTGTTTAATTTTATTGCTGATTCCAAATATGTAATGTAATGGAGAATTTGACGTTTCCCTATTCAGACAGAATGCCTGAGCACACTGCCCGACAGGCGTTCCAGTGATGGCCGTCGAGTGAAATGACTTGTCTTAAAATGACTTTGGTTTTGATCAAGTTTGAAATAAATGCACTTCCCCCAGACATTAGTAGTATCCATGGCAACTACTGTGAGTGGCAGTTTAGTGTAGAGGAACGCACATGTTTAACAGCTGCTAAACCGAAATGGTAAGGGTTATAATCTAATTTAGACTCTATTTAGTTTTATTCAAACTCACATTGGTCGCATTTAACACTGAATAAAGCATATAATATGTACCTCAGGTGAGAATTGTCATATTAGTTTAAGCTGTTGTTTTGTCGCGAAGTTGCAGAAAAAGAAACTGTTTCTAAAATAGAATTTATTTTGCACGTCGCTGTCATGTATGGTTAAGACAAAACCCCATTTTAACATGAAGAAAAAAAACATTTACCACGTGTTGCTCTGCCGCGTGTAGAAATGTAATGCATTATGGGTACTATATTTTAAACAGCTGTCCTTTCCTCAGTTTAACGCATTGGGAAATCTGCTAATGAGCTTTATTGGAGTACATGCAAGATAAACTACTACCCATAAAATGCAATCACAATCCAGAGGAGAGTTTTTTTTCAGTCATCAGTCCCAATTAAGTGACTTTGCATTATGGATCAAGCTAATTATGTGCTGTGAGGAGTATTTTGTGCATTCTGAAGCTTTAAACTATGATGTATTTGACAATGTTATTGCATTTGTGCTGGAGAGGCAGTCCACGGCAAGTTTCTTTTCAAATTAACAGCTATTGATTTACCCTTCATTGGAAAACGAATGTTTATTGGTTTGCATTTGAGGCTTTACGGTTTTATTATTGACTTTTCTGTTGTACAGAAAATAAACACTGTAATACATTTAGATTATTCGATTATTAGCTTGGCCTGTAAGCTACTTGCTTTCGTTTTTCCCACAGTGATCTTCATTAAGCAAGTCTCTTGACTTGGACAGGTGGCATTAAGGATATTAATGTGTTTGTCGGTGTGCTTGAAGTTTATTTTTCTTTTTGTGGTTTCAGGTGATGCACATGTTCAAAGGCTGTCGACGGGAGGACACAGCTCCACATATATATGCAGTGGCCCAGTCCGCCTACAGAAACCTTTTGACAACACGACAGGACCAGTCCATTGTGCTCCTGGGAAAGAGCGGCAGTGGCAAGACCACAAACTGCCAGCATTTAGTCCAGTACCTGGTGTCTATAGCAGGCAGCACTGGAAAGATATTTACTGGTACGGAAAATGTACTTTAATTTTTAATTTAATTTAATATTTTTTAATTTAAATTTTTTTAATTTTATTTAATTAATTTAATTTAATTTTATTATTTTATTTTATTTTATAGTTCTCGAATTTTGTAGATGTATATGAATCTAATTCCGAAAAGAATATATATGTTTCAGCTTTCATATTAATTTGTAATGTTTTTTTAAGCTTTTTAATTTCACACAAAGGGTGGACTTATACTATGTTACTCAAACCGTGCCCAGGCACGTTTCCCGGTTCGTTTGACAAGTGTGAGTGCTCCGAATAGGGCCCAGATGCGGATTAGTTGGCCTGCCCTGGCCCAGTTGGAAGAGGTGTGCAAAAGCCCGGTTCGGTTGGGCTTTGTCGTGGTACGCTTGAAGTGTGAGCACAAAGTGTGCCTGAAGCCGAAACTGAAGATGTCACTTTTAAGGGACTGTTTTACATGGATTCATTAATCATTCTTGAACGTTCTTGCGTTCAATGAACACAAACTGTCATAGTTTATTAAAGACGCAAACCCCTCACTGCATGTCAGCTGCACCTTCAGCAAACCTCCTAATACGTTCAGCACAATGACTTTTATGATCATTTATGTGCATCAAAAAGTTGTTGATCTATTCTGCAAAGTACTGTATCTGACTGTGTGTCACTGCATCCCAAACGACTAAAACAATATACAGTTCAAGACAACTGTACCTAGTGTGAGCACACCCTAAGACATAAAGGTACAAAAGCTTTGTGCACACTGGGGCAGTACCTTTTTTAAAAGTATACTTTTGTACCCTACAGGTGCACATTGGTACCTTAAAGAAATTTGTTCTACCTGTACGCTATACTTTTGTACTTTTTAGGTACTATGAAGTACACAATTCTATTTTTAGGGATAAATATGTACTTTTTAAGGTACAAATGTGGAAAAAAAGTGTACCTTTTGAAAAGGTACCACCCTAATCATATTATCTAGCTAGTGGTACTATTTCTGAGTGTTGCTTTCTTTCTTTCTTTCTTTCTTTCTTTCTTTCTTTCTTTCTTTCTTATTTAACAGCTGTTTTTGCATTATACACTATGAACACTAATAATGGACTAATAACTGCTAGTCATGGACAATATCAAATGGTCATTGTGCACTCCCGTTTTTAGCTGCACATTAGCTTACCATGTGCTTGAAAAGGCTGAACAGCTTGTGGTGAAGGGTGAATGAAAGGGTGTTCGTGCGGTCAGAGGAAATGGGCTGGTGTCACACGGAGAGAGTGAGAGAGCTGGGAAGAGGGTGACAGATGAGGGCTTTGCTAATGATGCCCACTAAAGCACTCTGATAATTAGCCATCATCAAGGCCCGTTCAGCTCCTGCGTGGTCAATAATGACCTAATGAAGACTACAGCGCTCATCAACTATACCGTTAAAGAGGCTGTGATGTTATCAGCATATGCAGGGTCTTCTCTTCTAATGCGGTCACTGTTAAGGAGTGTGTCTTTTAATTATATGTTAATGTGTGTGTGTGTGTGTGTGTGTGTGTGTGTGTGTGTGTGTGTGTGTGTATGTGTGTGCTCTCCAGCTGAGAAATGGCAAGCGGTCTACACAATTCTAGAAGCCTTTGGAAACAGTGCCACGTCCATGAACAATAATGCTAGCCGCTTCTCCCAGATAGTCTCACTGGATTTTGACCAGGCTGGACAGGTGGCCTCTGCCTCCATTCAGGTTTGTGGATAAACATAATAATTTATGTTTATTATAGAAATATATTTGCATTTCTTGTCTGTCTGTCTGCGTGTCTGTCTGTCTGTCTGTCTGTCTGTCTGTCTGTCTATATGTCTGCATGTCTGTCTGTCTGTCTGTCTATTGTACTATTTATTGTTCTATCTTTCATTTTATTGTTTTATGTCTATCGCTCTATTGTTCTATCTTCATTCGTCCAATTCTCCGTGCTCTCCATGGATCCATCCATCCATCCATCCATCCATCCATCCATCCATCCATCCATC
>CAIGQZ010000379.1:8149173-8178990 GCA_903798205.1 Danio tinwini
TAATAATAATAATAATAATAATAATAATAATAATAATAATAATAATAATAATAATAATGTGCTATAATACATTTGTGTTTTATTATTTCGTTTTTTTGGGGGGATAAGCAGAGCAAGGTTGAACATGAAATGAAAAAGAAAAACACACGCCAAACTCTAAAACAATTTCTATTGATGATTTTAAAAGAAATGTCCCCTGATTTTTTTTAGCAAATGCAAAAAGCAAAACTAAATGAGCACATTTCTTAAGCTAAAACAATAATAACAATCCGTTAAATAAAAAGAATGTATGCACATTTATTTTCTAACGAATTGTAATTTTAATCGTACATTTTGGAAAAGTCCTTGTAGTGTAAAGAAGACAAAATTAGAAGACAAAGCTGTTAAGTTTCTTTATTTTTGTTTTGTAAATAATTTTATAAATAATTTACAAAACATATTTGGTTGAACTAGCAGTGCGCTCTATTTTGGGACATAATGCCAAAACAATGCATTTCCCCTCTAAAGACTGTAAAGAGGAGGTGTGGGACTAGGCTTTTAAATGGCTATTTGTGCAAGAGAAGAAGTGTATTGTTTAAGCACTCTAACCCACATTAAATATGTATCTGTTTTTTGTTTATGCTGGTGTAGAGCACTGAAGTCGAGTCAGCATTCCCTGTGCTCTCTGCTTATTGTGGACACACCGGGATTCCAGAATCCAAAGTTAGCCAAGCGAGAGCGTGGTGCAACCTTCGAGGAGCTCTGCCACAACTATGCACAGGAGCGTCTCCAAACACTTTTCCATGAACGCACCTTTGTACAGGAGCTGGAGCGCTACAAGGAGGTGCAGCAATCCATCGCATCATCCCACACAGTTCCTCTCAGAAGCTCAGTTCATTTAGATTGTGTTTAAAAAGAGTTAAATCACTGCTGATTTTATTACAACCGTGATTTTCTATTGCATTATTAACACTTTTTTTCTAAGCTGTTGTAATTAGATTTACTTGCCTTGTTACTAGAATCAATGCTCATGTTAAGTGCATGAGCCAATCACAGAGGGTGCTGTAAGCGAATGTTCTGGAACTCCCAACAGACTTCAAGCGGGCATAGATGAAAGTTTAATACTAAAAATTATTATTTTACTCTTTCATATAGGCATGACACACATCTTACCATGAACATTTTTGAGGTATCTGAAGTATTTTTTAATTTTTTAGGGAGTATCTTTCTGGTGCTGTATGCCAGATGTATTCTATTTGTCCAGTCGTTTAGTCTATTTACATTTTTGAAATTCCATTAGAGACCATTAAATAGTTTTTAATGTGATAATCTATCTAAACTTTTGTGTACATCATAATACAAATGGCATGGGGCCTGTACCACAAAGCTGGATTAGTTGGCTATCCAGTTAAGTTTTAGTTTAGTTTACATCAAGCCTGGGTTTTAGGTACCATGAAGGTAGCTTGGCTTTAACTGCTCTTTTTTGCCATGGCAACATACAATGCAAAGCTAACTTGCTCTGGGTCAGGTATTGTTCTGGTTAAGACATTACAAACTAACATTCCACCAATCAGCTGTGGGAAAACTGACACGTGACCTAATAAAGACACTCCCCCGGTTTCTGCTGATCAAAAATAAAGGTTATTCAAAGATTATTTATGATAATTGTTTTTAAATGATTTATATTATATCCGTAATCCATTGTATTTTATGTTTAATCACTATTTTCTTCTTTAATTAAACATAAATGTAAAGATGGTTGCAAAATAAGAATAGTTTTTATTAATATGTACAGTAGATAAAGATAACAAAAAATAGCCCCTTTCACACAATGATACCGGTAAATACTGTATCTGTAAAACTTCCGGAATGACTCTACCAATAAATTTAAAAAGTGTTCCGGAATTTTTGTAAAAATGACCGTTCACACATCCATTCCAAAATACTGGTAAATTCTGACATCATTAACCAGAAATGACTTCTAAACGGCTGCGCTTGTATTTGTAAACATAGAAGGGGTCAGACTTTTGTTGATGGTTTCACTTTTAAATAATATGTGTGTCTGCTGGCGCTCACCGGTGCACTCCTTCAGGTGCACATGCATCAAGCAAATAAAGCAGAGCTTGAAGGTAAACAAACAGCAGTTTTTTTTCTATATTTTTTACACAGTTGGCATTAATAATGAACATAGAAATGTTATCTGACTAACATCTAGCAGCTAAATGTGTCAAAAAATTTTCAAAGGCTTTTATTTTCATAATCAGTGCGGATGTGAATGCGTCTGAATGTTCTGATTGGCTTGAGTATAGACGTCTCATGTCAGCATGTTCTGTTCACACATGATCCATTTCATCCCACACATGAAAAGGTCTGTATGTGTGAAAGGGGCTTATGTATAGAGATGTTTACAACCTCGATTGCACTAATTAAGCTTCTTTTGTCCTTCAGCTTTTGTCATCTTACTGTATAAAAAGATTTTAAATTATTCATATTTTTAAAACGTTTAATCTTTCCCTGTGAATCGCAGTGACACTCTGGCAAGAAGTCTTTTTTCGAGGCACGCTATTGGGTGTTTGCTACTGATGACCAGCCTTCATCTGCACATGTTCATGAACTCAGGATTGAAACTTTGATAAAGTAGATGATGATTGTCATGGCAACAACAAAACCGATTGATCTAATTTAATTTTGATGACTCAACTAATCCTGTAATCTTGAATTTGTTCAGCCATCATACTGTATCAATATCATTGTACAGGCAAAAGTGAAAAAAATAAATATACAGGAAAAACAAAGTTAAGATTTATGGCTCCTGATGATACATTGAGGTCTTTTTTTATATGCAACTAACTGAACATTATTTACAACATATAATGGTGATTTAAATGAAACCGTCTCTTTAAGGTGTACTCAATACATAGTGAATTCAACCCTGTGTAAAAATCTTTAATTCTTACACAGCTCGGCCCTTCAAAAAGACCGCTGTTGTAAAATCCACTTCAGCTATCACACTCTCAGCTTGTTTCTTCCCATTATCATGATGCAAGATGATTGACAAGTGATCAATGTGGTTGGTTATGTTTTTTTTTGGCCAGAGTCTAAGGCAGTCTCAAATATAATCTTAATAATACTCCACTAAGTAAGTGGCGTTCCATACAGCTCGCTTACAGCACTTCTAATCAAAGGTCCTGAAATGATCAATTTTCATGCTTGAGTTGTGATTGATTCTGATTTGAAGCCTTTTTCTTTGAATTTATTGGGACTGCAAAATCATAGAACAAGAGACAAACTGATTTTTAGATCTTCTAAATAAACGGTAACCTTTAACCTGAAATCAGTATGTAATCGTAGCTGACTAATACTCCCTTTATCCCTGTTTAGGAGAACATAGAGCTTGCATTAGATGACATAGAGTCCAGTACATCACTGTCTGTAGCAGCTATAGACCAAGCCTCATCTCAAGCATTGGTAAGCAACTCTTTCATCCCGTCCTCATCTCTCCTTCCCTCCTCAGGTTTCTGTTGTGCATCCCAGGCTGTCCCCAAAGGGCCCTTATCTCGTGTTTTTTTTGTTTCTGAAGTGACTTGAATCATTGAGTTTTGTCTTGTCTTCTTTAATGCTGGGGGAAATTCACAGTTTGACTGCTTGAAAGTTGTAGTTGATGACTTTTGTGTCCTTTAGTTCGTCATTCGAGTGTGAACTCAACCTTAGAGTTGTTATCTGTGGCGGCAAGTTATTAGATTGTCATATCTAACCATTCGTTGCGGAGGCATTGTGTCAGGAACGTGCCATTCTGGGATATTAATGAGAGCAGAGCGGCTGTTTTTCTTCTGTATGCGTGTGTACTGTATGTATATGTGTGTGGGTGGGTATTGAGCAGAAAGCGTCCTCCCTCTTCCTGAGGCACAGCGTTCAGCATCTTTCCTAATGAAAGCACTTTTGATGGCATTGTTTCTCTCTCAAAATGATTGGGGACGTCTAGTCATATCTGAAGTGTATTGAAATCAGACATATACAAGGAGCTCTACATGTTTTGCCGGTGTATATATTTGTAGCTTTGATTTGATAATGTGAACTCTTGTTTTCTTGTATGTGGTTGCATGAAGTATATATGTAGAACATTAAATTAGGCACTATTGGATGTAAAGACTCCGGCATAGAATTTTTATTTAGTGAAAAAGTGAGAGTTAGTGATGCATGAGTGAAATACTTCTTTTCAGATGTGAGCTGCTTTACCATCAAAAAACAATAGGATAGACAATGACAATATCAATATCTTCTTCCTCTTCTTCTTCTTAATTCTCTTCTACTCCCTCTTCCTTTTTCTATTCATCTCTTCTTACTTTCTCTTTTTCTTCATCTTCTTTTTCTTTCTCTTTCCCTTCTTCTTTCTCTTCCTCTTTGTCTTCCTCTTCTACTTCATCTTCTTCTTCATTTTCTTTCTCTTTCTCTTCTTCTTATTCTTCCTCTTCCTATTCTTCTTCTTCTTCCTCCTTCTCTTCTTTTTCTTTGTTCTTTCTCTTTCTCTTTCTTCTTTATCCTTTTCCTCTTCTTCCTCTTCCTCCTCTTCTTCCTCTTATTCAACCTTTATTTCTTCCTCATCTTCCTCTTCTTTTCTTTTTCTTTTTTCATTATCATCTTATTTTTCTTTTTCTTCCTCTTCTTCTTTTTATTTTTCTTCCTCTTCTTCCTCTTTTTCTACCCTTTTTTCCTCATCTTCCTCATCTTCCTCTTTCCTCCTCTTCTTCATCCTCTTCCTCTTTCCTCCTCTTCTTAATCCTCTTCCTCTTCTTATTAATTCTCTTTTTCTTTATCTTTTACCTATTCTTCTTCCTCTTCATTTTTCTTCCTCCTTTCCTCCTCCTCCTCCTCCTCATCCTCCTCCTCCTCCTTCTTCTTCTTCTTCTTCTTCTTCTTTTTCTTCCTCATCCCCCTCTTTTTGTTTATTTCTTCTTTTCTTGTCCTTTTCTTCTTCCTCTTATTTTTCTTTCTCTTTCTATTCCTCTTCTTTTTCCTGCTCTTCTTCCTCTTCTTTTTCTTTCTCTTCCTCTACTTTTTCTTTCTCTTCCTCTTCTTTTTCTTTCTCTTCCTCTTCCTCTTCTTTTTCCTATTCTTCTTCCTCTTCTTCTTTCTTTTCTTCCTCATTCTCTTTTTTTTCTTCTTAATATTATTAATGATTTAAAAGTTGACAGCTGCTGATGTTTTTATGGAAAGTCATATTTTTTATTTTATTTCATAATTGTTTAAAAGTAAAACATTTGAACTGGTAAAAAAGTATATTTAAATATTTAAGTATACTTTTCTCAGTGCTGGCAGTAATATGCTAATCACACACTACACGATGCCTTTAATTTAGTCGTTTTCAAGATATTACAACCAATTACCATTGATATCTCAAGTAACCATCTTTTTTTAAAGATTGATTTAATAGATCGAATAAATAGATTTAAACAGGAATGCCTCTCTACAGTATTTGATGGGGTCAGTGATGCATGACTGACTGCAAAGATTGCTATAATTGATATGTACAGTAATATTCACCTTAGATGTTGCGTTTTGTCCCCATGTGGTCACAATCACTCATTACAATTACAATACATGTGCTGTCATCATTTTTCTAGTATTTCCTTGTTTCTAACATCTGACACAGTTTTAATAGAAATTCACAAATTTAATTCAATTCAAAATGAAGCGATTGAAAGCTCTCGTTAAAACAAGCCCAAAGAGTTAATTAGCTGGCCTCCGTCCTATATAGTATTGAGGCTAACTGACAAGCGTCATCAGTGTGAAAAGTAATATTTAAAGACATATTCAGAGTATTCATAAGCCTACGTAATTGCAGGAAGTTCTTTTTGCGCACCGGTCTCATCTCCAGTTATTCAGCAGGCTGCAAAGTGTCAGTGCGGTAATGCAGAACAAGGGAGAAGCCATTACTGGCATTAATTGCTTAAGTAGACAGGCAGAGTGTAAGGTTTAAAAATGCCTGCCTGACTGCCCCGCAGCTCTTACTTAATACAGGCCTTTAATGAGGAGCCCAAGACTAATAGCTCATCTTTTTTTCCCCCTCTCGTTTTCTCCTCCTCTCTCTTATTCTATAAAGGATAGTAATTGCTTTCATGTAATGACTAATGTTGTGTTTGAGGTCATTATCGAAATATGAAATGAAAAGTAAATTAAACAATGCACAGCCTTGATGAATGAAAGAAGCTTGAATTGCGAGTAAACAAAGTTCTTGAGAGAGATTGAGCTTGCTATAGTCACAAAGCAGCATGCGCGGTAGTCGGGTTGATGAATCATTTGAAAAAGAAGCTCGAAAAATGTGCCACATCTTTGCTAAGAGCGATGAGAGAAATAAGGTAGTGTTTGCATAAGGTTTTCAGAGGGGCTTTTAAATTTGCTAAAGTTGTTTGTGTACTGTGTGTGTGTCTGTGTGTGTGTGTGTGTGTGTGTGTGTGTGTGAGAACCTGGAGTTTCTTTTTAGTTTGAATGGTTCTATAAGGGTGCGTGTATACCAAAACATTTTTTCCCCAGCCAAATTTATTTTTCAGTTGTTTTCATTTTTTTTAATGCTCTGAGCTGAGCATTTTTGGAGCTTAATTTGGAGTTTTTTGAGTGCAATGCTAATGGTCTAATCTGATTTAATGATTTATGCTAAGCTAACTGCTTATGCCATACGCAGAGATCTATTGAATGGATTAAAAACCTGAAAGGTGGTTTTAAATTGAACCTATTAAAAGTGGAGTGTTCCTTTTATTAGAAGTTCTGAAGCACAAAATATGAATCACGTGAACCAAATCACTGTACATAACCACGCAAGTGTATTTGTCTAATTATTTAACCAAATTATTTATTTATAATGTACTTTAAAAAATATTATGTAATAAATATCAGTTCTGCATAAAGTCCAGTTTTAATATTGTGCAATGAAAGCATTCTAATATCAGTGTTCAAATGTAGTAAACCAGAGTCTTTACGGTCGTTACCTGTGCCTGAATTTGTGTACATGACCTACTGATTCACAACTATAGGAGCTAGGGAGCTGATTGAGACACACACATGAATTTACATGATTATCCAGAATTTTCTTTAATACAAGTATAAATTGATACAACAGGCTTTGGGTAATATTTATTTTTATAATATCTGAATAGAAATTCAGTAAACCATTTCATTTGAAACATTTCTTTCTGGCTGTTATATGTCAGACTTTAAAGGTCGACTTTTTCAAAAATTTAAAAATTGTCATCATGGCCATAAATGTAGGGGCTCGTCCAGGATAAGTAGGATTCATTATTTTTAAACTAAATCTGATATTACAGTTACTTAATTAATATTACTGTACTCATGTGTGTGTTTTGGTATAAAAGAGGGGCCCAAACTCGGTCCTGGAGGGACGGTGTCCTGCAGATTTTAACTCCCAACTTCCCTCAACCGACCTACACAGATGTTTCTAGAAAGCCTAAGAGCTTGATTAGCTAGCCCAGGTGTGTCTGATTGGGGTTGGAACTAAACTTTACAGGACACCAGCCCTCCAGGACCAAATTTGGGCACCCCTAGGTTATATAATGGTTATATACTGCTGTTTTGGTTATAAACTGACTTTAACAAAAGCAAGACAATTACAATGCATTCAGAAAGTATTCATAGCGCTTCACTTTTTCCACATTTTTTATGTTACAGCCTTATTCCAAAATGGATTAATTTAATTTATTTCCTCAGAATTCTACACACAATACCCCATAATGACAATGTGAAAAAAGATTTTTTGAAATTGTTGCAAATTTATATAAAAAAACCCCATTAAAAATCACATGTACATAAGTATTCACAGCCTTTGCTCAATACTTTGTTGATGCACCTTTGGCAGCAATTACAGCCGCAAGTCTTTTTGAATATGCTTGGCACACTGTCGCCCCAGTCTGAGGTCAAGAGCACTCTGAAGCAGGTTTTCATTCAGGATGTCTCTGTACATTGCTGCACTCATCTTTCCCTCTATCCTGACTAGTCTTCCAATTCCTGGTGCTGAAAATCATTCTCACAGCATGACACTGCCACCACCTTGCTTCACTGTAGGGATGGTGTTAGCCTGGTGATGAGCGGTGCCTGGTTTTCTCCAAACGTAACACCTAGCATTTACTCCGAAGAGTTCAATTTTAGTCTCATCAGACCAGAGAATTTGGTTTCTTATTGTCTGAGACTCCTTTGGATGCCTTTTAACAAATTCCAGCTGGGGAGCGGCTTCTGTCTGGCCACTCTACCATACAGGCCTGATTGATGGATTGCTGCACAGATGGTTGTCCTTCTGTGAGGTTCTTCTCTCTCCACAGAAGAATGCTGGAGCTCAGACAAAGTGACTATCGGGTTATTGATCACCTCCCTGACTAAGGCCATTCTCCCCTGATCACTCAGCTTAGATGGCTGGCCAGCTCTATGAAGAGTCCTGGTGGTTCTAAACATTTTCCACTTTCAGATGATGGAGGCCACTGTGCTCATTGGAACTTTCAAAGCAGCAGAAATTTTTCTGCAACCTTCCCCAGCCTTGTGCCTCGAGACGATCCTGTCTCGCAGGTCTACAGACAATTCTTTTGTCTTCATGCTTGGTTTGTGCTTTGACATGCACTGTCAGCCCTGGGACCTTATATAGACAGGTGTATGCCTTTTCAAGTTATGTCCAATCAACTGAATTTACCACAGGCGAACTGAAATTAAGCTGCTAAATGTACCTGAGCTCAATTTAGAGCTTCATGCCAAAGGCTGTGAATACTTATTTACATGTGATTTTTCAGGTTTTTTTTTTTTTATAAATTTGCAACAATTTCAAAAAGTATTTTTTCACATTTTCATTATGGGGTATTGTGTGTATAATTTTGAGGAAATAAATGTGTTTAATCCATTTTGGAATAAGCCTGTAACAGAAAAAAATGTGGAAAAAGTGAAGCGCTATGAAAACTTTTCAGATGCACTGTACATGATTTAATTTATCATGATTGTAAATACAAATACTACTGTTAACATTTGGAACTAGCTTCACAACTATTAAAAACAGACTAAATTCAAACTCATTTAAATAGTTTAAATTAAAGTTGGACATGCTGCATCTGCGTTGTTGTCATTATGACATGACTTACATGGATTTCTTACTCGCTTCCATACAGTACCATGAGTACCAGTGTGTGGCCAGACACATCTTTTCACACACTGCATATTGAATTTCAGAGGTAGCCTAAATGTCCTTATATGTCCTTGTGGTTCAGGTACGGACTCTGGCCAGAACGGATGAGGCAAGGGGCCTGCTGTGGCTGATGGAGGAAGAAGCTCTTCAGCCCGGGGGCTCGGAGGAAACTCTGCTAGAAAGACTCTTCAGTTATTACAGCCCTGCGGATGGAGAGAGCAAAGGTCAACACACATCCCACATGCTCACACACACAAGTCATTATAGATATTTATGTATGCTTCAGTTCATGCTCAATGTTTCCCACAGGCCCTGCCCTGCTCCTAAAGAGTGACAAGCCACATCACTTCCTGTTGGGTCACAGCCATGGCACTGACTGGGTGGAGTATGATGCTGGGGGCTGGTTGAGCCATGCCAAACAAAACCCTGCCTCTCAGAACGCTGCCATTTTACTGCAAGACTCTCAGAAGTAAGTAGTATTTGCTTGATGCCATCAACCATCTTCTCAAATTTATTGGTGGAATTATTTATAGATCAGTTGAAATATTTTATGGCCTGTACTGGTTTTCTTTTGGGTTGGGGTTTGACCATGTAAAAATGTGGATCCCAGGCAGGGTGCCAATTACAGGGTGGTTTGGGGGGGATTGACCCTCCCTAATTAACAATTGATCCAGCATCAGTCCCTTAATGAAAGTAGTTTTCTCTGATCTGTATCTTAAATAATAATATTAATAATAATCAGTCTATGCGAGAAAAACCTTTTCTTGTAAAATAGGTGTGTGCATCAACATATGGTAAAGTAAAATTAGACGATTAGTTTTTTTATATTTTGACCTTATGTAACCTGAAATAAATAATCAGAGGTAAATTTAGGTCAGAAAACACTAAATATACCTCAAGTACTTTTTATTAATAAATTAGTTGTAATTTAAGTAAAAACATAATATTTATATATTTAATTAACTGAATCATGTATTGCACAACCTAACGTTACAGAAAAAGTACTCCCCCCACCCCTATTGTGAATGTATAATTCGCACCCTGGTCTCACGGCCAAACTAGTTGAGAACAACTGTTAGAAGATGAAGATTAACAGCTGATCTGTATATGCATATTACAAGTACAGTAGTCTGATACACTATTATATAATATCATATAATACTATTATATCCCATGGTTTTTCCAGAATTTCATCCTATATCATCTTAACAGTTTCATATTCCCCCAAATATCAACAACTGCACTTCCTGAATAAAACTTTTTTGCTTTCTCCCTGAGCACAAGCAATGTTTTTTTATTGTTTTAAAGTTTATCAAAGTATTTACTAAAGTTCCATACTTTTTCAAACAGACCATTAATTTCAAATGTCAACCTTTAAACAATAAAAAATTGTTTACATCCTGTACTGTGCTATCACTGTTTGCTGGAGAAAAAAAAAAAAAAAAAAAACAACTGCTGAGGTGCAATTATGTGAAATGGCAATGCTTTTTGCTAATTTCGAAATGTTTTAAATGTGGAGGCGTTAAAGGATCCGTCTCATGCTGCTTGTGTCTTTGTCTGTGCAGGAAAAACATCAGCAGCTTGTTTATGGGGCGTTCAGGAGGAGCCACAGTTTTGTCTGGCTCTATCGCGGGGCTGGAGGGTGGGTCACAGCTGGCTCTACGCAGGGCCACAAGCATGAGGAAGACCTTCACCACCGGCGTGGCCGCTGTTAAAAAGAAGTCCCTTTGCATACAGATTAAACTGCAAGTGGTGAGTACTTCAAATATGAAAACTACTTCCATATGCCAATGCATTCAAAACAGCTAGACTGAGTGCATAGAAATGGAAACTTTATTTTAGACCCTCACGACTGGAACGGAATATGGGGATCTCAAGAGGCCATAGAGTTAAAACTTATTATAATTAAAGGACCACCATCACAATATGACAACAAATATGTAAATGAACTAACCTTGTATATAAGTGACAATGTTTGTGGTCCAATATGAACTTGTTGGTGGCAATATCTTAGAGCAGGATGGCTGATACCCGATATAAATCTAATATGATGTCACATTTAATTAGAAAATAAGTCATATATGTTGCAATTTGATCATTTGACATATTGTAATAAGTGCTAACTTAGAAATAAATACTTAACAAAAAAAGAACTTAATAAAAAAGACCTGTAAAAATAAATGAACAATTATTTAATTAATTTATTTTTAAAAGTGGGATTTAAAAAGTTTAGTAACTTACTGCAATGTTATTATAGTGGTTTCTACAAATAAAGAAATCAAGAGCATAAGAATGGAGTAAATAGACTCAACTAATACAATTTCTTTATGTATCATTTTGTCTAATAATTTATTATAATGATAGTAACTAGTAAAAACAGAGAATTAAAGCTTCTCTTTGTCTGTTCTCAGTCATTGTAATGATTTTCAGCCAAACTTATCACTTATCAGCCAAACATTTTAAGAGCACAGATTCCAGAAATATTTTTCCTTTTTTTACATTCAAATAATACAAAAACACAAAACCACTGGACATTTTTTTTTATTTCATTAACTAACCCATAAAGCGTCACACAATCCATTTAAAAGTGCATAAATATAAATTTGTTTGTTATAAGTAGGTCCACACGAAATCTGTACGCGCAGAATTCCGCAGATTTTCCGCAGAATTCCGCAGATTTTTTGCCCATCATTAATTATGTTTATTTACTTGAGTAAATGTGTGTAAATCTGAATTAATCAGTTTTTAAATTACACATATTTCACATATTAAGGTTTTAGTTATGAGACTCCCAAAATAATTCAGCAGAAATCTGCAGATTTTTAACAAAAATTTCAGCAGAAATTGCAAAAAACGTCTGCAGATTCCGCCTGGCCCTAGTTATAAATTTTAAAGCTATAAGTTGCTGGTTGTATGCACGGAAATAGCAAAGAATGCAGTCATATAGAAATATTGAAATATTTTGATAGTGTGGGGGGAGCTAAATATATCCTAACTTGCAGTTTTTTTGCTCGTGACTCTTATCAGTCACATTTTTAATCAATGCAAACAGATGAATTCAACAAAAGCTTGTACAACTGAACAACAACCTCTGAGATCACAGCAGAGATCACACATTTATTGAATCCAAATGACTGTGTTGTGTGTTTTCTCGTAGGATGCGTTAATGGATACTGTGAGGCGGTCCAGGGTGCACTTTGTCCATTGTCTGCTGCCTAAAGCGGAGACTCTGAGTGGGGATGTGAAGGTGCTGGGAGGTGAGAGCTGTGAAACCGGCCTCATGCAGCTGGATGTGTGTTTGCTCCGAGCGCAGCTCCGAGGATCCAAACTGCTCGATGCCCTCCGCATCTACCGCCAAGGTCAGGATTTAAAAATGCACAAGATTAAAAAACACAAGCTAAAGACAGTAAATGACCCTCGTTATTGATCCCTGACCTTTATTTTGAAGAAAATCTATGAAGAGAGGAAAAGATTTGAAAGTTCAGATTTTTTCCATGTAGGTTTGACTTTTCTGAGTATCGCGTTTTTCCCCCAGGGTTTGTTGACCTTTGTAGGTTTTGTAAGGCTGATGTGGCCACATGAAATGTGATGTTTTATTTTTAAGTTGAGACATTCGTGGGTTTTTGTGTCAAGTGGTCTTTAAAAATATTGCAGTGGAGTGGTGTAACAGAATATGCATTTTTCATAACATTAGTGACACTTTGATTGAATGATGGGCTGCATAATATATCAATTGAGCATCAATTTCACAATGTGTGCGTCTGCAATAGTCACATCGCAAGATAGGCAATGCTGAGTTGAGATTATAGTTGACCAGAAACCACAGGTCAAAACACATGAGATTTGTGGAAACACTGCAGAATTGAACCATAATAGAGTGAAAGTTTATTATCTACATGTGTTTTTAAGGCCTGTAACTGCTAACATTTTAGATGTTTATTTTATGTTTTCATTTTAGAGTTTACTGTAAATCATTTTAGTTGCGCATAAAGAAGTGTAATAAAAATTAATTTAATTGAATTATTTATGATCAAGACTATGCAATGTTATTTTACGTTTGATTATTGCATTTCTGTAATTAAATACTGTTACTCTCTCCAGAAAACCATGCAGCACTGATTATTTCACTGTAATATTTTCTCTATTGTGTTTAATTATGACAGTACTTTGTTTATTATATGTATATAATAAATTACATAAAAATATATTTATATTTCACTCCCCTACAATACCATTCCAATCAATACAAAGTAATGACTTGGGAAATAGAGCTATTTAAGTCGTCTGGTGAAATTGTATTTATATCCCAATATATATCGCAGAGAAAATAAATACTGCAATGTCAAAATTGTCCAATATTGTGCAGCCCTATGATGTATGATTAAATGGTTTTGACAAATATAAAAAATTATTTTATATTCTAATAAAAATATCGTAATTTCCTAATTGATTTTAAACAAATAATAAGTCAATTTTAAGTCATTAATTAAAGTTTTTATAAATGAGCTTAAATGAACCAGATAGTTAGACCTACACTGTAAAAAAAGTGTCACACTTTTTATTCATGTTTTCCCAACACAAATCAATTGTTAACTTAATTATTTTTACAAATTTAAGTGGATTGAAAATAAAACAATTCAATTGTCCCCCCAAAAAACTGAAGAACTGTGTTCTTTCAACTCATTTTACATAAGTAGCTTAAACAAGCAACAAAAATGTAGCTTCATTAAATTGATTTAAAACATTACTTCTATTTAAAAGATTACACTTAAAAAATGATTAATGTCTTTTTATTTATGTTTTTAATTATGTGATTAGATTCATCAGTGTTTTTTTTAGTCATAAAAAAACATTTCTGAGATATTCATGCACTTACAGTAGTTTGTTGAGTGGAGAAAAACAGTGCAGTAAAATTAATTTAAGTTTTTATTAATGAGCTTAACTGAAACGGATAGTGAGACCTACACTGTAAAATAATGCTGGGTTCCACAAAATTCATTTATGTTGTCCCAACACAAATTGATTAAGTTAACTTAATTATTTATACAAATTTAAGTGGATTGAACATAAAACAGTTAGTTGTCCCCCCAAAAAAACTCAAGAACTGTGTTGTTTCAGCTCATTTTACATAAGTAGTTTGAACAAGCAACAACATGTAGCTTCATTAAATTGATATAAAAACATTACATTTAATCAAATGATTATCCTTTTTTAATATATTTTTTAATTCATGTCATTTCATTTATTTTCTTTTTGAATTATGTGACCAGATTCATCAGTGTTTTTTTTAGAAGTCAGAAAAAAGATATTCAGATATTCATGCACTTACAGTGATTAAAGTGGTCTTTTTTTAACAATGCAGTTAAATCTGCAAAATCTTACAAAAAAAAAAAAAGTTTTGTCATATTTCAGCCCAAAGCCCTGAGTAAGCAGAACTGTGTCCAGATAAGCGACTGACCGATGCCCTCATCACTGCTCTCTCTGCTGAACCTCCACAGAATCTGTAGCTTTCCAGACTCTCACACACACACGTTCTTCTCCTCTAACAATCCTGACGTTTGCCTCTTCCCATTCCTCAAGGTTATCCCGATCATTTGGTGTTTTCGGAATTTCGCCGCCGCTTTGATGTGCTGACTCCTCACCTGACGAAGAAACACGGACGCAACTACATCGTAACTGATGAGAAACGGGTGAGTGTGTGTTTTGTTTGGCTCCTCCTTCGTGAGCTGCTCTTCCGTGTAATTGATTATGACAGTGCTCAGGGCAGAGAGCTGTGTTGTTGATTAATGGGCTGTAGTACACATCTTTTTTCCCTTAATCTCGCCTCGGCTCTGGTGACAGAGCAATAAAGGCTTTAATCAGGGCCCAGAGTGACGACTCTATCAGCTGCATCCTGTCCTGTCACTGACCCCGCTTCTGTTAGTGAGTCTACAAACAGACACAACGTCTTAAAGGAAACTTCCAGTGTGGATAAATGGATGTTTGTGTCTCTATGTAATACATTCATTTTAAACATGTATACAATGCATGCATATACACTACTGCTTAAATGTTTAGGGTCCGTATGATTTTTAAATGTTTTAAAATAAGCTTATCCTGCTCACCAAGGCTGCATTTATTTAATCAAAAATACAGAAACAATTGTAAAATTGTGAAACGTTATTGCACTGTAAAATAATAATAGAATTTTTAAAAGGATTTAATTTAATAATTTATTCCAGTAATTTTAAAGATGAATTTTCAGCTTCGTTATTCCAGTCTTCAGAGTCACATGATCCTTCAGAAATATTAATTATCATTATTGTTATTATTATTATTATTAGTGGTAGCAGTAATAAAAGCAATAATGACTGGAGAAAGCATTTCATTGGAAACTACATGCAGTAAGTAATAAATAAATATTTACATTTAATAAATGCTGCCTTGATGAATAGAATAATTTTCTTTAAAAACAAAACCGGTAGTGTACAATATCTGTTAAAAAAATATTTATTTGATCTATGTTTTTCAAAACAGTTTGATTTAAAGGCTTGTGGCTAAATGCATAATTAGTAAAAAAAAGTTATATATATATATATATATATATATATATATATAGTTATTGTAATATATAAAATGATATTTAATAAATTTTGTTAATATTGTTTTTTTTTATAAGAATGAATGAATATGTGTGTGCATGTGGTTGTGTGTATGTGTGATTAATTGCGTGATTTAGAGATACATTTTAGTAATCATGCGCTAATTTACACCCAAAAGAAAATTTTAAGGCATAATTAAAAACTAAAGCATAAAACTGCTTATTTAAACTAAAGGTTTACTTAAAAATATTAATGTGATTTAAATAAATCTATTATTTTTATTATAAAAATGAAAAGGTGGATGAAAACTCCAGGTGGGGCCCAGGAGGAAAATAATAATATTTTTTTTTGTTCAAATAAATTTTTTCCCAAATAATGTAATGTTTATTAGACTTGCTAATAAAATACAAAAAAAGCAGTATGTGTCTAAACTCTTGACTTGTACTGTTTGTTTATTATCTGTCGATACAGTACCACAAATAATATAATTCCATATATTTCCATATGCAAACATATCACAGACTCGACCACAGGAGACTGATCTTTGTTTACTCTTTACTTGTCTTTTTGAGGTCTCACTTTAGTAAGCAAACACAAGCAGATTCCCCATTAGACCTGCGATCTGTCTGGAGCTGCTCAGTTTGAGGCCTGGCCTTTCTGTCGTCTTCTGCCACTGAACCTGTTCACCAGTCGGCCCCTGTGCCCCTGCGGAGAGCACTCAATACCTCTCTGTGCTTTTAGCTCAAACTCCAGCCATTAGTCATCAGTCTGCTGATTTTTTAAAAATCCCCTGCCATGTTGTTATTTGCCTGACATTCTGTCAGGAAGAAAGCACTCATGGGTGAGTGGAAGAGAGAGGTCAGACATTAAGACAGTTGCTTGTGACCCACCTTCCCCAAGGTGTGTTGGCTTTTTGGACAGAAAGAGCACCCTACATGTATAGTCAGCACACTGTCCTCCTGCTGACCTGCTAGGGTGATCTTTATGTCTGTCTCAGTGTTTTATATGCGTGTGTCTGTGTCTCTCTGTGTGTTTCAGGCCGTCGAAGAGCTGCTGGAGTCTCTTGAGCTGGAAAAAAGCAGCTATCATATGGGATTGAGTAGGGTAAGTGAGAACTTAAACTGTGTGCACCTACTAAACTAAATATTAAAAATGATAATGTAGCTGGTGGAAGTAGACTGAGAAATGGTTCATTACCGGTATTATGTATGCTTCTCACTCTGCCAACAGAATTTTTATGTAATATATGTGTCTGACATCAAATATTTCAAAAAGCCAAGTAGTACTCCACAAATGCTCTGTAAAATAGTCAAGAATTATGGAAATATTAGTGCATATTCTGTGTTCAGTTCTTGCTTTAAAAAAATGTGTAGTTAGCACATGAATGCAATGGTGAACTGTTGAACCATTTTTTACTCTTTTGTGATTGGACCAGACAGGAAAATGGAAAATGGAAAGAAAGTAGTCAATGCAATGTGGAAAAAAATATGATTTATACACATTTTTATACACGTGTGTGTGTGTGTGTGTGTGTGTGTGTGTGTGTGTGTGTGTGTGTGTGCGCACGTGGATAGGTTAAATGCAGAACACAGATTCAGTATGTATGGGTCACCATATACTGTAAACAATCACCGGTCACTTTATTAGATACACCTGTCCAACAGCTCGTTAACACAAATTGCCAATCACATGGCAGCAACATTTAGGCATGTAGACAGGGTCAAGATGCAAGATCTGCTGCAGTTCAAACCAAGCATCAGAATGGGAACGAAAGGTGATTTAGGTGACTTTGAACATGGCATGGTTGTTGGTGCCAGACAGGCTGGTCTGAGTATTTCAGAAACTGCTGATCTACTGGGATTTTCTCGCACAACCATCTCTTCGGGTTTACAGATAATGGTCCGAAAAAGAGAAAATATCCAGTGAGCGGCAGTCCTGTGGGCGTAAATGCCTTGTTGATGCAAGAGGTCAGAGAAGAATGGCCAGACTGGTTGGAGCTGATAGAAAGACAACAGTAACTCAAATAACCACTCTTTACAACCGAGGTATGCAGAAGAGCATCTCTGAACACACAACAAGTCAAACCTTGAGGCGGAGGGGCTACAGCAGCAGAAGATCACACTGGGTGCCACTCCTGTCAGCTCAGAACAATAAACTGAGGCTACAATTCGCACAGGCTCACCAAAATTGGACAAAAGAAGATTGAAAAAAAACATGCCTGGTCTGATGAGTCTCGATTTCTGCTGCATCATTCAGATGGTAGGGTCAGTATTTGTCATCAACAACATGAAAGCAGGGATCCATCCTGCCTTGTATCAAAGTTTCAGGCTGGTGGTGGTGGTGTAATGGGGTGGGGTATATTTTCTTGCTATACTTTGGCCCATTAGTACTAATTGAGCATTGTGTCAATGCCACAGCCTATGTGAATATTGTTGCTGACCATGTCAATCTCTTTATGACCACAGTGTACCCATCTTCTGATGTCCAGCAGGACAACGCACCATGTCATAAAAGCGCAAATCTTCTCAGACTGGTTTCTTGAACAAGACAATGAGTTCACTGTACTCAAATGACCTCCACAGTCACCAGAACTTAATCCAATAGAGCAACTTTGAGATGTGGTGAAACGGGCGATTTGCTTTATGGATGTGCAGCTGACAAATCTGCAGCAGCTGTGTGATGATATTATGTCAATATGAAACAAAATCTCTGAGGAATATTTCCAGTACATTTTTAAATCTAGGCAACGAAGGATTAAGGCAATTCTGAAGGCAAAAGTGGGTCTAACCCAGTACTGTGTGTGTATCTATATCATTTTTTAAATATAAATAATCATAGTTAGGTTACAATTTTGAGCATGAATGGACTAAAGGAAAACAAATATACTTAATATATATAATAGTTTACATTTAAAGATAAATGTAATTTTAGTTATTATTATTATTTTAAATTATAATTTTAATTACTTATTGTCTGTTTAGCATTTTATTACATGTGCTTTGGACAATATTTAGAGCCAAAGCAAAAATGATAAAAATGAATGAAAAAGTTTTTGAAAATTATGGGAATCATATAATCAAATTTGACAAGAATACTCCCGCTATTGCCAATACAGCATGGACACAAGATCAGTTGCACATAGGCATCGTTGATTATTATAAAATCATTCACAGACCGTCAATAAGCTCATGCTGAACTGCTGTTTATCTAAATAAATTTACCAATTGTATAACATAAAGGTTAAGATTTTGTCATAATCATAAAGAAAACTCTGAAGTCATCCTAAAAAGTAGTACTACTTCTCAAATTCAGTCTCTCTGTGTAATGGATCAGTGTGTGGAGTCGGTTTGTGGCATACAGATTCAGTCTGAGTCACAAGGATCAGTTCCAAACAGATGGCATCATTTCCATTTAGATTGCCGAAACGTTTGCTTCTTCTACACCTCTTAGACACAGACAGACTTTAATCCGCTCTGCCGCTGTGCTCACATCTGGACGGAAAGTTGGGCAGGGTGGGCTTCGGCCAAAAAGACTTGTTTCCTTCTCTCCAGTCGTCAAGCACTCTCTGCTCTGGGCCGAGGCTTTACCCAGAATGCTAAGCTGCAGATGGGACATGGCTGGCATCGTTGGCAGGCCTCTTTGGTGGGCGTGTTGAAGCGAGAAAGACAATTATTGAGAAGTTTTTTTTTTTTTTTTTTTTTGAGATCACATGAGCCAGGCTGGATGGTTGAGCCATTGCACCCTGGGTCTCCCCTATACTTCGAATGATTAAAGCAGAAATCCTTTTGTGCGTCTTCTGTAGACGAGAGATTGATTCTGGCGAGGCACCGGCTTGCTTTGTTTGGTTTGTTCTGGCTTGGCGCACGCCGATAACTCACTACAAATACCGATCAGCACAGCAAGATATTGTGCTTTCAGACAAAAGACAGCAGCCTGGAGAGAGAGACAAAATAATGACATTCTGATTGCATAAAAGAGAACAGAGAAGAGTGTGCCCAAGAAACAAATAAATAATTAGGTATAATTAGGTGTATATACAATGTCAAAATATGAGTGAAATAAGGATCCATCATTATTATAATACAACATACTTATTCTCACAATTATACTTATAAATATGTAAAGTAATAAGTGATTATTTAAATTATTATTAAAAATAATAAGTAATTAATTATTACTTAATTATTTATTAAATAAAAAGTAATTATTAAAAATTTCACATTGACAAAAGTGCGATACATAGTTAACTGAAGGATAGTGGCGAAGAATACACATTTTTAATTGCAAGTAATTAATATATCTTTAATTAATAAGGCAACACTATTATTCTTTAGTTTGGCACAAGCAAATGATTTATTTATTTATTTATTTATAATTATTTTTAGGGCTTTTTAACCTTAAATGCATAGAACAGTGTATAGAATTGACAGAAAATCATGGGGAGCGGAGAGAGTGGAAGGATCGGCAAAGGACCTCAATAATAATGCTCCACAATAATAACTATCTAGTTTTGTCAGAAGTGTTGCATTTCTTTTTTGTTCTGTTGATGAACTTACCATCAACAAACATTCACCGCTACTGCACATATAGACGTTAATGTTACGGTTGTTTATTCTGTTGAAATGCCCGTAAAGACATTGATTATTGCAAAACAAGAGATTTCATTGCAGCAATTACAAGGCAGTGTATGTTAATTATATTCTCATGGATTTTGTTTGTGTGGTGGTGTTTGTATCTGATTTTTATATAACACATTAACATATTTATACACATAGCTAGGCCTGTATATAATCTTTATTTGTGCTGTCAAATGAATTATCGCGTTCAAAAAAGTTTGTACACATGCATGTATTGAAGAAATGTTTATTACATGCCGCTTTTTCTTTCGTTTTTCAAACTGTTTCTTGAACTTTTCCCCTTTTATGAGCAAAAACTTTTGGAAGTCTATAAAAGCTGTTTGGCATTTGTTATTTTCGCCAATTTAAACAATTATAAACAACACAAAACAGAAACGGATGTTCTGATAGCGATTCCTATGTAGAAGAATCACTTTCTGAGTCTCGTGCGTCATCAATGAGGTCATGTGAAAACAACCTATAACATATTATCAGGTATCTTCTGAAAATCATTGTAAAATGTGATATAGATCTTTTTTGCTCAATAAAGTGCACATTCTAGCTTTTTGAACATTCTAATTGTTAAACCTTATGTGAAACCATATTCCATTATATGTAATTTTAGAATCTCATTTGTTTACACGCCACTTGTTTTTTTTTTGTGTCTAATGCGATAAAATTCCGACACCTTAATTTGCCTCTTGTGTGTCCCAATCCACAATTTAAACCAATGTGTAGATGTGAACGAGATCCTAACCAATCATGAACTCCCTCAGCAGCTTATTGAAAACAGTCATTGTACAGTTGCCACCTCAGTACAATACATCCGTCTAAATCACAGACTCCCCCACAGACTCACACACAATCTCCTCTCTTTGCGCTCCTCCATTGCCATTTGTTTCCCTTTCTCTTCATGAGGAATGTCATTCCCTCGGTCTCCATGGAAAGCGCTGCCATTTGACCCCTATGAAAGGACCTTTCCACCATGCTGACATGACGGATCCAAGACTGTCGAATCACAGAGCTGCTTGGTGAATGTCACGGGGCCGACATTGCTAACAAGCAGCAATAGAGATGTTTCCAAACTCTATCATCATGTTCTTCCAGCAGAGTCTCCAAGGATGATGTAATTCCGTAAAATAGCACTTTGCACATGCGCCGCTACTAATGTAGTTGTGATTCTTGTAGCATCTCCACCTAATCTTACATTTTGACTCGAGAGGACCATGAATGAAGTTCTCCTTCGGCTGATAGCAGGCCTTTTTTGCTGCACATCTTCTCTGACATTGAGAAATGAAACTCAATTTTCCCTTGCTACTCTCCTGAGGTGGAGAGGTCCCACTCTGATATTACACCTGCCTGAAAGCAGATAAGTGTGTGTGTGTGTGTGTGTGTGTGTGTGTGTGTGTGTGTGTGTGTGTACTCTAGCTCAGCCCTCATGTCCTAATTTGTAGGGTTGCAAAGGGTTGTGGGGAGCATTTGCTGTAAACATATTGTCCTTTATTTTTATTTGTGGTACCGTTGGGTTGGCAGCCAAATGCCACGGGGTCTGAAAGCTGTCAAACTTTACATGAATATGGAATCATTTCATAACACTCCATTCTCCCCTATGATCTGATGCTTGGAGAGATTGCCTCCTGTAATAACAATAACCGTGGCTGCACATCGCTGAAAGGCCCTGGCTGTCTTTGATTTGAAAAGGAAGATTATACTGCAGAACAGCTCCAGATAAAGGCTCAATCAAGAGGCATTTGTTGCCATTCCCTCAGATGAGCAGTAATTGCAGCAGTGGACTCTCATTCTCTCTTTTTTTCTGCCCCTCTCTCTCTATATATAACCAAACCAATTTCCCAAAGCAGCACTTCTTTCCAGCACGGGCTCTCAGGTACACCATGGATCCGGTGCGGCGTTAATTAGGATTCTGTTCATCTAGATTAATCCATCTTTAAAACTAATAGAATGCTAATGCAATTAGACCATGTCTGCAGAATGTGATGAATGCATGACTGGAAAAGCAAAAGTGTAAGGTCCACTTCCCTCAAATTCCTCTGATTAAATGACCTAATAGAGTCGGATTTCCAAGTGTTAATCCAACTCGGTTTGACACCCCACCACAGAGCGGAAAATTACGGGTTAACAGAGCATAGGCAGCAGTTTAGAGCAAGTTCTAATGCTTTTAAACGGTGACTGCAGAGGTTATTTGCAGGAATGGAAAATATGTTAAATTGATGGATGTTGTATATGGTGTGTGTGTATGTGGAATTAGGTTTTATGGTTAGAATAATTTTTATATAGTGCATAATCTAGTATTTTAGATGCTATAACTGTAATTAAAGTGTCATTCAGTGTGGCTATTGTTAACATACCAGAAAATATTGTCTGTCATATGTAAAACTGACACAATAAAACATTCTAATTAAGATCCAAAATATGAGTTAGATGTTATTTTAGTGTTCTTTTAACTTTTTTCCTTATTAGCAAGATTTTTTTATATATATATTTATATATATTTTTAAATATAATAATATTTTGTATGTTTTTATTTACTTTTTTTAATTACTTATTGTGATATTATCAATCGTAATTTGGTGCAGACTCTAATATGGTACATTTTGTCTATGATCAATAAATATTTTAGATTTTTATTAAAAGTCAAATGTTCAATTTAAGAGGGTTTGTTGTATTTGTATCTCATAACACTGGTCTTTTTGCAGGTGTTCTTCAGAGCAGGTGTTTTGGCTAAGCTGGAGGAGCACAGAGATATCCAGACCAGACGCAACATCACCTTGTTTCAGGCTGCATGCAGAGGTTACCTGGCCCGACAGGCCTTCAAAAAACGAAAGGCAAGTCCGCTTTACCTCATAAAAAAAGTATTTGTACTATAAATTTTTTACAAAATGCATTCCCATGAAACATTTAAACCATTTTAAGACAACTGGTTGCTTAAAATCTTTCACTGGTTGCCACGGAAGCTAAGCAGGGTTGGACCTGTTAAGTACCTGGATTGAAGACATCCTGAGATCAGTAGGAACCTGCTGGAAGATATATTCGAGAGGCCTGTAGGGGTGCTCACCCAGCAGTCTGTGTTGGTCCTAAGGGCCAAGTGTCCTCTCAAGCATTTTTTTTCCAAAGCCAAGCTTTTTTTTTTTTTTTGCTTTTTTTTTCTGTTATTGTCAATGGAAATGTTTTACATTCATCACAGAATGCTCAGCATTTTTAAAAAGCTAATTTTTAGATGAGTGCTGGTATTTTCAGTTGCACAAAAAATGCTTTGGTGGACATGTGCCCTAATGCTCCAATCAAATGATGGTGACTCTAATAAGAACTGCCCTTCGGGGATTATTCATTTGAGATCCTAGTTCAACCCAATGGTGCTTCTCACGTGAAGTATGGGTCTTCTGGCCAAATTCCCTTCATTGGCCCTTACCAAACATGCCCTCTTAATAATTCTGATCCTTTAAAATGACTCTATCATTCACTGCACATATACTACCATGAAGGTGAGCACATTGGCACCATTGGTTTTAGCAGCGATGTTGCAGATAGAAGGAAGAAGACAACAAAGTGCATAGAACCCAGAGGCTTAGAGGGCGATTTCTATTGATTTCTACATGCGATATATACTTATCCACAATGAATGTGATTCAACCAATGTGATCTGGAACTAAAACCTAAACATAGGCCAATATAGGGATGGGTACCGAAACTCTGTACTTTATTGGTATACAGTAGGTGCTAAATTATAAAAGACGATCGAAGATCGATAAGCTCTGACATTAATGGCTCTGCTATCGGTTCTGGAGAATTATTGCTGAATAAGCATTACTTACAATAGAATAATTTAACTGACCAACTTTTTCTAATTTGCCATATTTGATATTTGTCTGCACAGTTGCCAATCTTACATGAGAAATGCTTGTGTTTCCGGCAAGTATAAAATCCTTCACAGTTCTCAGCTTGCGCTTGCGCTCAGCTGAGGCTTGTGCTAAGCGCACACACATAGCTCTCAACACATACTTGCGCGCACATACAGCTTGTAAAGTGAGTGTACCAAAAAGTGAGCCAAACTGGTTGTATTTCCCGAGTGGACAGCGACAATGCCCTTTGCAACAAACAGAAGTTGTTTTCTTTTATAAGCAGAAACGCAAGCAATCTGGCTAAGTAAAAGTATCTTTCAAAAGTGCATTAACTGCAATGAAGAGTAATGAAAGTTTTTGACTGCTTAGCTACTAACGGCAACGTTACATCATCCACATTGTTATGTCAGCAGTCAATCGCCTTAAAATCGTCATTTTCCTTCAAACCATTGTACATTCTTTTACAGGATTTTGTTTTGTTTTGTTTTACAATTATTGGTTTCATTTTATTTTACATAAATATAATAATAAAACAAAGTGTCCTTAATTCTGTTCAATTTGTGTTTTTTTTAAATTTATGAAGAGAATCGTTAAAGTACCGAACCGATAAGTGGTATCGATAAAAGTAGGAATATCGTTAAAACCTTAATGATACCCATCCCTAGGCCCATATGGCTGGCATTATATTGTTCAAGTGAATGCTGCATACTGGCAGTGGTGAAGAGAAATCTTTTGAGGCTGTTGTAAAGTATTTTAGATGTATGTCATACTGTACACTTTTTTTTTCTGAAAGTGTTTGGTATTTTCAAAACTTCTGTCCCTCTCTCAATCAGAGCTCTTCATGCTCGAGTTCATTTGTCATGAGGTTTGTCTCAGAGTCCATCAGAATGTCATTGCTGTCTTGAGAAAATCCCTCTAGCCGTGGCCTCTGCTGACAGATAGCATTCAATCAGCGCATCTCCAGGGATGAAGCCACCTGCCCCGCTGCCCTCCATCGCAAGCCTATTGATTCTCCCACCACTGCGTGCCCTGCACTCTTGCCTTCCCCCTCTCTGCCCATTAATTTTTAGCTCTGCCCCTCACTAGTTTGTTTTTTTGGGTTTAAGCCTTGTATTCTGCACTGTTGTCTCTTATTTTGTTTCGGTCTTCCTTTCAATCTCTAATGCTTTGTACTGGTCTCTCACTCTCTCATGCTACCCTCAGTGGGATTGGCTCAGGATGTGAGGGCCGGTCCTACAGTTGCCTTTGCCTCTGTGTCTCTCTCTTTTTCTCTCTCTCCTGAGAAGACTGGGCCCCTGTCTCAATAAAGTTCATGTAAAGGGAGGAGGTGGGCTCAATGCTACTTTCTCGCACCGCTGTTGGCCATTGGTGGTCAGCTGCCTTGGCAATACAACTTTATCAACATCCACTTCCTCTTTCACCATTGCACACAAACAGAGAAGGCTTTCCTTGGCAAGACTTTGTTTTCAGGTTGCCTCAGAGCTCCTGACAGGAGTCAACACTGTTTGCTGGATGTTTTACTGTAAGTAAAAGACGGTTTGTTTTGGTTCTTCAGATCTTGTGTGGACTTCTTTTGTTTCAGTTGTTATAGCAGAACTCTTTGTAACATTTGTTTTGTAACACTGATTTATTATTGTAGGCAATCCGCTTTATAGCTGTTGCCATCAAAGGTATCTTGGGTACTTCTAGTTTTGTTTGGTTTCTTTGACTAACATTTGGAGTAAGGATTGAGGCTTGGCATAACTGTAATTTTCTGCTTTTTGCACAATTATTGTCTTCACAAAGAGCCTTGTCTGGATGCCTCTGAATCACAGTGACCTGTCCCCAGAGGAATTTATTTCCTTAGAAAGAAATCTTTTGTCAAGCATATCACAAACCTGTGCTTTACGCTAGACTGAGAGATCAGTCCAAGGATTTGTATTGCACTGCTCCTGTAGAAACTGGGTCGTAACCTCAGACACCCATGCACATGCGTCTTGTCAATGACTGTAAAATAAATATAATAATGCTGGAGCATTCTTTTTAAGGATATCTCTAATCCATGTACATGACTGAATACACACTACAGTACACAGATCTATTTTGAATTGCTAAATGCAGCAGTAGACTCATAAGAAATAAAACATTGTCCTGAAAGTGTGTGGAAACAACTTAAATGTACTAAATTAGTTGTGTATGGGGTGTCAAGGTGGTGCAGTGGGCCGCACAATTGCCTCACAGCAAGAAGGTCTCTGGTTCTAGCCCCGGCTGGGTCAGTTAGCATTTCTGTGTGGAGTTTTCATGTTCTCCCCATGTTCCCATGGTTCTCATGCTTTGGACAATATCTGTAAAGTAGTCACCACCTTCTAAAGCAGTGTATGAAGTTTGCTGGTAATTAGCATCTAAAAACATGTAAGAACATGACAAAAATGTTTACTGGTGGATTGCTCTAGCAAGGTAATGCTTCAAGTAGGCTTAGTCCTTTCCAACGACCTACAGTATAGTTTGTCATGGTTAGGATTTAATTGCAAAAATAATGATGCAAACTTGAGCATCCCAGTGGCGCAGTGGGTTGCACGATTGCCTCACAGCTAGAAGATCGCTGGTTCGAGTCCCGGCTGGGCCAGTTGGCATTTCTGTGTCGGGTTTTCATGTTCTCCCTGTGTTGGCATGGGTTTATTCCCGGTGCTCTGGTTTCCCCCACACTCCAAAGACATGCTGTATAGGTGACTTGAATAAGCTAAATTGGCCGTAGTGTATGTTTGTGAATGAGTTTGTATGCGTGTCTCCCAGTGTTACAGTAGGTTGTGACTGGAAGGACATCCGCTTCCTAAAACATATGTTGGATAAGTTGGTGGTTCATTCTGCTGTGGCAACCTCTGATTAATAAAGGGACTAAGCTGAAAAGAAAATTTATAAATAATTGAGTTGTGTATGTGAATAAAGACGGCGATAAGCATGTTGAGAGTGCGCATACAGTTTGTTTGCACGTCAATAACAGACTCATGCATGCCTACTTTACAGCTCCTGTACATCCCAAAAGTAGTCTTTACCTTAATGACCTCCCTTATGTCTAAATGGGACTATTGAGATTGTCTTTGTCCAGAAGAGAAGTGTAGTTTTCGTATCATTTGACCCATTTTGTGGTGCAATGGTTTTATGCTCTATTCAGACTGTATTTAACACCAAATTAATGCATGAAGGCTTGTATTCTTCTAACCAATAAAATTATATGACGGAGCACAAAGTAAATGTATTTAAAATATGAAATAATATGTGTATTTCAAATAAGTAATGTTTTTTTCTATGAAAGAATCTTGAATATTGGGCAATAGACTGATAATTAAGTGTCTGCCTATATAAGGCTACAAGGAACCTTAGACAGAATCTCAGTATCATATCCTCTTCTGAATCTAAAAGCTGAATGGAAAATGGAAGTGGAAAGACCTAAGTGCGTGATGATGCCGTTTCTGTTTTGTCGGATCCATTTAACAATGTCAAGACAAGAAGCGTTGAGTAGAATCGTTACGGCAGATTCCTGAGAGACAAACGTGTGAGAGACCAAGCTTCCTCTCTCAAACCACAGCTGCCACAATGCAAAATCAATTTGCTTGTTTCTCTCTAAGATCGATAATGGAGGGATCTCAGCACCTTGAAGCCTGTTCCCGTTTTAGCAGAGTGTTCTAAGCCCTTGGTCCCTTTGGATTTCTCCGTCTTTTCTTTCTCTTTTCTTCTGTTTGTCTCTGTAGGGGGGCGTCTGAACAGAGAACGACTCCACGTGGGCTTCCTTTGAAGCACGCCGCCCCGTTCCTTCCAAATTTCCTTTGACGTTCAGCGAAAACAACACTAGAGGGAGCTGGGAATTTCATGAATGCCAATCGTGTGTCTAATTAACTCATCGCCTAAAGACACAAGTGTAAACAGGTGCCCTCGACGATACATGTGACTGCGCTCCAATGTCCTCCCGTTCTTGCGTGCGGATTAAAACCACATGCTGATCCGTATTCAAATTCACAACACACACCTGTTGGAGAGGCTGTGAGTGACATTTAGATTCATCTCCGTTTGCACGTAACATTTAGTTCCCCCTGCCAGGCCTCAGGCTCACAGGCATCATTTCCTCCAGACGGCCATTTTAATTAGGAAGCTCTTCCCGATTTCCCCGTCTCTTACAAGCTGTTTAGATGGCTGTTTGTGGCATTTGTTGTGGTCAAAGCATGGCAAATGAGCTGCGGTGCATATGTCGGCCACGCACCGCCTCTGTTCTGTGCCGAAGGTTTCTTGCCGTGACAAATTAGACATAGCCTGAACTGGATGCACGCAGACTCAGGCCTGTTAATGTGCTGAATCGGGCCTGTCTAATTGGGTTTCCAGATAATCCTCTATTATTTGAATCGTCCCTGTTCCTGCAGCATGTAAATCTTACGCAGGGTTTAAATCAGCTGCCAAGTAGTATTGAAGTTTAATTGAATTACTTAAAGGAGCTCGGGGCTTTTGCTTCTAGCTGCATTTTCTACACAGTTGGTAGGACTCCAGAATCACTCCTCTGTATTGCCTTTGTGACGGCCTCCTTGAAGAGAACGTGTTTGTTTTCCATTTTTTTTTTCCTGTGATCAACACCATTAAATGGGTGTTTTGCTGAGGGTGAGTATGTAAGGCGTGTTAACGTCTGCTTGATGGAGTACAGTGCTGTTTTATTTTCAAGCTCTGAGTGTAAATTAGTGGGTTGACTGTACACTCATGCCATGTCAGAATTAGGTCTTACATTCAGTTGTTTTACATGGTTTTACAAATATATACAAATATATTTAATGAGTTGGTTTGTTTATTGAAACATTCAAGATTTAGGCGTTGTTAATGGAGTATATGCACACAGACTTTTAATTTTCAGACAGTCAGCTCAACAGCATCTAGTAAACTGTCTTTCCATTACAAAATCACCATTTTTAAGATCTGTTTTTTTAAGTAACTGCCTAATAGAGATACGACATAAAGTGGGTCTCAGCCCAGACAAAAAGCACTGCAATAAATTAAAATTTTCCTTGCCATCTCTTTAAAATATGGACATTTATTTTACCCCAGTATTTTCAATGGAGTTTTTCTGCTAGCCTGCTGCCACTGACGATGCTAGAGTTTACACTGTCTATCATCTTGTTTTATGTTTGAACAACTAAATGAATGCTTAAGTTTGTTTAATTGAATGTATTATTATTACATTACGATGTTGATGCTGTAAAAGGAACCTTCAAAAACTTCACTGGAAATTTACCATTGGCTAAAAAACATCTTGCTTATTATGCTTATCAGAGATGTATAAAGTACTAGAGACCCAGACTTAAGTAAAAGTACAAGTGCTCTATCAAAAAAGTATTTAAGCACAATACTTCAGTGGAAGTACTAAAGTATTCAACATTTTTTGTACTTAAGTATTGCAAGTAGTTTATTTAAAAATTTACTGCTCAAGTACTGAAAGTAAAAGTACAAGTATTGCGTTATGTAGTTATTTTTAAAAAAAGCAGTCAAAAGACATATTGTTTTGTTTATTTTAAATATATTTTTTGGGGCACAGGATTAAGCGGAACAAAAAGAACCATGGTTTACGATTTATAATATATATATATATATATATATAT
>CAIGQZ010000379.1:8209843-8223794 GCA_903798205.1 Danio tinwini
ATTATATTATATTATATTATATTATATTATATTATATTATATTATATTATATTATATTATATTATATTATACTATACTATACTATACTATATTATTCAATTATTATATTATTCAATATTATGTATTGCCTTTTTTATTTACTGGAAAATTACTGTATGCTACAATTATGCATGTATTATACTGTATATTTATTGACTTATGTTTACAAATTGTATTTCTATGTAAATGTACATCTACGTTTACTTAAGATCTTGACTAAGCATTTTTTTGTTGTTGTGATCACTATTGAAATATGTAGTTATTTATATTTATATACAGTGTTGGGGAAAGTTACTTTTGAAAGAAATGCATTACAATATCAAGTTACTCCCCAAAGAAGTAACTGGTTGTGTTGCTTAGTTACTTTTTATGGAAAGTAATGCTTTGCTTTACTTTTGAGTTACTTTTTCTGACCTGGCTGAGCCTTGATCTCTTTCAGAACTTGCTGGGTTTTTTTGTTGTTTTTTTGTTTTTATAGAGAAGCTTTGCATTTAATGACTCACTGTAGAACCTACACCTTCATTTACCTTTAAAAAAAACGAATTTTGAACAATTTAAACAATGTTACCTTCTGAGAACTTCCTGATGCTATATATGCAGATTATTGAAAGTTGAAAGCGATGTGTTCGGTACTTTTGCGTTTTTGTTTTTAGTTTTATTATTCATTTATTTCTGTGGAGTTTACACAAGGCAGCGCTTTACAGGAAAAAAGTCATCATGCATGAATTTGCAACAATGTGGAATAAATGCAACACATCATACAGTCCTACTGTTTATCTTTTTTCATTAGCTGACAGCATTTTACAAGTTCAAGTGTGTTCAATTTATAGCATTTTAATTGCTGGCGTTCAGTTCTTATGCAGTGCTCGCTTCAACTCCTGTATGACATAAATAAACAAGGCATATTGGGCCATTTGTTGAATACAAATTTTTCCTTTAGCATTGTTCGGCTCTTGTTGCTTTTGTGGAGTGTCTTTTGCGCGGAGGTGCAGATAAGCTGAACTCAACGAGTTTTGTTTTGATGTATAATTCATAGGCCTTCTATTTTATTTTCCTCACGTATAGTTCACCTTTCCCTCCTCTCCACTTAACCAATCAAGCTGCCAGTACAGTGCATCCTATAATTACCCTTCTTTCGGTCCGTTGATTGACACTTGAAGCTGCTCAGAAGCATCTAAAGACACATTGAGGGAATGTGTTGATATGTCTGGAATGATGGTATATAATTGGATTGACTCTTCAGGGCAATGCTACTTCACAAAGCCCTCAGTGATGTTGTGTGTTTTGTGCGCATGTGTGAGCAGCTCAAGCAAATGGAGGTGCAGCTGGAGGAGGAGTATGAAGACAAGCAGAAGGTCTTGAGGGAGAAGAGGGACATGGAGGCCAAACTGATGAGCGCTCAGGACCAGGTACAGAACAATGTTGTCCATCTAAAATCTGGTTGAAAAGGGATTGGGTAAATATGCACTGTTTTTCATAGTTATTGGCAGATGCTGATTTCTTTTGGCTCATTTTAATTAGGGATGCATTGATTATAGATTTTGGTTGTACAATTATAGTCTGAGGAATAATCACAGTTTCACGATTATCATAATTGTTATGAATTCATTAATTTCAAAACACTACTGGTTTAGAAAATCACATGAAAACTCCTAATATTTTAAAGTGTTATTTATTACTGCTCAATAACTAAATAATACAGCACAAAATAATAATAAAAAACAAACAATTGTCCATTTCTCTTTGGACTTAATAAGAAGTGAAAAAAGTGGCATGGCATTTAAACATAAGTAATAATTTTAGACTGATAAAATGAAAGTACAATGAATAAATAAATAAATAAGTAAAAAGTAAAATAAATAAATAAATAAATAAAAATAGTATTTGTCTAATGTAAATCTAAGCATCTTATTAGCTAAGAATTTCTCTTTTAAAGAGATCAAATGTAGCCAAAGGCTGCTAAACCTCTTTCTGAAAGGCACTTTTGATCCACTATATTATGAACTTGTTTAGTATTTTCATTTTGTATTTTTTTTCTATTTGGAGTAGAAATGTCTAGAGTATATTCTATACAAAGTATGAAGCTGATCGGTCCATTCTTGTTATGTGACTCGCGGTGCGCTTCGCCACTCTTTCAACTAGGTGTGAGCGTGATCGCCTGTCGTATGCACATCACTCCCAATATGCATGCACGAAAAGAAATAACAAACTTGCGTGCACAAAAGACGCGTCATGTGATTGGCCCTTAGTAAATATCCTCAGCCATAGTAAATCCAGTGTGTTTGGGTATTACTTTAGCCTCGGTGTACAAGCTGGAAACTTTAAACTAGCACACAGTTGGCATAACTTTGTTTAGTTGCAGCAGATTGTTCAGTGCAGAAATGCGTTGTTGAGAAGTCTTTACGATTAATTAACCTTGACGAATTAAAGTGTGGTTAATAGTGAAATCGGTTAATCGTTGCATCCCTGATTTTAATATTTGTGTTACTTTTTTAAGTGATTTTGTGTTGGTAATTTGGCAGTTTTTTTGTTAACGTGTTTATTGGCTTCAAAAAGTTGGGGGTCAGTAAATTATTATTTATTTATTTATTTTTATGAATTCTTTTAATTAATTTCACATCATATGTTTTTATTACATTAATTTACTTTAATTTATTATGCTTACATTTACAGTTGTTTTCATTTAAACATTTAATGTTTCATTCATTCATTCATCTTCTTTTTGGCTTAGTCCCTTTATTAATCTGGGGTCGCCAAAGCGGAATGAACCGCCAACTTATCCAGCATGTGTTTTACGCAGCGGATGCCTTTCCAGCCCATCTCTGGGAAACATTCACACACACTCATTCACACTCATACACTACGGACAATTTAGCCTACCCAATTCACCAATACCACATGTCTTTAGACTGTGGGGGAAACCAGAGCACCCAGAGAACATGCAAACTCCACACAGAAACGCCAACTGACCCAGCCAAGCTCGAACCTGCGACCCAGTGACCTTCTTGCTGTGAAGTGACAGCACTACCTACTGTGCCACTGCGTCGCCTGCATTTTATGTTTTAAATTGAAAAAAATAATAAAAACACAAACTCTTATATTTAACAATACTTTATTATTGACACACAAAAAGTGCATATACAGTTGAAGTCAGAATTATTGGCCTCTTTTTTGATTTTTTTTTTCTTTGTTTAAATATTTCCCAAATGATGTTTAACAGAGCAAGATCATTTTCATAGTATGTCTGATAATATTTTTTCTTCTGGATTTATTTGTTCTATTTGGCTACAATAAAAGCAGTTTTAAATTTTTAAAAAACATTTTTAGGTCAAAATTATTAGCCCCTTTAAGCTATATATTTTTTCTATAGTCTACAAAACAAGCCATCATTATATACTAACCCTAACCTGCCCAGTTAACGTAATTAACCTAGTTAAGCCTTTAAATGTCACTTTAAGCTGTATAGAAGTGTCTTGAAAAATATCTAGTCAAATATTATTTACTGTCATCATGACAAAGATTAAATAAATCAGTTATTAGAAATGAGTTATTAAAACTATTGTTAGAAATGTGTTGAAAATTGTTCTCCTTTAAACAGAAATTAGGGAATAAATAAACAGGGGCTAATAATTCAGGGAGTCTCTGAGTTCAATAATAATTCTGGTTCTGAGTTCAACTGTATATGCTTCATTTCATCACATCCTTCATTACCTCGTAGCAAACTAATGATTTTAAAAATGTTTATTCTAAAGCTAGGACAACCACTCCTAACACGGAAGCAAATGGTCAGACTTTGAATAAAGATTACCTCAGATAAATTTGCTAGGATTAATTGTTCACCGAAACAATAACAATGTGCACTAGTTGTACATTTTTATTTTAAAACAAATAAACAAACAAAAAAAAAGTTTGTTCTAAGTGTAAGGAACAATCAGTAGCAGTTGCTAAAATCCAACAAAATCACCTTCTTAAGCACTGAATGTGTATAACTTTAAGGATCATCTAAAACCATGCTTGTTATTTGCAGGTGAGTCACAGAGATGTGGAGGCAGAGAAGCGTCTGAGGAAAGATCTGAAGCGCACCAAGGCCCTGCTGGCTGATGCTCAGATCATGCTGGATCACCTGAAGAACAACGCGCCCAGCAAGAGAGAGATCGCCCAGCTCAAGAACCAGGTCTGTTGTTCATCCCCCTGTGCGTGCTACATCACATCCAGCAGTAAACATACATTTTATTTATGAGCGTTTGTGTTTATGTTCCCTGTACAGCTTGAGGAATCCGAGTTCACATGCGCTGCTGCAGTCAAAGCCCGAAAGTCGATGGAAGTGGAGATTGAGGACCTCCACGTCCAAATGGATGACATATCCAAATCCAAGCAGGCGGTAAGTCTGTCTGTGTTTGGGGAAAAAGAACAATGAAGCTGAAATTATTTTTATTTTTTTTAAGTGAGACTCCACCATAGGTGTCAATTCAATTATTTGCTACAGAGAAATGATTTCCACCCTTAATGGCACATTTCCGATTCTGCCTCTAATTTGAACAAGATGTATCGCTCTGAAATGCATCACACTTTAATAATTCTATCATTGGTACAGTATTATTTGAGCGTGTAGAGAATTGTGTAATTGTGTCCTCGCTGTAGCGTATTATGAAGTGATATCAGGAGAAGGGGATGCAGCCAAATTCTGCAGATGCCGTTCCCCTGATGAGGTCTCCATATTGTTTTTCCTTTTTTTTTTTTTTTTTTTAATCACTGCCGCCTGTCATATTTCCTCAGCTCTCTGGAGCAAGAGACACTCAGACATAAAGGTGCTGTGAACATTTTAATTTTCTATAAAGCCGCAGCAATGAATTGTTTCAGCACGGGCGAGTGTTTTTTGTGGGTGTTCCTAAAGCAGAATATTGTCATATTGATTAGCTAGATGTGATAAATGGTTTGGCCATGATCACTGTCTGATTAGCTTCAGGTCTGTCTGACACCCCGTCATGGATTTCCACTAGAGGATTTGAAGGTGACACATGGGCTAGATACAATACACCTGCCAGACTTAGTTTAAAGGTGTGGAATTGGAGCTGCACAGACAATAGGAGATTTCTTTTAGCAGTGTCTAGCGTTTAAAGCGATATAAAATAGAAAAAAAGATGGATGATTTTTGTAAATGAGAAATCACATTGCGTTTTGATGACAAGTTTTTTTAAGGTTTATTTTTGGCATTTTGCTTTTATGTTAAGGATTGGGAAAGGTTCACGAGTTAGGACTCAAATTCGGTATGCCTACAGCCCAGTTGCACTATATGTTAGTGCACTGACCACTAGGGCTATCAGCATGAAAGAAGTCTCGTCAACACTTTACTTGAAGGGGTGTTCCTAAAAACCTTTATAATCATGATATGACACGTTATGAAAGTGAATGAAATTTTATCCAAGCTAAAATTTTAAACCAGTCTTCGTCTTTGTCATGACAACTTGACATTACCAAGACATACATTCAGTACATACAGTAACTTGTCATAAATCGGTCCTAAACATGATTTTATTGAGGCATTATTTTCTGATCGGTTGTCACGGTGACGCAATGAGTAGCACGATCCTCTCACAAAAAAATTATTTTTAACAATGTCATTAGCATTTAAAGACATTTCAATGACAAATTCAGCTTGTACCACTGTAGTTGAGGTAAAAAAAAATCTGTGACACTTTCATAAAACTCATGACATATTTATAATAGCTTCATGACAATCATTTTTATGACAGATGCATGACAAGTTTTGTTTATTTGGTAATGTCAGGTTGTCATGACAAAGAGACAAACAGGTTGTGATGTATTTGTTTGTCAAGTTGACATGTCAACAATGTCATCTTTGCATTTAAAATGTGATAACTGAGCGAATGACACTTAATGACAGTTGGTATAAGTGCGCATAAATTCTCATACACATTCATGACAAGTGTCATGTCATGGTTATAATGGTCTTATGAACACCCCTTTAAGTAAAGTGATGCCAAAGTCTCTTTTGCTTACCATGGCTGAATTTAAAAAGCATCCTGTAAAAAACAGACCATTGTGAAACATTGCTACAGCTTTAATGTATAAAATAAATGAAAATGCAATTTATTCCTGTAATGGCTGAAAACCTGAATTATTTCAGTCTTGAGTGTCACATGATGGTTCAGAAATCATTTTAACATGGTGATTTAGTGCTCAGCAAACATCTCTTATTATAAATGGTGAAAGGTTGTGCTGCTATTTCTGTGGAAGCAGATTTTCACTTATTCAATGAAAAGAAAGTTCTGAATTAGGTTTTTCAAAAAAGATTTTTTTGTAGCAATACAAATTTATTTTCTGTGATGTTTGGTCAATTTGACACATCCTTGTTAAATAAATAAAAAAAATAAATAAAAAGATTTTGCTGATGCCAAAATTTTGAATGTTAGCGCACACAAAAAAGATTTATTCTATTTATAGAAATGAACCAGTCAGAATATGCTTCATTTGCAACTCTTAAAGAAACAGTAGGTACCTGTATTGGGCTTTATAATGAAAATAGTGACATGTTACTATATATCAGAGACACAATTATTTTTTTAATATTATATTTTTATTTTGACCTTAAAGCAACATAGAACAATACAAAAAGCAACAACAATTATAAAGACAGAAAAGAAATGCAAACAAAACAAACAACAACAAAAAAAAGACAAAAGACAAAAAAAAAAGATTTTCAGTTCATCATAATCAGTTCCTCCAGCATTCTACATGTGTCAACAATGTTACACATATATCTAGGCCAGTGGGCACAGGCAACATGGTGATCTTGCAGACGATGACAGGATTATACCTTTAAACTGTTGCCCTTGGCATTTGACAGATAAATAAAAAAAGGTTTTCCAGGTGGCTTCAAAGCCAGCAATGTTATCAGATAGATTGCGTGTCTATAGATAGATAGAGAAGTGTCTCTAAATGTAAAGTGCTGGAAAATTCTGAAAGCCAGGATTTAAAAAGTGGTTTTGATGCCTTTTTCTATAGTCAAAGAATATTTTTTAGCTATCACCATTCCAAATTGGACAGCTTTTTTAATTTGATGACTGAACCCACGAAGTGAGTCAGACCAAGCAAAAACAGCGATTGCTGGATCAGGGGCGAGGTCACAAGAATAAGCCTTAGAGTAGAAGCTGAAAATTTCGCTCCAAAACTCAAAAGGTTTTGGGCATGACCAAAAAAGATGTCCTAAGGAGCCTATACCTCAGATTAACATTTGTTACATTTAGAGGAGATGGAGGGGTAGAATTTATTAAGCATAACCCTAGAATAATGAAGCTGATGTGCTACTTTATATTGGATTAGTTGGTGTCTTGAGTTAATAGAACATGTATTTATGACCTTAATAGACTTTTTCCAGTCCTCATTGGTAATTTGAATGCCTAAATCTTTCTCCCAGGAATCTTTCAAATACTATGTAGATAAGTCAAGCTGATCATTAAAAACATCTCTAAAATAGGAAATCAAATTAGAGACATCAGGAGAGGCAGAAAGTAATTTATATGCATCATGTTCATCTGCTAAAAGTGGGAGATAGATGTACGAACATAGTTTCTCAGCTGTATATATGATGGTAAAAGATTTCAAAATTTCTGTTTCAGCTGAGGGAATGTAGCAAATTTACTATCCATGTACAAGTCTCTTACATCAGAGACACTAATTAAAACCACTTTCAAATTACAAAAATGTGTCAAAAATAGCCACTTTAGTAGTAATTGATTTGCGTTGATTTGTAAAAGAAAGGCAGAATATGAAAGAAAGGGTGTTTTTACAAAACAGTTAAATTGCTTGCTTCTATGCTGACTAATTCATTTGCAGTATGTCATGACTACATTATTTTTGCTTTTACTAATACATTTGAAAGTTACTCCTCAGAGATTAGCTGAATCTATTGTTGAAGTAATTATTATTGAATGGAATTAGACCTCTGATACAGTTTGACAGAGCAGGCGCTGAAGTGTTCGTCTCTAATTGGGAGACGCTTCTGTGTTCTCAGGGATTTATACAATGCAGGCAGCTACTGCGTAGTGATGGTGTGACAGGAAAATTATCTCTTTAAGGGATAAAAGGAGATGGCTTTCGGTCTGAAGCTAAAAATGAGCTGCAGTGTTCATACAGGGAGCACAGTATTGAGGCTGATGTTAAAGAAAAGTCAGTTAGTTATTTTTTGGAGTTTAAATAAAGGGGGTGTTCATAAGACTGTCATGAACCTTTATAATCATGACAGACTGTCATTAAAGTGTTAATAGTTGATGTGTTTCATATTAAATACGAAGGTGACATTGTTAATAATCAAGACAACATAATTTGTCATAAATCTGTCATAAAGATGACTGTCATGGTGACGTTAAAATTGTGTCATGATTTTTTTTAACAGTGTCATTAAAATGTATTTGACTTCAACTACAGTGGTACAAGTAGAAAAGTCATAATGCTCCATTAAATATTAATTATTCTCTTATAAAATTATTTGACAGATTTTTGACACTTTTAATTAGAGATTTTAATGTAATTTCTTTTGTTTACTGAAAAAAAAGTGATCAGAAAAATGACAATGGCTTCATGACAATCGTGTTCATGACAGATTTATGACAAGTTGTGACAGACTGTCGGTATTATGTCAGTGTTGGTTTGTCAATATGTCATAACAAAGTCTCAAACAGCATCATCTTTGTATTTAAAATTACATAACTGAGTGAATAAAACGTAATGACATTTGTCATAACATCCAAATAAACTTCCTTCACATTAATGATGTGTGTTATTTCATGATTATAAAAGTGTCCTGACAGTCTTATGATCACCCTTTTGAGTAAAGTGTTACACATTTTTTTTTATTTAAGTTTTTTTATGTTGATAAGAAATCAAACAGTCAACTAAATCAGTGGTTCTCAACCAAGTTCCTGGAGCCCCACCAACACTGCATATTTTGGATATCTCCTTTGTCTGCCACCCCCTTACCTGTCTTTCAGTCTTTGCCAGTAAGCTGATGATCTGAATCTGGTGTGTTTGGTTAAGGAGACATGGAAAATGTGCAGAGCTAGTGGGCCTCCAGGAACGTGGTTGAGAAACACTAAACTAAATAACTGTGGAATGTTTTTATTTATGTATATTTTTATTAAACATTATTGCTGTTATTATCTACAAGGAGCATACTTTTTTAAAACACAATTTTCGGAATATGTATTTTCAAAAATTGTTTGAATATCCCAAGTCAAGTGTTTCAAGGAGACTGTTTGTTTTTCCATTTATATTTCTTTGTGATATTTCACACACATTGTTTCAACACACATTTCAATTTACAGTCTTGTGTTTTTTTTATTCTGGTTCAGCTCGAGGAGCAGCTGAGTCGTTTGCAGAGGGAGAAGAACGACCTGCAGTCTCGCATGGAGGAAGACCAGGAGGACATGAACGAGCTCATGAAGAAACACAAAGCCGCCGTTGCCCAGGTAACTCTTTCCAGCTCTCATGGCTGTCAGAGCTGCTCCTCACCATCCCCATCAAACACAGAGTACAGTATGTGTTTCTGCATGCACTTTTATATTTATGTATGTATATATAATGCATGCATGCATGCATTCATATATATTCACAACAAGCAGAGGTGATGTAAAACGAACCTAAGAAGCTTTTCTGAGCATATCGCATGTTACTGCATATCTGACATTTTCCAGTATGATTTATTGCTGTTTCTCAGCAACATGCTTCCATCACGCAAAGCTAATCTACAGCATCATTTAGTGTGTACAGATGGACCATTTCTGCCTTTTGATTGGTCGTTTTTGCCAGTGTGAATGTGATTGAAGCAGTTGTCGTTTATTTGAGCGTGCGGGTTGATTGCCATTAACAGTGTTTTAAACTCAGCGTGCTGCTATGGCAGTGATGTAGAGATGAGTGATGTGTCTCCACAGACCCCAAGTAAACAGATCCTCTACAACGGAACAGCCCTGTTCCCTAGGGTTTATTTCACCAGCTCTGTGATTCATTTATGTGCAGGTTTTTAAACACATTCATACTCGAGGCATTCAGATAGTCTCAACTATCTCCCTGCTTCATTTCACTCATGTTTCTGTTAACATGCCATTTATTGCTGCCATTTTTTTGAGCAATGTCATTAGCAGGCAAAAAGATTGTTTATCTCTCTGCAGCTAAATGGAATATTTTAAAAATAACGTGCCATCATGATGCATGTCCCTCAGTTTGTGCAATACATGTTGTTATGGTACAGTATATGGGCTAGTATGCTGTAAAGGATAATATTGTGTTTTTCATATGATTTGCAATGAATGTTCATGCTTTTAAATAAATAAATGGATTGTTGTGAGGCAGTTTAGATGATGCAGGCATGTTGAATATTTCATGCTGTCTAGAATATGTGCACAGGTATGGAAATCATGTATATTATAGCATAACAAATGACTTTCAGAACACTTCTGGGAGATAAAATTGGAGGTATTCAGGATGTTTAACCTCGGTCTGGTGCATTCTTTTGCAGTCCTCACAGAACCTGGCCCAGATCAGTGACCTACAGGCCCAGCTGGAGGAGGCCATGAAGGAGAAACAGGACGTCCAGGAGAAGGTGATTTCACTTTAGCGTCCATACAAAAACAGCATAATCACTAAGTCAACAATGTTACTTGCTTTTTTTTTTATAGATTATAGTTAAAGATTATTTTTGTTAAAGGTGAGAAAAGGACAGATTATTTTGAGATCTAAGTGTTCGTTGAACTCAAAAGTTACCAGACAATGCTTTAGGTTCTTTGAGTGGATTGTTTAATGATATCAAGATCAAGCTTCAGACTTTATCCTTTTTAGGAGATTAACATTATATTCCATCCACTAAATTTCTGATGTTTAAATAGGTAACCTTTAAACCTTGCACCTCTTGGTACCTCTGGCTCTGCCCACTCACAGTTTGCCATTTTAATTTAAAAAATCGGACTTAACCCCTCTTAGTGTTTGACTTTAAAATAAAATCTGACTACACCAAAGTATTTTAATCTCAATTATACAAGCAGAATCTAGTCCTTCTTGGCATTTGACTTCTACTTAAAAGTAGGATCTGACAATGCTTGTTTCCAGCATTTGATACTTTAGGCCAGTTCACAGTGCATCAACAAATCTCTGGTTTGCCTGATCAGTATGCTAGCATAAGCTTGTTTTTGCTTGTTCTCATCGTAAGTAGATTTACAATCTGCCCCGACAATTTGTCTATTCAACAATTTAAGAACTGGCCTTCTTAGATTTTGACTCTTTAATTTATGTAATTATTAAATCTGACTCCACCTCCTCAACATTTGACATTTGAATAATAGACTCAGACTCAGCATTATACTTTTAAACGATATAATCAGACTCCACCTCATCAGAATTTAATTCTTCATTAATAAGAACTAACTCTACCCCTTCGGAATTTCTCTAAACTGAAGTCTCTACACTCTCTATGCACTTTTTTTTACAGAATATATTTTTATACTTTAAGAAACGGTTAGTTTTTCCCCTCACAAAACTTAAAATCTTAAGTTATATGCTAATCAACTCTACATACATGACTAAAAATATTGTTTTTCTTAGCACAGAATATTTGTACTTTTTTATAAAGACTATGGCTGTATGCAGTCATGGAAAAGAGAAACTCAGAGGCACAGTTCCAGGGTTTGAATAATGAATGTGAGACGTGTAACTGAGTATTGGAACCTGTATTTTGGTCAGTACTAGGTTTGACCCATCAGTCAGTGTAAATCAAGAAATCTTATTTATAGGCTGATAAACCAGATAGACCTGTTGTCTACATTTACTGCTCAGCACATAATAGTTGTGTTCAGTTAGTACTTCCATGAAATACAGATAGCTGTCCTTTCTCGGTGTATGTGTGTGAAATCTCACCCTGTATGTGTGTGTTTGGCAGCTCACGGCCCTACAGAGTCAGCTAGAGTTCCAAGAGCAGTCTATGGTGGACAAATCTCTGGTCAGCCGGCAGGAGGCCAAGATCCGAGAGCTGGAGACCAAGCTGGAGTTCGAGAAGACACAGGTCAAACGCTTGGAGGTGAGTTGGCAGGATGCGTTTGCTTATGTGGGCTTGAGCAGGCCGGCTGCTGGAAGTGTCAAAAGGTCAGCATGCAGGCATTGAAGTGTCAGATAAGGGTGAAATTAATCTACACAACCACCAGCACTGGTCCATTTTTTATAGAGACCTTTAACCCCTGTACTAGAAATGTTTTCCAATTTCCTATGAAACTATTTTACTACAAATTAAATGTGAAATATATTTGTCCCCCTTCTGTTTTTCAAATGAAATCAAGAGAGCAAATGTACATATTTCATTTTGGTTTATTTATTTATTTGCTTTGCTGGAGGCAGTGGGTCATCTGTTTTTGCACTGTACACAGCTTGTGTGATTAAAATGTGTTTTCTCTAATGCACATCATTTCAGCATTTTGTTTTTGTGTGATTTGATGGGCTTTTACTCCTTAAGTGACATTTTCCAGCAGCCAGTCCTATTCATCGTTCATCTCTGTTGGGTGCTCCCTCTCACCTGCAGAATTACAATTGGGCACTCTGCACAAATTACAAGCGCCTACTGCACCCACAGCAAAATCTGTCAACAGGAATGTTTTGAAAGCTCCGTTATTACTGATTTTGCTGGATGTATAGCTCAGCGCAGTCTTGGGCAATGTTATCTCTAGGGGCAGCTTGTTTAAACCATGCTCATCCAAAACTGTAAAGAATCTCTGTTTTCCTAATCTGCAGTTATTTCCATGCCAGTGCAGCCCACCTTTGGTGTGAAAAATCACAGAAAAGTTGCTTTGGAAGTTATTTGGAGTTTTTGCACCATATGGATAGCTTGACAATCTTGCATATTTCAGTGCTAGACTTGCAGGATGGCGTAAACAGCCACGCGGGGTTCAGAAACACTTAAGCGATGGTGCACGGTATTGCTGCATATATGCGTGTTAGATAAATGATTGCATCTTCTTCAGAGTCTTGTGGCGAGGCTGAAAGAAAATCTGGAGAAGCTGACTGAGGAACGAGACCAGCGCTGTGCCAGCGAGAACCGGGAGAAAGAACAGAACAAGCGTCTCCTCAGGCAGATCCGAGACATCAAGGAAGAGATGGCGGAGCTGGCCAAGAAAGAAGCAGAAGCCAGCCGCAAGAAACACGAGCTGGTGAGAGGCCCTTAACTGTTGTTCTGCTTCACTTATGTTCTCCTTCTCAAGTGTTTTTAAAAGGACAGTTGAGCCAAAGTATATGCAGACACCAGATTCTGATTGATTAAACCACTTCATTCCAGTCAGATTTTAAAAATTACAGCATGCAATGACATTGTAAAAAAAAAAAAAAAATGGCACGCAGCATTTTGGCAGCAGTTTGAAGAGGGCCCTTTTCATTCCAGCATGACACGAGGTCTATAAAGAAATGATTTAGTAAGTCTGGTGAGAAGAAAATTGATTGGCCTTCATAAAAGTCCAGACCCGAACCCCATTGGGATTGAATAGGAACCGCAAGCCTACCAACATTAGTGGCTGACCTCATGGATCAGGGTCATAAATGAACTTCTTTTGCTCACGGCCAACATAGCTGGTGAATACAGAATATTAATACATCTATTCAGATATAAATAATAGAAGAAGTACCCAAAACATCACATTCTAATGGATGTAGTCTGTTTTTTAAAACAATTGAGTTTTTGTTAAGATAGATAGATAGATGGATATATGGATAGATGGATATTGATAGTTATAGATAGATATACTGTAGATAGATAGACAGACGGACGGACGGACGGACGGACGGACGGACGGACGGACGGACGGATAGATATACTGTAGATAGATAGATAGATAGATAGATAGATAGATAGATAGATAGATAG
>CAIGQZ010000379.1:8223804-8251966 GCA_903798205.1 Danio tinwini
ATAGATAGATAGATAGATAGATAGATAGATAGATAGATAGATAGATATTAACTTAAAATGAACATTTGATGACAACAGCTATAGTTAAAAAAAATAGTTAAAATACTGAATTATAACTCCTTACCTTCAGGAAATGGATATTGAAAGCTTGGAGGCAGCCAACCAGAGTCTCCAGGCAGACCTCAAGCTGGCCTTCAAGAGGATCGGGGACCTCCAGGCTGCTATTGAGGACGAGATGGAGAGTGACGACAATGAGGATCTCATCAACAGGTGACACTTGCTGCTTTAAGGACTCTTTATTTAATGCAAACCTTAGGAGAGTTTCTCCATGTGCATAAGTGGGTAAAAAAATAGATATGAGACACCGGATCAGGATGAATGCGCTGTTCACTGAGCTTTTGAAGATGGCAATCAGTGAGCCAGTCTCAGTCTCAGTCATCTCTTATTCACACTCTCTTAAATATTTATGTCTTGAAAACTGCCGCACATAATTTGGAGCTCTCTTTTTTTATGTACTTGGCGTCATCAGTCAGAGGAAGAGTTATCTCTGTTCAGCCACAGTCACTCTGCTTCTCTCAGTGACCCCCACCTTACTGAGTTTACTTGCTGTTTATGTGCATAAAAGAATTCCAGGCTTCTTAATAACAGTAAATAGAGCAACGCTTACACTTCGTAAAGGGTACATAGGGCAAAAGTGAGAGAAAGGTCAGTATTCTCTGTAAACATCTTGAGCAATATGCTGCGCTAGAAACCTTTTACACCGGGCATGATAAATATTCAGTTATAGTTTGTGTTTTTAAGACCATGACTTTTTTATTTCATTTTTCATTTGAAACTCATGTATTTCTGCTTCTTGTTTTTTTATGTTTGTTTCTCATCCCCCTCCCACCTTCCAGTTTACAAGACATGGTGACTAAGTATCAGAAACGAAAGAACAAGATGTGAGAAGTTAAAGTTTGAACTTAACATTAACATGTTCTGGTTCTTAATTGCCCCCGAAGGAAGATGATGCAGTGTTTATTCAAGAACTGTAATACAGAAAGAGCAACATTCTGTATTGTAAATCTCGAATTGGACTCCAGAGAAGTCTAGAAGCATCATGGAGATACTGCATCACACTTCCGGGCATGACAACTAACATCACAAACATGCTTTTTTATGCATGATGCCTCATCCATAATGTATGCGCACTACAAACTGCATGCTTTTTTCCAAGTCAAGCATGGCTACCTACCCCAGACGTGATTCGCTTACCCTGGAATGAAACTCTGCATTATAATATTGAACTTCAGGATACCTCATGTTTCACCAGTGGGTCTGGCATCCTGTAACAGGTAAGAACCAGTTTGAGCTCAGGCCAGGTGTAGTTACATGTCTACAGGGTCTAAACCTCGGTCTGTCCTCTGACTCCAGAGCCAGAAGGGGCCAATGCAAACTTGTTGGACGCTGCAGGGCCTTGTACAAACATCTGCGAGGGGGTTGATCTGCCCTCCTCCCTTTTCGGCCTTCCTTTACCTCTCTTACACTCTCTCACGCCTTTAAATAATTCACACTTCTGTTCTTGGGACTTAGCAGCCTCTTAAGGCAGGAAAGGAAGGCGTGTTTCTCATCAATCTTTCAACCATAAGGACTAAATAATGAATAACCCTCAAATGTCCTACAAAAAGCCCCTCAACTCATCTGGCAACGGCCTACAATGAAGTACCTGCCTTTGGCGTCGAGCCATTTCATTCCCCTGTCAATAGTCCTTGGTCTGCACTGTACACTGTGCTTGGAGCGTTTTCCAGTTTTAAAAACCCTTAAGCTCTAAGCTCCACTTATTACATCATGTGAGAAAGTATTAAAAGCTAATGGACAGTGTGTGCATTGCTGATCAGGCTTTAGATGGATACTGTGTGCCGTTGCAGAAATGTTTTGTCTGAGTTGATGCAGGGATGTTGACCCTTCATTTAATTGGGCAGTTCATGTTGCATTTATTGTATGTTAGATGGGCTGTAAGAGTTTTGGTAGCCGAATGCAAGAGAACATTAGCAGAGATCCAATTATTCTGATTTTCCAAGAGCATATGAGAGAATAGACAGGGCATAACGAATGACAAATGAAGAGAACAGAGATTTTGAAATGAGCTTTAATTTTGAGCGTTCTTCCATGGACCCGTTTATTGTATACTTTATTCTGTGATGTAATTTTGAAACTTTGTTTATAGAAAGATAGAATGATTACAGATATTTATGCAGGTTTTCTGGTTAATTGGTGTCAGTGAGTATGTTTACATGGACACCAATAATCTAATTTTAATATGATTAAGACAATATTGTGATTAAGAGTCTACCATGTAAACAGCGATTTTTGGTTAATTGAATCTGACTAAAGTCTAATCAGTCTTCTAAACAGAAATGGAGTTAAGACGTGGAGTTTAGTCACATTATTAAAATGCTGTACAGACATGTACACACCAATCAAACTATTACTGTCGTTTAGTATCTTTGCTACATTTTGGCTAAAGTCGACACTGCAGCTAAAGTCGACAAATTAAAAATGAAACTCCAGAGGAAATATGGATAGTATGGTGACGCAATGACGTTAATCGAATTCGTGCTATAATATGTGAAACGGGATCATGAAAGGAACAATTATAAAAGCAACTTATGTAAACACCTTAATCTTATTATTGTCTTATTCAGATTAAGGCAAATAATTTGATTACTATTGTCCATGTAAACTTAGTCAGTGTTACTGAACATAAATGGAGCTTAAAGCATTTTAAGTATGTACATCGATGATGCATTTCTTTCCTAAATGTATTAAAAGAGGATTTTAGCATATGTATATACTATTATAGTTTTGATTAAAACATTTAGAGTTTTTATTTCCAGTTTTTGTAATTTTTTTTTTTACTTTTTATGAATTCGTTGTTTATTGAATTTTTTACACTTAATAATGTTTTTATTTAAAGTCATTTTTAGATTTTTATATTTTCATATATTTTTTGTTTGTTTTGAATTTCAAGTCTTTTCATCTAATATTAGGTTTTTATTTAAAATATACTTCAATAACAAAAATAATAGTAATTCAGAGTGGGTCTTAAAAAGTCTTAATGTCTTAAATTTCAAAGCCTAAATATTAGGTCTTAAAGTCTTAAATTCACTGACATATTGTGTTGTAGGTCTTAAATTGTTTTAAACAGGTCTGTAAAGCTACTCAATTTGGGCTGACATCCATCCAATGACCAACAGTTAATCTCAATAAACCTTTTTTTTATATGTATGTTTTTATTGCAAAGAAATACAATTCACGACAGCTGTTAGACATTTTTACAGTAAATCCCCCCCCCCAAAAAAAAAAAGCTACAAATTTTTTTAAAACAATTACACGATTACTTATAATTATACCGGGTCATTAGAAAAAATATTAACTCGGTAGAAGTCTAAAATATTATTCCTAATGGTCTTAAAAGGGTCTTAAAAAGTCTGAAATTTAACTCGATGAAACCTGCAGAAACTGTAATTATAGTTTTAAATAACAATAAGCTTGTTGTAGATGCAATTCAGGCATTTGGCATAAAGCAAAATTGTTAATGTTGTTAGCATTGACTAAAGCAAACAGTAGCTTAAATTGTATCTGGCTAAAAATATCATTTTTAATTGTATAATTAAGCAATTAATTAAGCATATTGTTTATTTTCTGTTACTATCACACAATCATAATAAACTGATAACAATTGTAGTAGTTCATGATTATTAAGAAGATTGTCATTTTATATCTTAACGGTCCAGATTCTTATTCATTTGAATTATATACAATAGATTATTTAATGGACTGACAGGTATGAACAGTTAAATTCTTTTTTACCTAAGAAAGTATAAAACTAAAATAATATGAGGGTAAATAATGACAACAGTCTTGAATTAGTAAAGAAATAATCTGAGACAAAGCTAAGAAACTGTTGCACTATATAAAAGTCTAATTTTAGTGCATTTAAGGGTCAGAGCTGAAGAGTGAGCGGGATAGAGAGAGAAATATAGTATAGAGACAAAGACTAGGGAGGAAAATAGAGGGTTGAGAGAGTTCTGTAGGTGCTAATGATAAATGTAATAGCCTGTAACAGAGATGTACAACCAATGGAGGCATGTTGTCACAGACAATTAATGTCTCTCCTCTCTCACTGTGTTGTTTGTTTGTTCCCCTGGGCTTAGGTGCAGCTTAACTAATGGTATATGGTCAAGGACATAAATTGTGTGTGACATTTTGCATTAGCGCTTCATTACAAAGACCCTGCTGTCCTACTGTTTAGCGATGGGCCGGCTAGCAGAGCTCAAGGCTTATTCACACAACGTTCTCACCTCAGTTTACCTCCAGGGCACTGGGGCTTACACAAGAGCCAAAAGGGCTCTTGAAGGAATACACACTCTGGCACTCTTAAGTTGCCAGACCATATCATCAAAGCACAACTCATTTAACAACAGATTCTTTTATCCTGAATGTATTTGCTTGAGTGTATCAGATCTTCTAATTTAGACCTTCTCCAGCACCCTGACTGTGAGCATACAGTTAGTGTTTAGTGACATCTGCGCTATCTCATGACTCCATGCATATATAATATTCTCATATGCATAATACCAGAAACGGAGAGCTAAGCAGACCGGAACCCTAATGTCAGAGAAAAGCAGCTGCTGCTTCAGAGTTAACCTTCTTTCTATGCCTGGGATAATGAGCTGCTGTATGTTGTATAATTTCATTGGGATATATTTGACTCCTACGGTACCAGAGGACAATAACATTGATTATTAAAATTTAAATTGAAACAAAATTGTGGGAAAAAAGGCCCAGTTCGAAATCTGCCATTACCAAATCTTCTCTAAAGCTCTTTTGTTTGTGCATATATGAAGTCGTTTTAGCTCTCTAGGTCCTTGAAGGGCGATTCATAGTTATTCAGAGCGGTGTGCTGTGCGATAAGTGAAGGATAAGACTAATCTAAAGAGGCAGGGAAGCATTGACTTGCAAATCCAGCCAAACATAAATCCAATGGTTTTATCTGGTCCAGAGAAATGAGCAAACAGGACTGGGATTCACAGCGTTGCTTTCCGTGTGAGGTGCTAATGCATCTGCTCTCAGGGACATTCGGCCTGTGTTTACTTGTTCTTATTGACAGTGCAACATTTCCCCACCAAACCCATTTGTATCTAGAGATGCATGGTATTGCTAGCGTGGTGAGTCAAGTTAATTACAGTCCCAAAATGGCCCATTCCTTCATGCCATTCTTTACTATGGTAGTCCAAGAGTAAATTAGTCTCAAGGCTTTACTTAAGGTAAGATCTCTTGCAAGCTTTATACTATATTATTCCTAAGTCTGTTTTTATTCAGCTAGTCATAATATAACAAATGGCAAACAAAAGAGTTTAGCTCTGTTTAGAGCTATTTAGCCCCTTACTGCTTGCATAGGTGGCTGCCCTCAGATAACCAATTAAGAATTTCATAAATGACTGATTTGGTTGGGAAATTTAACCAATACAATTGTCTCACAGTTCATTTTAACAGAGTTTGCAGTTATCATGTTACTCTAGCATAAAACTACATCTTGTATTTTGATTGGAACAATGTTTAATTGTGCTCAATTCTCATAAATACATTTCAGCAGTGAATGCAGTGCATTCTGGGATTGATTTCTACAGTACAATACTGCCTTATAAGCTGGCCAAAAAAGGTATCCATAAAGCTAGCTACAGTGAGGGAAAAAAGTATTTAATCTCACTTTGCTTTTTCAAGATCTCCTACTTAGAAATCATGGAGGGGTTTAGAATTTTTTGTATAGGCGCAATTCCACTGTGAGAGACAGAATCTAAAAGTAAAAATGCAGAAATCACATTGTATGACTTTATCAATTTATTTGTAAATTACTGTGTCAAATAAGTATTTGATCACTTGCTTTTCAGCCAAATTTCTGACCCTCAAAGACCTGTTATTTTGCTTTAAAATAGTCCAGCTACACTCTGCTCATGATTCTAATTTAGTAGCACTTGTTTGAGGTCACTAGCTGTCATAAAGACACCTGTGCACCCCACAATCAGTCAAAAGTCTAAGTAGCAACATGGCCAAAACCAAAGAGCTGTCAAAAGACACAAGAGATGAAATTGTATACTTTCATTAAGCTGAAACTGCTACGGGGCTATTGCCAAGAAAGAGCAACTGTTGGAGCAATTGTCAGAAAATGGAAGAGGCTAAGGATGGCTGTCAATGTCCTTCAGACTGAGGCCCCATGGAAGATCTCTCCTCGTGGGGTATTAATGATGCCAAGAATGGTCTAGAATCAGTCCAGAATTATGCGGGAGGAGCTGATCAATGCCGTGAAGAGAGCTAGGACCACTGTTTTCAGGGGTACTATCAGTAATACAGTAAGATGTCATGTTTTAAAACCATGCATCGCACAGAAGGTTCCCCTGCTTAAGTTAGCCCATGTCAAGACCCATCTGAAGTTTGCCAGGGACCATCTGGATGGTCCAGAGTATTCATTGGAGAAAGTCCTGTGGTCAGATGAGACCAAAGTAAAACATTTTGGTCTTAACTCTATTCACCGAATTTGGAGGAAGAAGAATGATGTGTATCATCCCAATAATACCATACCTACAGTGAAGCATGGGGCTGGAAGCATCATGCTCTGGGGTGTTTTTCTGCACAGGGGACAGAATGACTGCACTGTATTAAGGAGTGGATGAACGTGGCCATGTATTGTGATATATTGGGCAAAAACCTCCTTCCCTCAGTCAGAGCATTAAAGATGGGTCGTGGCTGGGTCTTCCAACATGATAATGACCCAAAGCACACAGCCAGGAAAACCAAGGAGTGGCTTCGTAAGAAGCATAACAAGGTTTTGGAGTGGTCTAGCCAGTCTCCAGATCTAAATCCAATAGAAAATCTTTGGAGGGAGCGGAAACTCTATGTTGCTCAGCGACAGCCGTGAAACCTGACAGATCTAGAGAAGATCAGTGGGCAAAATCCCTCCTTCAGTGTGTGCAAACCTGGTGAAGAACTACAGGAACCCTTTGACCTCTGTAATTGTTAACAAAGGTTTCTGTACTAAATATTTAAAATGCTTGACTCAAGTGATCAAATACTTATTTGATTCAGTAATTTACAAATAAATTGTTAAAAATTATATAATGTGATTTCTTGATTTTTTTTTTTAGATTCTGTCTCTCACAGTTGAATTGCAATTATGCTGAAAATTCCAGACCCCTCCATGATTTCTAAGTAGGACATTTTGAAAAATCACAGTGTGATTAAATACTTATTTTCCTCACTGTATTTAAGAGGTCTTTTTGAGTACCCTTAGATCACGAGTGTGTCAGTGATGCTTTAAAATGCTACTTCCATAGGCAGCCAGATAGGTATTGGAACAGGGCTATTGTCTGCTAAGCTGCAGTCTGAATGTTTTTTCTCTTTTCAGTGCTCTCCTTTATTCTGGTTTGGCTTGGAGTTGTACTGACCTCACCCTTTTGGATGCCTGACACATTATACAGAGCCAGCTAGCTGCAGGATACTGTTGTTGGACTATGAGTCTGACTTACTAACACCTAAGAGCCTTTTTCAGGTTTCTAGAGATTGGGCGCATGCATTTGTGCTGTTGTTTCTCCACCATAAATCCCTGTGTTCCTACTACTAACAGTCTGTTCAGATTGTGCTCCATTTTGTTGATATTCTCCCTCTTCCTCCTGTACAGTGAGGGTGCCTCTGATACGGACTCTGAGGTGGAGGACCGCGTTGATGGGGTGAAGTCATGGTTGTCCAAAAACAAGGGCTCTGCCAAGAACCTGTCAGATGATGGTAGTCTGAAGAGCTCAAGGTCAGTACTGCAACCTCATTTTCCCTCTGTTACCTCACAGAATGGCTTAAACCAAAGCAAATGCATTTGACAGAAAAGTTTTTGGAAAAGTTAATGAGCTAGAGCTAAGGGAATGGTATCGTCTAGCATATTCTCCCCATTGTCAGCAGTTTGATAACAGCAGTTTCTATAAAAGGGAACAGCTTCACAGGCAGATTAATGGATATGCCCATTGGCCAGTTGGCATGCCTTCTTGTGCCTTTTTACAGAAGATGAATTGGTGTTCCCATTGGTGGACACTTTCGATTTCTTTTTTCTATTTATTTTTTATACCAGCAGATTTACGTTTTGGCTTTTGGGCTTCTTTCACATTTTTTAATCTCTGGAAACTTTTGAGTCTTAATTTTAATAATTTGCATAATATCTGTCATTTCAGTTAATCTATAAAGTGATAAAGTAGTGTAATTGTAATGTAATGTGCATTTCATTTCATACCACATAGTGATTATAGTTTGTGGCAGTTTCTGTGATAAAGGCCCTTTTCATTTAATGTAGATACCTGAACTTATACATTAACTATTGGTTTTGAATTAGAGAGGTTTTCTTAAGTGCCTTGCATTTCCTGCTGTCATATCAAACTTTATTTTTGTACCCTGTCTGCTTGGATAAACCTGTTATTTCTCACTCTGTGTTTCAGTCATCTTTTAGTTTTTTAGTCACATGTATTTTCTTATTCTCATTCTCATATTTTCATCTCTATCCTTTTCTCTCTCCATCTGTTTGTCTTTCTATGATGTGCACACCCCTTCTGCCCTTTATCTAGATATGCAGTAAATGTTGACGGAAAGGAGGGGAAAGAGTGGGAAGAGGGTAAAGAATGGAAAGAAAGTGGAAAAGGTAAAGAGTTAGAACCCAGCAGGCCTGTGTCTGTCATGAGTTCCCTCAGCTACAGGAAACGCTCCAACATGAAGGACTCTATAGGAGGTAAGGGAGACGAGAGCTCCCTCCTCAACACTCTCAAAGAACAATCAGATTCCCAGGACCTTTCATCCTTCCGGAAGAACAAAGGCAAGCAAGAAGCTGAGGATGACTCCTACTCGGTCAGCTCCTGGAGGAAGGCAGGAGATGATCTTGACGATCGAGGTTCTGTCATCTCTCAAGCATACTCAGAGGCAGCCAGTCGGGCAAGGAAGGGCATGGAGAGTCGCTGGTCTGACTTTGATAAAGAGTCTGTTGTGTCCTCTATGGCCCCAAGCCGGGTTTCCAACTGCCGCACTGCAATGGACCTAGATGATGATGCTATTTCTAGTGTTAGTCGCATGAGTTCTGTTAGCCGTCGTCGAAGCATGCCTCGTCTTGAAGACCATCAGAGTGAATATGGTTTAGCCATCAGCCCCAGTCTGAGCTGTCGCAGTCCTGGAAGCGTGAGTCGTGCTGACTCCCGCATGTCTCTCTCTCGCAGCTGTCGACTCAGTGAATTTGATATTGAAGATGACTCCAGAAGCATAGTTTTCAGTGAGGCTCGCTCTAGTGCTTACAGCCCTCACTCCACTTCTGGCCGAAGCTTCTCAATGCCTCCACAAGCCCGGACCACTGATTCCAGCCCACCTGATGTCTCAGATGTCAAGCCAGTTAGCCATCGCAACTACCTGGACCCTGACCTAGAGGCTGCCATCAATGAAGTCTTGAACTTCAAACCCATCAAGTTCAAGCGCACCAGCTTGGAAGACTCTGAAGCAGAGAAAGAAAAGTCAGTTGAAAGGGAAGATGACCAGAAGAGCATCAGCAGCTCCAGGACCGGCAGAGACAGCGGCCGCTCCTCCAGCCTGCGCCGCTCTGCTTCAGCAGTAGACTTCATGCGTTCCAGTAGCAGCCTCAGCACACGCAGCAGCCGCAGCAAGAAGAGCAAAAAGAAGAAGAAGAGAAGCCACAGCTCTGAATCAGAAAGCTCTGATGATGACCGCAAGAAGAAGAGCTCAAAGAAGAAGGGCAAGAAATCCAAGAAGAAATCTAAGAAAGAATCTTCATCTTCCTCCTCGTCCTCAGAGTCTGAGTCTAGCACAGAGTCAGACTCCAGTTCAGGAGCGTCCACCATTTCCTACAGAAGCTCTAGCAGTATCAAGAAAGCCCCTGGCAGGCAGGCCTCAGGCTCGGAGGGTGAGCTGGAGCCCGAAGGTCCCTCTGAAGGATCTCCGCCACTGTGCAAGAAAGACGAGAAGAGGAGGAGGAAGAAAGTAGACAACCTTATGATGAAATACCTGTACAGGCCTGACAGTGAATAAAGATGGCAGTAGGTGAAACCTGGTGTGGAGTGAAGAAATGTTACAAGCATGGTGTTAAACTAATCCTCAGATACTCAAGTGTCTCAGTAGTACCATTCGATATATTGTATTGCATTTTGCAATAACTTTACTCTCTACTTTCCGCTGTTCTTTACACTCTGTTCTTTCACTTGTTACTCATACATGCTTTTTCAGCCATTTTTGTCATTTTAGATCAGTGATTCTCATTTGGTTTGATTTTAAAGCACTTTCACAGTTGTTCACTACAATACTAGAAAGGCCACATAGCTAATGTATTCATCTTGTACTTTTAGTAGAATCGTTATCATTTAATTAATTTAATTTTGAATATGTTGAAACAATCAGAATTTTTGGCCCCATATTCTAAGTCCCCCTAATTGAGAATGACTCTTCTGTATCATTCACTGAAAGGATTTTGTGATTTTTGTACCTCAAAACAGTGGTTTAACTAAAGTCATTGTAAAGTTCTTGCTCTAGTCGTAGACATAATTAAACAGAAAATCGATTAGGACTGCTTGCCAGCAATTAACCTGAAGTTTGTATTAATATGACAAAGAAAAGATAAGACTCAGTGACACGAAAAGTTATCGTTGACTTTTTGGAGAGGCTGAGTTATTCATGCATTCTCCACATCTGACTCTTCGCCTTGTTTAATTAAAGGACACAGTTCATTTATATGTTAATTTACTGATAAGATTATGAGGGGACATCAAGAAATTACAAGTTGTTTTAAAATGGACCATAGGTTTTCATGGCAGTAGGTTTTTAATAGACAAACTTTTACTTGTATTGAACTCTGTACTGCCTTGACTCTGCATGGCAAGCAGCATCTTGATCGTGATGATGGCTTTGTACTTGACTACCTAAGTTAGACTAGGGTGGATAATATATTAGTTCTACTATGTCATCAGCTGATATCAGGTAAAACGTTTTGTCTGTTAAAATTTGATCACTGTTTTTGTTTTTTTACTTTGTACAACTTATTATAACTAATTATTGAACTAACAATAATTTGATTAGGGGATGTTTAGAGCACTACACAAAGTGTGATTTGCATGTGACTTGATCTTTGTGCACTTATAACTAATAACTAATATGTGGGGAAAGATGATATTGACTGATGAAAGGTTCAGACTAAACAGTACAGTTAAAAATGATGGTAGTCACAGTTTCAAATAAAAAATATAATATTGCATCTGGTACACAGTTCACTGTTATAGTTTAGCTATAACTTGTTGCAACACACCTGTCTGGAAGTATGGTAGTATTCTTAGTGGGGTAGCACCAATATGGAAATTTTAGCAGATACAGATAACGGATTACCAGTGTTGGAGAAAGTTACCTTTGAAAGTAATGCATTACAAAGACCAATTTTCTGCATTTTCTTGCATTACAAAGACTAATTGTTTTACTTAGTTACTTTTTATGGTATTTTTGAGTTACATTTGCTTTACTACACATTCATTTACCTTTAAAAACATATAAAAAATGAGCTTTTAGGATAATGTTATCTGAGAACTTCCTGACCCCAGAGCTATACATGCCGTATATACAGATTATTGAAAGTTTAAAGCAATGTGCTTGCAACTTTTGTACTTATTTGTCTTACTGTAAGTAAAATCTGTCCATCGAAACAGTCACCTTTTCTTCGATGTGTTCAAAATAATGAACACATTTTCTCATTGACTGCCTGATTCATTGATTCATCATTCAATTTTAATTCAGCAATTTAATTTTTAAAAGTTAATTAATTAAAATAAAAAATAAGCTGTTACATTTTCAAATATTTTTACTTAATTTTTAAAAGTATAATGTTATTTTACTCATTACTTAGAAAATTAATATTATTACATAACTCACATTACTTGTAATGCGTTACCCCAACACTGCCATTTACTCTTTATATTTAGAAGCTGATAACTGGTATCTATAGGCAAATAAATCTAAATATTAGCAAATACCAATATTACAGCTGATTCACAATGCCTCCTTAAGTCTCATTCACACAAAACACTTCTTTGTCTCTAAAAACACATAACACCGTGCTCAGGAATGATTTTTAAAAAGCACAGAGCATGAGGGTATCCTGTTAATAGATGAATGTTTAGCTTGCCAAGTTCTTCTGATTGGTCCACTGCTTTGTAGCTGACACTGAGCAGTGCTTTGTGTAATATCTGAAGTCATTTTAACTTGACAGGACATATACATCAACAACATGGCACAACAAAATATACAACAACATGGCGCTCATGAGACATGAGACAAAGACATGAGACAAAAGTGTAATGTTGGCATGGAAAAAAACAGCCCAATGTCATGAGGAAAAACTATTTTACTTAAAATCTGAAAATTGGCTAAATTGTATATTTTATACGACTTCATTTGTGTAAAAACTTACAATATTTAAAAGATGGTGTACCTCCAAATCCCACCCCTAAACCTACCCCTCATTGGGGATGAGCAAATGATAAAAATGTATGAATAAAATCATACAAATGAATACCAATAAACTAATAAATCAAAACGCTACCAATTGCCATGAGATAGCTTTGGGTAAAAATGCATTCTGTGTGAATGAGGCCTTAATGACTTGATTAGCTGGTTTAGGTGTGTTTAATTAGGATACGATACAATAAAATATACATATTTTTGATAAGAGCATTGGACATCATTCATTAGTGCCTTGAGGAAATGCAGCACTGTCATATAATTGAAAACCTTACGACAATATATTCTTAAGTCCCAGTGCCCATTGCGGCTTAAGAGTCACCACGACATCTTACAACAAATGAATCATGACAAAATCTGGCTGATACCGTGTAGTCTGAACCTAGGATTTTAGGGATCTCCTCTTACATATTGTCACCACGTTCTGAAGTTTGATATAACCCCACATTCCTTCCAAGATTATTATCCACTTTGGTCCGTCTTCTCCACATGCTGATCCTAATCAAAGCTATGTCTATCTTCCCCCTCCAGCCCACCCTCCAGCCGCAGACGCTTTTGCCTTGATAGATCTGACGAGGAAGAGGAAGAAGAAAAAGAGGAAGGGAGCACGAGCCGAAGCACCTACCGCTCACGCTACAAACGCAGCAGCTACCTAAATGACAGCGATGGCGAGACCACCGCATAGCACACACTCACATGCACTCATGTTCACAGGAAGGAAGACTTTTGAGTATAATATCACCGTCTTCCACAATCCGGGATTGAGCGAGGGAGGGGATAGGAAATGGTTTTTAGTATTATGATTTCACTTGTGCTTTAAAGGGTTTGTACAGCATCATGATTCACAGCACTGTTGATTCCTCTTTCCTGTTTGTGTGCTTTTACTTCTGACGTTCTTCCTCTTCGTTTCTAAATAAGCAGTGACTTTAGCAAACGCTGTGCTTGCATTCTTACTCCAGTCAGGATTCAGTTAAAGGATATCGCTTGAGGCAAAGCGCTACAGCCTCTTGCATGGTCAGGGCTGAGCCAAAGATACATGGCGTTATGTAAACAAAAAAAAAATGTCTACGTTTTTCAATTGTGTTTGTATTGAAAGAAAAGAAAACCAAGAGAAAAAAAAGGAAAATATTGTATTACCAAAAAAAAGGAGGGGGTTTGTTTTGGGTACGTGAGGACATTAGTTTTTCGAGTGGAGGTGGATGTGATTTAAGACCACTTCCTCAACTACACGCATGGATTTTTTTTTCACTTGCTTGTATCTTTCTCTCTGCCTGTTGGCTCGAAGGTGAAGGATTCATTTTGCTTGAGTAAGCGCGAGAGAGAGAGCGCGATGCCTCTTGATGAAAATAGAGCCCATTTCTACTCTTGGCCTTCCATTTATTTTGATGTTTTATGTGAAGAGGAACAAAGGTGGTCAGGTCATTGAGGAAACAAGAGGGCAGCATTTTTGGGGTCTTCAGATTTGGACTTTTAATGCTTTTCCCCCTAATAATATGCTTTGTAAAACATTGACTGAATTGACTAAGTGCTTGCTCATAGGCTCAATGGTTTATTCCTATACACTTTCTTATTGTGGTTGTTGTTGTTGTTGTTCTCAGGCTTTTTGTTTTGGTTATCATAGATGTCTGGCTTTCCCAAGGGATTGCCCATGATCTTGGGTATTTGGGGCATTTAATTTATCATCCCACTTCACTGATACTGGATTAACCGCTTTAAGGTTGCTTTTTGTGCTGATGTGGTGCAACCAAGATGAAAACGTTTGACAGAACCGATACTGTGAAATCCCAGCTTCCCTTCGGCATGTCGTCCCATTGGATTCATCAGTATTTTTGGCCTTACCTAAAGACTTTGAGACCCGTATGGACACACACCTCTCTTTGCCTTCTATCGTTTTGTTGTTGTTGTTGTTGTTATTGTTTTGCTTTTATTGTAGTATTTATGATATAGCATTGATGGATTGAGCGAAGCTGCCAAAATATAAAACAACAGCGTAATAGCAATGAAAGGATCTCATTGCTTCTCCTTGATTTTTAAAGGGAGACCACATTGTGTATTTCATATGGTTTTATAGACCCTCTGTAAAGGTCAACCACTTTATCCTCTTTTCTATGCAGTCATTATTGATTTTAATACGAGAAATGAGTGTTTTATGATGTTTCTGGCAATTTAAAACACATGGCTACAAGATACATAACATTTGCTGGCTGTACACATTAATATAAAATATATAAATATCTGTATGATTCATTCTAGCTTTCAAAATAGCTAATGTTTATTTTCTTTATTGAATAAATGACCACTTGATATAAGTAATACTTTTGCATTACAGTTTAATATATTGTAAATAAATGATGGTGATTGTTTTTGCATTTTTCTGTTTCAATATGCGTATTTCATAATGCATCTTTTTTGTTAAGATAACAGGCAGAAATAATTTTAGCATGTTCAACATACTCAAATTTTAAAGCCGCAGTGCTTAATTGCTATATAAATATGCTTCATCGCAAGGGGTTTCCTAAAATTAAATTGAGTCCAATATATTAACATTTTTCAAATAGGTTTTTCTTTAAATCTTTCTAAAATTTAACAATGTTTAAAGCATTTAACATCTTACCCCATTTTAGGTTGCCAATGAATTACAAAAAAGCGGCTTTAAAATGTTGTCCTTTATCCAGAGCTTTATATTTTATTTCATCACATCGGTAAATGAAAAAGCATGCAATGTTCATCATCTCTGTAACAACAACAAATTCTGAGTGTTTTTTTTTAAATACAGTTAAAGTCAGAATTATTAGCCCCTCTTTCAATTTTAATTTTTTTATATTTCCTAAATGATGTTTACCAGAGCAAGGACATTTTCACAGTATGCCTGATAATATTTTTGTTTATTTTGGCTAGAACAAAAACAGTTTTTATTTTTTTTAAAAACGTTGTAAGGTCAAATATATTAGCCCCTTTAAGCTAAATATTTTTTTGATAGTTTACAGAACAAACCATCATTATACAGTAACTTTCCTAACTACCCTAACCTGCCTAGTTAACCTAATTAACCTAGTTAAGCTCTTAAAAGTAACTTTAAGCTGTATAGATGTGTTTTGAAAAATATCTAGTAAAATATTATTTACTGTCATCATGGCAAAGATAAATAAATCAGTTATTAGAGACTTGTTATTAAAACTATTATGTTTAGAAATGTGTTGAAAAACTCTTCTCTCCCTTAAACAGAAATTGGGGGGAAAATAAACAGGGGGGCTAATACTGTAATTCAGGGGGGCTAATAATTCTGACTTCAACTGTATATATTTTTCGAAACATCTGAATGAAGCCTTAAATTTCAGCATTTAAATACAAAATGTTCAGTCAAATTAGAACAGGCCTGCCTATGGTTCACATTCACACCGAGCTTTTCTTTTCTATTGGCTGTTTGCTCCGTTGCACAATGGGAAGGCTTGCAGTAATCTGTATGAGCTAACAATAGGTAAGGCAGCTTACTGGGCACAGCGCAGCTTGAGCTTTCCATTGGCTTCATCAGTGCAGAGATGTAGGAGAGATGAGCATGAGCCAGCAGCAGTCCTCTACAAAACAAACCATTTTATCTTAGAGAGATAGGTAAAAAAGGGACAAATAAACAGGCTCAAACTCTGAAGTGAGGGGATGTTATTTGTTTACAATGGAGAGGAAGGGATGTATGAGTTGTGTTATTTATCAATATGATACATTTTAATATGAAATACATATATAAGGTTAAATAGTGGAGATTTGCATGTGAATTTGCACCTGTGCTGTGTTTCAGGTCAAAATACCCCACAGATCGTTTACTACAGCATGTCCAATTTGCCATTTTTTTTAGTTGTCATCAAAAACTGTTTTCTTGTGTATACCTTCAAATGCAAATGAGCTGCTGCTCTCTGCCCCCTTTCAATAGAAACCCCAAATATTGACCTTATTTTGTAATGCCTATAAGCAATTTTTTTGGAATTGTTTTAGGATTTCCAATTAATTTTACAAAAAAGGTAACTCTTTACTTAAAGGGGTGTTTATAAGACTGTTATTAAACTTTTATAATCATGACATGACACACCCTGAATGTGAATGAGATCATATGCATGCTTAAACAACTGGCATTAAGTGTCATTTGTTCAGTTATGGCATTTTAAATGCAAAAATGACATTGTTTGTTATGACATCTTGACTTAAACAAATGCATCACAACCTGTTTTTGTCTTGAAATGATCAGGAAAACAAAACAATTTGACCTCAACTACAGTGGTACAAGCTGAATTGGTCATTAAAATGTTAATATTAAATATTAATAACACCGTTAATAATTATTTGACAGAGTAATGACACTTTTAATGAGACATTTTAATGACAAATACAGTTTGTTCCACTGAAAACGTGATCAGAAAAATAATTATGACACAAATATAATGGCAATCATGAAAAATATAATGACAATCATGTTAATGACAGATTTATGACAAGTTACACTACCTGACAAAAGTCTTGTCACCTATTCAATTTTTAGGAACAACAAATAATAACTTGACTTCTAGTTGATCATTTGGTATCAGTAGTGGCTTATATGAAAGGCAAAGACCTCTCAATTATGATTATTTTACCAAAATAAAATATGATCAAGCCTTGATTTGTAATTATTTAATTAGGACAGAAAGGTCTAACTTTACTTAGACAAAAGTCTTGCCACTTAACAGAAATAATGTACAGTATAGAATATCATGTTCAAGTCATGGTGTACCAAGTCATGGTGTTGTGGAAACAGAATTAATATTATGACTCCCATGACTGCATCTCTGCAATGACTCAAATAACTTAAGTCATCTGAAATGGCAAAGAACGCTTTCTTGCAGGACTCCCAGAGTTCATCAGGGTTCTTTGGATTCATCTTCAATGCCTCCTTCTTCATCTTACTCCAGACATGCTCAATAATGTTTATGTCTGGTGACTGGGCTGGCTAATCCTGGAGCACCTTGACCTTCTTTGCTTTCAGAAACTTTGATGTGGAGGCTGAAGTATGAGAAGGAGCTCTATCCTGCCTAAGAATTTGCACTTTACTGTGGTTTGTAATATAATGGGCAACACAAATGTATTGATACCTCAGGCTGTCAATGTTGCCATCCACTCTGCAGATCTCTTGCACGCCCCCATACTGAATGTAACCCCAAACCATGATTTTTCCTTCACCAAACTTGACTGATTTCTGTGAGAATCTTTGACCCATGTGGGTTCCAATAGGTCTTCTGCAGTATTTGTGATGATTGGGATACAAATTTACAGATGATTCATCAGAAAAATACCTTTTGCCACTTTTCCAAATGATCAACTACAATTAATTAATTTTAATATCATTAATTTTTGCTATTGCCGTTGTTGTTTCTTACAACTGGGATCGACGACAAGACTTTTGTTGTCATAACAAGCAATGTCATCTTTGCATTTAAAATGACAAAGCTGAGCAAATGACACTTAATAACAGTTGTCATCAGCATGCATAAAATCTTATTCACATACAGTTGAAGTCAGAATTATTAGCCACCCCCCCCAGTTTATTTTTTCCCCAATTTCTGTTTAACAGAGAGAGAATTTTTTCACATTTCTGAACATAATGATTTTAATAACTCAGTTCTAATAACTGGTTTATTTTATCTTTGCTATGATGACCGGAAATAATATTATGGGAAATAATAATAATTTTTATTATGGGAAATAATAATAGGAAATATTTAAAAAAGAAAAAAAATCAAAGTGGGGCTAATAATTTTGACTTCAACTGTACATGACGTGTCATGTCATGATTATAAAGGTTTTATGACAGTCTAATGAACACCGCTTCAAGTGTTACTGAAAATATTAAGTTTGCAACATCAAGCAGCATGACGAGGTGTTTTTTTTATGGGTACAATCAATGAAAGTGAATAGATCCAGTCCAGTTCCAATGGCTGCATCTTAACTGGTCAGTAAGTCTCTTGCAGGAAAGCAATGATGTGCTTAGACCTTTCCAAGACCAGACAAGTTAGGGATGGTCTCAAAAATGCTAAACAATTCCATGTCTTTACCAAGGTATACAATTAAAATGTTGCTTTAAAACAAAATGTAGCTTTATGATGTGAAGTAATTGTGTCCATTTATTTTTAAGGAACGATGATACATCCATGTTAGAGTAACAAAAAAAAAACTGAAATCTGTCTAAAAGTCATAGTTTTGCACTTTTGAGACACTCCCTAATTATCTCACGTTGGATCAGGAGTCACAATTTCTTTGTGCATAAAATAATTATGATATCTAATAATAATATAATTACTAATAAATATGTTCTATACTGTAGGTATGTGTATGATCAGGAGCCATGAATATTTATTCTGTTTGGCCTGTACAGTATATGTTTTTTTTACTCTGAAAGTGCTGGAGATGTAGCTGTTCACTCACTTACAGATTATGAATGGCCAAGGGTCACAGGTTCAGCTCAAAATCTTTTAAAAATTAAAAAAATGCAGCTATATCTTGAATGACCTGAGAGTCAAAAAACAGCAAATTTACGTTTTTGGGTGAACTGTTGCTTTAGAATACATTCAAACAAATCTGTCCTCTAATCCCTCCATTGTCTATCCCTAATAGCCCACTGTCTCTCATTGACCACTCTAACCAAAAGCTAAGCTTACAACAATTATGAACCATTTTCAACTACCCATTCAATAAATAATTACTATCCTGAACATGCATTTACATGCACTTTCTTTCGCTTGTAGATTATATGTGGATGTGCTTGAGCAGGAACACTCACAGTTCAGATGGCGTGCTGTTTTTTCAAGAGTCTGGCACTTTTATAGTCACTTATAAATAGAGGTTTTAGGTTTGAATTTTTTATAATGGACTGTCATTATGACTGCACTACAAATCAGTACTATAATGTGGCCTTTCATATAATGTATAGTGCTCTTTTTAAATATTATGTCAATGTGAATTCAAAGGTTCTGTGGCCTTTTCACATGAAGCGACCTTGCGTTCTTTTACACAAACACAGGCCGTGCAGATAAATAGAATTTATAGATAAGACGCTTTAGATCAAAACAGCGAGTGAAAGACACATACTTCAAAACGTTTCTTGCTGTAACCGTATGTGCAACTTTTACTACACATAAATTCTGATCAAATGTTAGGGATCAATAATAAAATCAATTTCACAATGTTTACTCGCACTCAAGTGGTTGTAAACTTTCTTGAGTTTCATTTTTCTGTTGAACACAAGAAATTTTTTGAAGAATGTTAGAAAAAAAGCTGCCATTTTTTAGGAAAAATACTAAAAAAGGAAAAATACTATTAAAGTCAATGGCTGTTTTTTCCCTCAACATTCTTCAAAATATCTTATTTTGTGTTCAATGGAAGAAATGAACTCAAACAGGTTTGGAACAAGTAGGGGAAGTGGCAGAATTTTCATTTTTGGGTGAACTAACCTTTTAAATTGATCCAAATAACCGTAAAACTGTCATCTTCTGAAATATTATTACAATTTAATCAAACCGATTTATATTTCAATATATTTTGAAATGTAATATATTCATGTGATAGCTAAAATTTGAAGCATTATTACTTCTGACAACTTTACATTTCAGTTAATCATTTGGCAACTGCTTTTATCCAGTGTAAATATATAATGAGGACAATAGAATCAAACAACAAAAGAACATCAGTATGCAAATAATAGAACAGTTCACACATTGTCTAATACAATAAATATGACATATTCAGTTGAATATTAATCCTGAGATAAATCTGATTCAACAGGACAGCTTTTATTTGATACTTATTTTGATGCTTCAGATTATTATTTAATTACACACTCAAAGAAAATAACAACTAATCTGCCTGTGACCTGATATGGCACAGAATAAATGATTGTATTGGACATATGCAGTAAATGTGTATATGAATATTCATAGTAATATCACATAAATATGAAATTATTATGTTAGAAATCCAGATAGTTTTTATTGTATAAGATAACATGTATAAGTAAAAGAACAAGAATGTGTAAAAAAGTTACAGTGTACAGTACAATATATACAGTACAAGGTAGATAACAGTTAAAACATAGTTATTTTTAGTATTACATTAGTTGCTATTTTTGTACAATTAAAGACAAAATTATTAGCTCTCTTTTGAATTTTTTGATAACACTTTATAATTTTACACTATGACTTATTTATTAAGCATTAGCAAATAGTTAATTCATTATCTGTTAAGCATTACCTCTGCATTAACAGTAAGCAGTTTATAACTGCAGATACAAATGCTCTATTCATGACTTATAAGCACATGTATAATGTGCTTAATGGTTGTGTTTTCATACTTTGTTAATTATAATTTTTTCATTACTGAATTAAGTATTGTGACATTTACAAATCAGTTATTTGAGGGAAGTTGCTGTTTTTTTAAAGATTATTCAGAATGAGTAAGTGCACTCCCATACAAATTAACTATTAGTATATGCCTGAATAATAATATATAAATGTTTGAATAGTTTATTCATCATTTACTAACTCATCCTGAATGATCTTAAGAAAACAAGCTGGACTAAAGAGAAAATATACTACTAAAGAGAAAAGATTTGTAAATATTGCAACACTTAATTTACAAATTTACTTAAATCTCACAAACATTTCACGAGGGTCATTTAACAGAGAGAAGCAAGTTCTAATAGTTATTTTGCAAGATATAGGATAAGTGCAGTTAAAAGGCTTAACTGGGCTAATTTGGTAGGCAAGCTAGGTTAATTGGGCAAGTCATTAGACAACCGTTTTTTTTGTAGTTAGTCTAAATAACATTATCTTAAAGTCACTAAGGAATCAAAACTAACCATATGATTTTGTTAACGGAACTACAATAAAGCCCTTATAGCCCTAAGTGAGAAGCAGTCATCCGCCTTTAGAGGTTTTAACCTGCTTAGGATAATAAATGTGTTCAAAATTAACTTTATATTATAAATGTGAAGATTTTGGGTTGCGCAAATGAACACCGGATATATCGTCTTCTGAGGCGCATCTTTTTACATTGTCAGTTTTTCACAGAGATAACTTCAGTTCTGTTTTGAAATCTGCTGCTATGCATTTGTAGCTCCGCCCTCTTCTGAAAAGAGCACAATCTCATTTGAATTTAAAGTGACAGTCACCAAAACGACACAATTTGGATCAAAGCCTAAAATTGGCAGATTCTATGAGTTATAAACAATTATTTGTGTAGTATTTTGAGCTGAAACTTCAGAGGGACATCAGTGACTTATTTTACATCATGTACTGTATAAAGGGGCGTAATAGGTCCCCTTTTAATACCAACTACATGGAAGTCATTAAACTGGTCCAAAGCTTTGGCAACTGTTTAAGTAATAACTTATTCAGAAATGCTGGCAATTTTTATTTCTTTATTTTTGTAGCAGTGTCAAAACAGCAGCTGTCAGTCTCCTCCCACTCGTGCGCTACAGGCGTGATGAACGTGAAAACTAACTCAAAGAGCCACAGACCCTCCAGCAGACCCCAGGCGCTGCTTTATGTGTGTGTTCCAATTATGGCATGCAAACACATCTCGCTGACTGTAATTCGCTGCTTTCCTTTTCTAGGTCAAATACTGCCTCTTTTAACAGCAGAACATGTCTTAAAATAGCTCTTTTCCTGTCGTCATCAGACTTTTGGAGGTGTGAAGCATGTTTGACCCGGTGCGGTGTTAGACTGTGTGTTATTTATGGTTTTGAGATCTGTTTAAGTTGTGCTTTACACTGTCCTGCTTATTATTCTCTCCATGTGTGCAGAAACAATAGTCCCAGATACAAAATGAGCCACGAGAGGATGTTTTTTTTTTCCCTTAGGCGATGTGTAATGTGTCTTTAAGGCATAGAGTGAGACAAAGTGTTGTCCTTTAGAATGAAGCAGCAATGGCAGTATAGGAATAAACCTTACACACACACACACACACACACACACACACACACACACACACACATACACAAAAATAAATATAAAATCATGGACTTAAAATGATGATGGAATAAAACAAAAGAAAAAGTCACAAATTAATGAACAGGAAACTAATTTTATCTATAGTAGTGGAAAGAGTAATATTGTGAGGCCTAAGTTATTAGCCTCAAGACAAACAACTTAAGCATTTTAGAAAATACATTTCATGTTAAATCTTTAAGGTGCCCTCCTTGAAAATATTTTGGCCTACATCTTGTATTAACTAATATGCTGACACAGCTCTGATACATAGTAATATTTGGATAAAAGGTGGATAAGTGGATAAAAGGTTAACCAAATGGTTATGATGCCTGTTTAAGGGTGCAATACTGTATTTTTGCATACTTTCAGCACAATAAATTTTTATAACTAAACATAATTTTTTACTACACGTTTTTTTTTTATTTTAACATTATTAGTATTAGTAATTATTCATTCTACAACTATTTATTCATTCATTTATTTAAACGTATTTAAATTTCCAATTTCAGTCTATTTATCTGCCATGTATGTTTAAAATGAGGCCACTAATGATAGTTTAGTTTACAACTTTTTTGGGGAAAATTGTCATAGTTGGATTTTAAATACTGAAATGTAATTTAGTACCATACATTATCTAAAAATACTAAATATGACAATAAAAAATAATATTAATTTATATATTATTTATTTAATAAAAAAAAAACATTAACAATTTCTTCATCAAGTCCTGCTTTTAACATGTTGCTGACCATTTCTAAAAACATATAGTAAAATGCTGTTGCTAAGTCAATTTAACAAATTATACGGTAACGTAAAATGTAAAACAATATTTGTTAATTACAGTTACCATATTTTGTGATTTAACAAGTGAGTTGCATTATGGAGCCTTGATCTCTGCTCCCATGACTTTTAATGTTGAAAACGCAACTCTGCAGTTTATTTATAATTTTTAGCACTTTGAAAGAATATATTTTAAAACAAACTATATATATACATACATATACACACACACACACACACACACACACACACACATCACTCACCGGCCACGTTATTAGGTACACCTGTCCAACTGCTCGTTAAAGCAAATTTCTAATCAGTCAATCACACGGCATCAACTCAATACATTTAGGCATATAGACATGGTCAAGATGATCTGCTGCAGTTCAAACCAAGCATCAGAATGGGGAAGAAAGGTGATTTAAGTGACTTTGAACGTGGCATGATTGTTGGTGCCAGATGGGCTGGTCTGAGTATTTCAGAAACTGCTGATCTACTGGGATGTTCACACACAACCATCTCTAGGGTTTACAGAGAATGGTCTGATAAAGAGAAAATATTCAGTAAGCGGCAGTTCTGTGGGCGTAAATGCCTTGTTGAGGTCAGAAGAGAATGGCCAGACTAGTTGGAGCTGATAGAAAGGCAACAGTTACTCAAATAACCACTCGTTACAACCGAGGTATGCAGAAGAGCATCTCTGAACGCACAATAAGTCAAACCTTAAGGCGGATGGGTTACAGCAGCAGAAAACCACACCGGGTGCCACTCCTGTCAGCTAAGAACAGGAAACTGAGGCTACAATTCGCACAGGCTCACCAAAATTGGACAATAGATGATTGAAAAAAACATGCCTGGTCTGATGAGTCTTGATTTCTGCTGCAACATTCAGATGGTAGGGTCAGTATTTGGCATCAACAACATTGAAAGCATGGATCCATCTTGCCTTGTATCAACGGTTTAGGCTGGTGGTGGTAGTGTAATAGTGTTAGTACCAATTGAGCATCTTGTCAATGCCACAGCCTACCTGAGTATTGTTGCTGACCATGTCCATCCCTTTATGACCACAGTGTACCACCTTCTGATGGCTACTTCCAACAGGATAACGCGCCATGTCATAAAGCGAGAATCATCTCAGACTGGTTTCTTGAACATGACAATGACTTTACTGTACTCAAATGGCCTCCACATTCACCAGATTGGGATATGGTGGAACGGGAGATAAACATTATGAATGTGCAGCTGACAAATCTGCAGCAACTGCATGATGCTATCATGTCAATATGGACCAAAATCTCAGGAATATTTTCCAGTATCTTGTTGAATCTGTGCCACGAAGGATTAAGACAGTTCTGAAGGTAAAAGGGGGTCCAATCTGGTACTAGTAAGGTGTACCTAATAAAGTGTATACTATATATATATCTGTATATACTATATTTGTAAAATAACAGAAACACATCAAGGTTCCAAAATGCATAAACAAACAAAAAACATGAATCACAAGATGAAAAACTTTTAATGTACAGATTAATGCAGCGAGTTAAGACCACAGATATCAGTAATGTTGTTTTTCAAATCTTTAATATTTTACATCTGATTATCATTTCTATGCAATTTGACTTTTTTTAATGAAAAAAATTTATTCTGTAAACTGTGTTTCCTTATTATTATTATTATTATTATTATTATTATTATTATTATGGCCCACTCATATTTCAGTTTAGTCATCAGCAGAATGAATCACTAATTACTCCAGCATATGTTTTATACAGCAGATGCCCTGCCAGCAGCTACTCAGTATTGAGAGTACATTAACTCGGGAACCCCCCCCAGTGCTGGGAAACACCCATTCACTCTCTCAATCGCACAAACACATACACTATGGCCAATTTAGTTCATTCATTTCACCCATACCACATGTCTCTGGGATGTGGGGGAAACCAGAGGAGACCCACATGAACACGACTTGTGTGGCTAAATTGCAAATCTTTAAGAAACAACAAAAACACCTCTAATCGTAATTTAGAATTGGTATTTGGTCACTATCTATTTTCCTTTATAGCATATTATGAATTGCTACAAGTTTACAGCTCTGTGTTTTCCTCCTCAGAGGCGGCTTTCTCTCAGCAGGATTGAATTGTCTGACTATACGAGAACTGTAATATCCTGTGATGAAAAGAAATTATGTAATATTCATGGCAGTCCATTATTCCCCTGCTGGGCTGCAGAGGTGGAGGTTCAGGGCGGCTAAAGATGTGACAAGCAGCAGCATTTGATGCCTTCAGTGTTTTTGAAAGCAGACTCATTACACTACCAAATGAAGCTGACACATCCTGTGACCTCACGCCACCCTCATGATGACAGAGGCCTGGAGACGGACACTAACAATGCTGTACTGATGCCCACATACATGCTGAGGGTTTTGAGGTATGTGGAATGACAACTTGGGCCTCATTTAATGTACAGTATTTAACAGAGCTAAGTATTATGAAGGCACAATCACATTAAAGCGCTGAAGGAATGTTTATAATGTCTGAAGCAGTGTATGAAACCAACACAAATTATGCCACAAAAAAGCAGACCTGAGGATGATGATAAAGTGTATGTATTCTACTAATACTTCTATTATTTTGACAACACATTATGTTTTACTACAATATTATAAAATTAAAAAAATCACTAGTTTATGAACAGGAAACTAATTTCATCTACAGTAGTCGAAATATTAATATTAATTTTTATTTCATGTTAAGTATCAACAATACTGTATTTTAGCATATTTTTCAGTACAATAAACTAAATATAATTATTTGACTACACATTTTTTTCATTATAAGTATTAATTATTTTATTTATTCTAAAACTATTTATTAATTTTAATTTTTAATTTTTCCCATTTCAGTAAAAAATACTCCATGTATCTTCTTCAAAACGAGACCACTAATCTAATGACAATTTTAGTTCGACATTTTGGGGGATAATTGTCGAAATGTTATTAAAAATACTAAAATATAGTACCATAAAATTATTTAAAAAAATACAAAATATGACCAAAAAAAAAATTATTAAATTAACATATTAAATAGGTTGCAAGCAATCGGAGCTGATGATGATAAATTGTGTAATCTACTAATATTTAGAATATTTTGACAACACATTATATTTTAGTAGATTTTTTCAAGATACTAGTAGTTTCAGCTTAAAGTACAATTTTAAGTATTAAAAAAGTTAATTAGGCAAGTCATTGGAAAACAGTGGGTTGTTCTGTAACCAATCGGGGGCTGATAATATTGACCATATGCAGTTTTAAAATGATTTAAAATTTAAAAAAAATATATTCCACCCAATCTAAAAAGAAATAAAACTTTCTCCAGAAGAACAATAATATGTAATACTGTTAAAAATGTATTGATTTTGTTAAACATAATTTGCTAAATATTTGACAAATAATTTAAATTTCTATGCAAGGCTAATATTTTTCAACAGTTTATAATACAAAAATATAGCTTTAATAAAAAGTCATAAAATTAACCTCAACCTAAAGAAAAAACAATTAAGCAAAAATAAAAAAAAGAAAATTCAATTCAATTTACATTGATTTTTTATTAAGACTGCTTTTGCTGAATATACAGTTTTTTTTTTTACATATTCTTTAGTCTTTTTTTTACTTTAACATACATTGAAGAACAGTTTTTCCACAATTACCACGTTCAAATGTTTATTTTTTAAAATAAATTAAATATAGAACTTCATAATAAAATAATAATTATAATAATATGTTGATAATAATAACTCAGATTTAAACTAGAATGGATTTACTTCTATTTTTCTAAATAAATTAAATATAGAAAATAAAAATAATAAAAATATGCTAATAATATTAATAACAACAACAATAATATTAATACAACTCAGATTTTAACTAGATTTACTTTTTTATTATTTTTTTTAGATTTACTATTTTTATCGGGTTTATTTTTTCTAAATAAATTAAATATAAAAAATAAACTAATAAACAGTATAATAATAATAATAATAATAATAATAACTCAGATTTTTTAATAGATTTAAATAGATTTACTTTTATATAAATGTATGTAGATTTACTGGTGCATGTGCCACAGTAAAATCTTTTTTTTTTTTTCTCAGGCTCAATATTTCCCTGTATTTTTTCCTATATGGAAAATCTATATGAATCCGTGGAAAAATACGTTATATTATCCCTGTATTTTTCAGTGGATTCATATTGATTGATGAAAAGAACAGAAAAAAAAACTGAAACTGACTTTTCTGAAAAGTTAATGTCATGAATCTTGATTGTCCTGGACTCTCACCTCAACATGTAATCAGTGTAAACGTGTGTTCTGAATAACTTCTGTGTGTCTATCAATCATGAGGATAAAGATGTCCAATCAGTCTGTCAAGCTCAAGACAGTCAGTGAATGTGAAGAAACTCTGCATCGTCCTCCTATGGCATTCTGAGCCTTGGTAATAAACATTTTTTGCAGTCAGAGGCATTTAGATTAGTCACTGCTATGACATGCTGCAGTTTGATGAGTCCACATGCACTCACTGACCGAATACTGTGAATTTATATCCTATTTTAACTCTGATTTAAAGTGCAAGTCATAGTTCATTTCCAAAAATATTTTTATAGCAAATACATTGTCATCTAGCAGACGCTTTTATCCAAAGAGACTTACAATTAAGGAGGTATTCAGCAATTAAACAAGAAGTGGCATTACACACAAAAGTGCTATTTATTCAAAGTAACTTGTTTGTGCTAAGAGAATTTAGTGTTTGAGTAC
>CAIGQZ010000379.1:8251976-8277170 GCA_903798205.1 Danio tinwini
AAAATGTATTAACATATAATACAGCTGAATGCCAAAGGCCAAGTCTTGCAAAGTCAAGCATTTACAGTATATTTGATTACTGTTGTTTGTAGTGCATTACATGATTCGCTTTCAAAACTTCTTTTACAGTAAATGGTAAATCTATTATCTGTATTATATTAATAGCAGGATTACAGTATTAGCAGGGCCGGATTAAGCAATGGGCATTATGGGCACAGGCCCAGGGGCCCGTGTGCACTTGGGGCCCCTGCGAGGGGGGAAAAATGCTGATTTTGGAGTGTCTATTTAGGCTAAGTGCAAATAGCGCACCTCATTGGAATAAGCTTCCCGCCAGCGCCAATTGATTGACAGAGACAACAAAACTAAAGAGCGCAGCAGACATCAGATGGGAGTGGCGCAGCTCGTAAAGAGCATGGTAACATGTTTTGAGGCGATCGATTATTATTATGAACCCGGTTTGAATCCAGCATCTGATGAACACGTTCTTCTTTCCCCCCCATTACATATCAGATTGGAAATACAGTTATTTTCAATAGAAAGGAAATGTTTTTGTTTAAAAATGTAATGAAGTATATAAAATGAGTCACAAGGTATTTAATAAGGATAATAAGAATAATACATATTTTATAGAGTTATTTTCCACCTGGTGTAAAATTTTTGTGACATCTTAATATAATTAATCTGTAATGTTAGTCGCTCTGCTTCACCCTTATTCTCCGACCTCATGGAGAGAGAGACAGAGAGAGACAGAAAAAGCCCCTGAAGAGGAGAAAGACAGGAGAGAACTAGTATAGTGTGTGTGTGATTTTGGATACTTTCAGCTTTATAATCAAGTGCTTTTTGCCTACTCTTCTTCATCACGAGGGAGACAGTAGGAGTAGACTGAAGAGTAATTGAATATTAAACTTTAAAAATAGCATAACACATACTTTAAAATTACATTAAAAAACAACAACTAACAAATTTAGTTGTTTTAAGAAAAAAGGTCACTTATGATCGTAATCTATTACTTTTCCCCCAACACTAACAGTAATACACATACAGTAGGAGAAATAAGTATTCTACACAGCACCATTTTTCTCAGAAAACATATTTCTAAAGGTGCTGTTGACTTTAAATCTTCACCAAATGTGAATAATAACCAAATAAATCCATACAGTATATGCAAAGAAAACCATATTAATTAGTTCATAAATTAAGTTATGCATGATAAAATGAAAGACACAGAAAAAAAGTATTGAACACATGAAGAAAGGGAGCTAGAAAGGTAGTGAAAGCCCAGACAGCAGCTGAAATCTCTCAGTAGTTCTTCAGCAACCCTCTGTCCTTCGTCATTGTAAATTAATATTAGATGCTTCTGCCGACTTCTACATTACACTAGGATGATGAAGATGAAACTAGGGTGGACATTTCAGCGAGACAATGATCCAAAACACAGCCAAGGAAACTCTCAAATGCCTTTAGAGAAAGAAAATCAATCTGTAGAATGTCCCAGCCAATCACCTGACTTGAATCCAATAGAAAATACAAAATTAAGATCAGATTTGATAGACGAGACCCACAGAACGTCTGTGAAAAAATCACACCTGTAAAATACACGTGACTTCATTCTCTATATGAGAAGCATCTTTAAGTCATCACCAAAAAAGCCTAACAAATACATTTCAGTAGTTCAGTACTTTCTCCTTGTGTCCTTTCATTGTAATTACACTTAACATTTTTTTTTTGTCAGATTGTTTTTGTTGTGTTATATTTTCATGATTGTATTGGTTGGGTTTTTACCAAAAATCTGGTTTCAATTCCATGCCAACAGCTATTTTTTCCCCAGAAAAAAACATGACATTTGAATACTTTTCCGCCCACTGTATAATTACAAATTATTAAATCCGTTATTTAATCAGTGATTACATTTTTCATCAAATATAAACATTCCTTTGACCAAACAACAGCATTTTATTTCCTCCTACATTTATTGCCGACCATTATTTTTGTAATACTTGCAGCTGAACCCCAAAGGCAAGCTCTTGTCACAAAAAAAGAAAAAAAGAAAAAGAGAGAGAAAGAAAATAAAATCAAAATCCCCCCAGGACAGATATGCTGGCAGTACACGGCTGTGCTCAGTCATAACCCTGGGATATTGATCTTTACTGCTGCTGCTGTCATCATGGTCTGCGCTGCCATGTTCTCTGATCCCCCTGCTGGAATGAATCCGGGCCCTCTTGACCCTCGCAATGTCTTCCCTCTAAAGTGCTCCTCTGGGGTTTTATACGGGACGGCCCGCATGCGCAGCGCCATGATTACCCCAGAGATGCAGCATTTGGTTTGCCGTCGGAGTCTAAAGGTTTTGGTAGACAGCCACTAATTAATGTGCAGCGCTAGATAAACCTTGGGCTTTGACTGGCAGGGGTCGAGGAGGCCTGACCTGCTTTTTATTACAGACTCCTGGACATAAAAAAATCACAGAAGGCCAGAAAAAAATAAATCAACGCTCTGAGCTCATGAGACTTGATTTCAAGCTCCACAGCAGGTGCGGGGGCTTAGATTTAAAATGAATGGGTTGTTTTGTGCTGTAAACATCATTTGTTCTGTATTTCAGGTGGTAAATAAAAAAACACAAGCATTGTAAGACAAGGTCAGTCTACAATGAATTGCAAACAGATAGCAGAGAGAAGCATGTGCATTGAAAAATATTTTGATATGAAAATAGTAATAGGTGTATAGTAATATAGTGTGTGTCTGTGTACATATATTATTTATTTAATTAATTAATTTAAATTTATTTATTTATATTTGTTTATTGTATATATTTATTTATTTTTATGTATTGAATTATTTTTATTTATTGATTTATTTTTATTTATATAAATTATTTATTCATTTTTATTTATTTATTTATTCATTCATTTATTTATTTTTATTTATTTATTTACTTATTACTTATTTATATTTATTTCTTTATTTTTATTTATTTATTTAATTCTTTATTTTTTATTTATTGATTGATAGATTTTTATTCATTTATTTTTATTTATTTATTCATTCATTCATTTATTTTTATTTATTAGTTTATTTTTATTTATTTATTCATTTATTTTTATTTCTTTATTATTATTTTTTAATAGTTGTTCTAGTTGTTCTGTTCAATTTTAATTAATACAGTAAATATATTTAATAATATAATTAAGTTTTTTTGTAAAGAATTGAGTTAAAATTTAATTGGGCCTTATTATTTTAATTTGAGTTATTTTTAAACTAAACTAAATTAAATGTAGTTTTTTTTTACAACAAAATAAAATGTTTAAGTTTCATAATTTTTATAAAGTTTTAAAAAGTTGCATTCCTGAATATTTTTATTAAATTTGTAAAGTAAAAGATTCTGTCACTGATAAAATCATTTGACCATGGCGCCAACTGTTGTATTGTAGAAACATTAATTTAAAAGAGAAAAAGAAAACATGTCTTGAGCATGAACAATAAGTCAAAATAAACTTGTTTTTATACAGTTATTTTCATTTACATTTCTGGTATTTATTGCCTTTATTATGATAGGATATTATATATTGACATGAAGTGAATTTGGAGAGAAAAACAGGGAGAAAGGATCAGGATAGGTCCACGGGTCAGGACTCAGGACACCAGCAGTGCAGTTGCACTATATGTTGGTGCGCTGACATATGTCATAGGTGTCGCTCACTCAGATGATCGAGACTCAGAGATATCCAAAACACACTATTTTATGAAGGGTTGACACTTCAATACCAGACGAAGTACTGAACAAAACACAGGAGTATAAATACACAAGACATAATGAACTGAATACAAACAGAGGTGAGACACAGTTGGAAATGCTGAACACTAACACACCATGGGGAAACACATGACAAAACAAAACACAGACACACCAGACATGTGACACTATACTGATGCCAACAATTATTTTAATTTTTCATCTTTCTACTTATAAAGACGTTACATTTCTTAATGAAGCAGTATTTTTGAACAGATCTGTTCAGTAAACAATTCAATGAGTCTCTCATAAAAACAACAATTCCCAAAATCAAACAAGTCTTGTGAATATTATGATTTAAATGAATATATTCTTTTTTTAGTTTATGTTCATGTTTACCAAACATAATTTAATTTGACGGTTTTGATTTTAGTAAACTATAATAAAACAGAAAAGCTGTTTGCTTTTATTGGGAGTAAAAAAAGGTGCTAAACATCTAAAGTATTTTTCCTAAAAAAAAACTACAGAAAGGATTTATAATTGCTAATTAACCTCGGCTACCATGCATCTGTTGACTCAAAATAATAAAAAGATGAAGAATAGTGTGTATTAACAGGCAAAGTGATGCAAAAAAACAAGCAAGAGGAAAACACATGCTCCAATGAAACGTTGTTTTCTGAGAATGTGTTTTGTGTGTGATGCAATGTCAAGATGCGTTGTAAGTCAAGGACAACAGCACATCTGAGCTCTTAAATGAAAGCCTCTGTCTAATCTGACCAGACCTTTCCAGAGGATGCTAAACATTAGTCTTCAGCAGAGAAACACAGGCTTTTCTCACCATGCTGTCAGTCAATGTGTGCTTTTCTTCGTCCTTGTGCATGTCAGCTCCTTACACTGACACCTTGAAGAAGACCCTTGTTTATGGCATTTCCAGAGAGAGCAAAATTCCAGAGAAAGAGAATCTTAGAAGAATAATTCCAGTCTGGCAGTCTATTTTCAGTGAGCTTCAAAGAAGAATTACAGCTGCCTTCATCATTCTCCTCTTTGCTATGAAATGTTCTTTTGATGACTGATGAAAAAATTATTTGATGGTCAAAATTCTACTTGAACCCTTTGTTGTGATTTTAAGCAAAAAGCATGTTTGTTAATGCATATGTCATTGTGTGAATAGAAACTTGCACCCCAAATAAACAGGTGTAGCTACTCGTCCTGAGAGTGCGTGTGTCTGACAGTGCAACTATGCTGGAAATAATCCCCAGTTTCTGGCACAGACCTCAATGTATCATCAGAAGCCACGGGCATTAATTTTAGTAGCCTAGTCTATGTGTTTGACGCACCAAGTGCTTGTAGCCTAGCCACTGACTTGCATTTTTTGAATCACAAAAAAATAATAATAATAAATTAAATCTTGGGTGTTCTGGGAATAAATCAAAACAATACATTTTCATTTTTGTGAGAACTATCCCTTGAATAAATTATAATTTTTTTTACAATAAATATTATAATTGTAAAGGAATCACATCTCATTCAGGAACAATGTTAGTTTATTTTTTTATTTTAGTTGAATATTATATTAGATAATTTTATACTGTACAATAAAAACAAATACCAAACAGAGCAGTAAACACATTGAGTTTGCTACAAATAAAATAGTTTTATTTAGTCTTTTTTATATAATTATATAAAAATATATGTCAAAAAGTAAGCAGTAAGAAAGCATTTCAATGAGAAATATTTCCTGAGTATCAAATCAGAATAGCTTTTGAAGGGTCCTCGTGTGACTGAAGACTGGAGTCACATGTTCACCTTTGCAGAATATAAATGACATCTTTAACAGGCATATGCTATTGTCATAGCGCTATCTCACGAGGAAACGTAAGTATTTTAAGTTTTGTCAGTTTAGTGGCTAATTCGTACGAGTTCAGTCGTACAAAAATGTATGATTTTAAAAAGGAGGCGTGGCACCTAACCCCACCCCTAACCCCAACGTCATTGGGTGATGAGCAAATCGTACCTATTTGTACGAATTAGATCGTGCGAATTCATACGAATTCTACTAAATCAAAAAGTTACGAATTGCTGTGAGATTGCGTTGGAATCCCAGATAAAACCGATTAAACTGGTAACACAAGCTCAACTGCTAAATGCTCGATGATAAAATGATTACATTTTAATTAAATCTTACAACTCATATTTTGCGTTACAGTCATTACAAACGCTGCTACCACCATCTTGAAATTGTATAGGCATCGACAAACAGGTATAATTTAACAAACAGGTAAGCTTTTATTGCATTTTTTATTACAATATCTCAAAAAACAAAACACCCTGTTTCCATTATTATTTATGTGATAAAAAATAGATGTACTGTACTCTATTTAAATATACGTCTAGTTTGAATCTGCAGATGGCTAACGTTAGCATTTCGTCATGGAACAAGCTCTGCCCTTATTATTAACTTAATCAAATATCTTGGATATTTTATTATATTTTCAGAACAAACACTTCACGTTTAATCAGTTGCTTTTGTGAGAAATAATTGCGGAACTGCATATCTTAAGTAGAAGTCATTTCAAGGTGATAAAATTTATAATCGTAGGATTTTTATGCTGCGATTAAATATGGCTATATTTGCGTTTTACATAATATTTTATTACACAATTTATTGAAAATGTATAGCATTGGTGAGCTTAGCCGACGTCAATTAAAATCGTACTCTCAGCCCTAACCAATAAAGCAATGCTTTGTTTAGTAGACATCTAAACTTGGCTAAAACAAGGCTAAATACACTCACCGGCCACTTTATTATGTACACCTTACTAGTACCGGGTTGGACTCTTCTTTGCCTTCAGAACTGCCTCAATCCTTCGTGGCTTATATTAAACAAGGTACTGAAAATATTCCTCAAAGATTTTGGTCCAACGTGATTCAAGTACAACGTGCAATGTAGTGTGGGCAATATTAGCGGTTAGAGTATCGACACTTCTACACCACATTTTCACCTTCAAATTTTTAAACTTCACATGTGTAGTCATTCATTCCTCTGTATTTGATGACTAGTCTAGTTTTAGGCTATTCTTTGACGTTTATTAGACAGACTTTAGTTTAGTAGACAGACCAAATTTAGTCTTGTTATAGCCAAGGCGTCTGTTTTGCCATGTTTTAAACAAAAATGCTTTCTGGATAACCTTTTGAACAGTATAGATTTTTTTTTTTTTACAAAGTAATTATTTTTAAAGATTGACTATTCACTTTTCACAAACAAATAAAAAATTTTTCACACATTTTCACACATTTTCACTTACATTAAATCCATTTTACAATATTTTCATCTTTATCAATTTTATTGCAATGTGCATCACCATGCTTGCAAACTAAAGAAAAACTACTTTTGCTGGTTCACCCTTGAACCAACATCAAGCAACAAAAAGATAAATAATTTTTTAAATGTATTTTTTCCATCAAGGGTAGTCAATGGTCACTTTAGCAAACACAGCAAGGCCAGAGTTTAAATCTGTTTACATCTTGAAGACAACCGAACAGTAAATGGAGGATTTTGCTGACTCATCATTTATGAAAAGACAGCGATGAATGAGTGTTTCAAGATGATTCTACTATAGTACATCAGCATCTCACATTTATAAAATGCTGTACATGCTTTTGTGCACAAACTGCTTTTTGCTCATTATCTTTTAAAAGGATAGTTCACCCATGGAAATTTCCTCACCGTTTACTCACAGTGAAATAGTTCAGTAGGACATTTATGAATTGATCTGTTGAACACATAACAAGATATTTAGGTAAATGTGGGAAAATGCAGCTACAAACATTACTATATAGTCAATGGCAGTTTTTTCGAGCATTTTTAAAGAGCCCCTATTATGGGTTTTCGAAAATGACCTTCCATGAAGTGTGTAACATAGCACTAAGTGAAATGAAAACATCCAGCTGAGGTTTAAATCTGAAAGTGCACCGTGTTTAAAACTATTGATTCTTTAACAAAATAGTCGACTCAGTGTCGAATAAATGGTTTGAGTTGGGTTTAGATTTTTTGTCTGAAGGCGTCAACGTCGATATGGTAAATCAACAAATATGTAGTGCCGGATCTAGTAAAACGTGAAAGTGCCTTTCCCTTCAGACACTAGCAGAGCGCGGGGGATTACGGGAATGATCCTGACATGGAGATGACGATCAATGACAGGCGGAGAATAAAGGGTTAAAGTTCATTTTCACAACAATACCCCACTCTAAGAAAAAAAGGACACGGTCGTACAAAAAATGTTCTTTAAGGAACAGTTTTGTACCTTTGTAAAAATTTTACCTTATATAGTACAGAAAAGGCCTCTTATGATGCTGTTCTGTACCTTTTATGGTACAATTGAAATAAAGGTACACAATTAAAGTAAAAAAAAGTACATAAGTGTTCAACTCCTTCTTTATTAAAATATCTATGAAAATAAATATTACTGGAAAGGCAATGTAATTTATAAATAATTTCCATATTCAAACATTAATTATCATTTAAAAGCATATGTTTAAAAAAACTCATAAACATTATTTATTAAGTTCTATAATACAAAACAACTGGTAAAACAAAACTATAGGTTTTGTAAACTAAACATTTCAGGCATTTGTATTAAACATTTGGTAAGCATTTTCTAATACATTTTTATTATTGATATCCACTATTAACTTGCTTTCCACTATGCACGTGAGCTGGCAAAAGTCCCTCATATGCAAAGTGTTCATACTGACATTTTTGTATTGTAAAGCTAAACATTGTGCATATCTCATTATAATACTTTTGAATAATTCTATTTTAAAATTAAGTTAAATAAAATAACTTTTAGATGATTACAAAGATATTGTGTGAAAATTGAAGAAAAAAATGTTTTATATTGAACATGAGAGAATGTATTTCTGTAACATGTTTGTGAAAAGTGTTGTGAAATGTTCAGCAAAAAATAGATCTGTTGATTGATGTTAAAGTATTTTTTATTCTTTATTGTAATTGGAAAAGGTGCATTTAAACATTTTTTTTTAAACATTGTTTAAAAATGTATTCGATTTTGTTTATATTTACTGAAAATCTATTGACGCATTTTGGATATACTGTAGCAAAATGCCTCTAAATAGTTCTTGAAGGAACACCTTTGACACTGTTAAGGTATAAAGTGTCTTGTCACTGTAGTGGCGCCTTCGTGGATCAGATTTGTAACTTTGATGAAGGTACAATATTGTATCTGCAGGTTTTAAAAAACCAAAGGTACATTTTGGTTTCCCATGGTACAAATCGTGTCCTTAAAGGTACAAAGGTACAAAAACTGCAATGGTACAAATTTGTTTCTTTGCCTTTCTTTGTTTCTTTTGCAGCAGAGACTATTATGTATGGGACTTTGTCAGTAACAGTTTCTTCTTCCTCCGGATCATAACATGTAAGTGTCATTAAAATAGTTGCCTCGTTTTCTGTAGTTTGCAAAATATCTATTTAATTGTGTGTTGGAACTTGTAGTCGCTCCACGCGGCTTGTGATCACTTATCTATTATAAATCAGGGCTTGTACTGTATCTCTCAGGTTAAATTTGTATGGGGCTATTCACATATTGTGTCCAAAACCACATTTAAAACGCGGCGCGTGCTTCTTCCTTTACCAATTTAAATGCGTTTCTGAATTTGCGATCCTCCATCAGCTGTTCCTCACACGCACGGCACGGTCAATTTTTTAAATAGTTCAACTTTTGCCACTGTGTGGATTAATACTGAATGTGTGTCATTGTTATTACTTGGAGTTAGGGATAAGAGTAGAGTAATATACTGGTGTGTTGAACTGCATTGCTTTATTCCTGCATTGAGCATACATACTCTCTACATACTCTCTTTATAGCCGTGGTGGGCATTTTTTTCAGTTTCGTGCTGATTCCAGTCAACCAATTGCAACAGATTGGTCCGATGACGCAGTCAGCGCAGATTAGCTTCGGGCTAAGGAGGAGTTTGGAAACAAATGAATCGCTTTGGGATAATTAGGTAAAAATAAATGCATATTATAAGACAATGAAAGTGTTTTTTGACCTTGCATGCATATCAGCCTGTTGTTGGAGACCCCCAAAACCAAAATAAGATCTTTTATAATGCAAAATAGGGGCTCTTTAAGTCTATTCATTTGTGTTCAAGAGAGGTTTAGGTTAGGGTTTCCATTTTTGGGTGAACTAACTCTTTAAGAACCTGATTCTTTCACAAAGTGAAGTTTATGTATAAAATTTTGAGAGGATCACGTGCTTATGATTGCTCTCAGCTGTTCCTGCATTAGCCTATGATCGATTATCCAATCAGACAACTCCTAACTCACTATAAATAACCAGAGTTTTCTTATCTCAATATCTTCTTCTTGAAGACCCCCTCCACCTCTACTTTCATTCCTTTTTAGATGAGCAACACGGCGGCCCAGTGATTAGCACTGTTGCCTCACAGCAAGAATGCCCTAGTTTTAAGTCCCTACTAAATCTGAGGACATTTCTGTGTGGAGTTTTGCTTGTTCTCCCCGTGCTTGCGTGGGTTTTCCCCTGGGTTCCCCGGTTTCTTCCCACAGTCCAAATAACACACACCCTAAGTAAATTGAACACACAAAATTGATACCCTTGTCAAGCTCTAAGCAAGCACTCCTCTCCTCAGTCATCCATTTCCACCATTCAGCTAGAATAAGCCGGGGGAGTTTATCGAGATCTACCTGAGCTCAAACTCCCCTCTCGCCCTGCAAACTGGAGGGAGCCCAGGGCTCGAGGATCTTACTAGCTCAGGGCTCTCTCCCGGGACAGCATGCCAAACAAGCTTTATTATCAATCATCAGCTAAGTGTGAACTCTTGAAATAAATAAAATGCTTCTTCATCTTTTGCAGATCTGTTTGGACTTTTCCAGGAAAAACCTCTCCTTTCGACCGAATCTGCAGAATGGTTCTTCCACGCACAAGTGAGCCTAAAACCACATTCATTAAAGCTCAGTTCGCCGAAGCCTTTGCTTTCACAACAGCTCTTGTAGCGTCAGGTTAGCTCTCATCACACACAGTAAACATAAGCTCTTGCATGTCTGAGGCCGTTTTAATACGCCCATCAATACACTAATACTATCAATGCACGCTAACTTCTAGCCCGCAGGATGAATAGGCTTCGAGTAACCCGCTGTCACATTGTATAATTTCCTCATTCCCTCTGATGGTGCCGGTGGACGTTTAGAGTAAAAGGCTGCCTGATTAGTGATTAACATGTTTACAGGGGAAAATGGGCCCAGGCAGCGAGTCAACAAATGACGTTGACTTCTCCAAGACAAATAGCTCAGCAGCTGATGTCTTTTTAACAACAAGCCCTGTTTCCCGACAGACCTGTCTCTCCTTTTCTGAGGCGTCGAAGAGGAGTAATGTGCAAAATCATAAAAACTGACAAGTGCGTACTTTAATTTTAATGCCATTGGCTACAGATGAACGCGTTCGCAATCAGACAATATCCAACGATATACTGTTACACACTCGTTGCAGGAGGCTAATAGCTCCCTTGTCAGTGTAGCAGATGCTGGAACATGGCGACTTACTCTTGTGATCAGCATCGGAGGTTATTGATCTGTCATTTTTCTCCCGACGGCTTTGAAGCTTTGTGAAGTTTAAGGAAAATCTCAGCAGGCATTCAGATAGATGATAATGAAGACAGACAGTAAAAATTGCTATTAATATCACGTTTAATCAGATTTAGTCACTTGAATGTAACATATGCTTAGGGTTGAATATGTCTCATAAAAAAAATAACAACAACAAAAACAATTGTTAAAATTCATTATTTAATACTGTCATTTGATGACATAAATTAAGTTTTTAAATTAGCAATAAGATATTCCTTCCCACAAATATGTTTATTGAACAAAACCAGAAAAAAAATTATTTGAATAAAAGATCTAAACACTACACTAGAAGAAATGTTGTGGAACCAGGCATTTTTAATGTTGAAATAACATAAATTGATTAAAATTAATTTAAAATTTAGGTCAATTGAACATAAAACAATTAAGTTGTCCCCAAAAAAATCTTAAGAATTGTGTTGTTTCAACTCATTTTAAATTAGTAATTTGAATATTGAATTAAAAAGAAATTAATGGAAACCCTAAGATGTGCATACATTTTTGAAAATGCACATAATAATCTGAGCAGGACAAACTTTTTTTTTAAAGAAAACATTGTGCATAAACTATGATGGAAAGACATTTAGCGAATAAATTCCAGCATGCGCATCAAAAAAGTGACATGATCACATGATACAGATGATGTGAGGATCAAAAATTCTGGACAAACCAGTGGACCCATGTAAAACATCTAAAATGTTGTTTTGGTCATTCTAAAAGCCCCTAGCCAAAGTCTGTCATAAAATTGGTTCCGTATTTTTGCCTTCTAGAGCTTTCTTAAGCGTCTGCGCTCCCAAAAAATGTATTGCACATCCAAAAGCTACCTTTGCATTTCAACTTTGTCTTCTGAGGCTTGCATGATTTATTACATAAGAAAAAAGACCCAAAGTGGCTTCTCCTACTGCAGCTAATTGCATTTTTCTTTTTGTTATTTGGAGCCAGTTCATCAGGAAGTGACGATTTTGTTCTCTTTGACTGATTGGATGGAAGCAGGGCTTAGTTCACAAATGTTTTATGCATTATTCCAGGTTTGTGCATAAGTCTAATTCACATCTTTGAATTGAAACATAGCTAGTATCATAAGGTGTAGCTATTATAGTATAAACAGAATACTTGACTGTGGGTTGTTGATTTATGCCCCATTTACGCTAATATGTTTTCATTTTAAAACAGTGTTTTTAGAACAAAATCAATCTATGTCCACACAGGCGTTTCATCTAGCATTTCTGGAAAGCTCTTCATCCACACTGCACCTCTGAAAACGCACATCATGTGACCATACACACACTCTGGCATGCACTGAAAGCTGCTTTAGCGTATTCTTGTGTCTGAGCTCCAGGCAGTCAGAGGCAGCTCTGAGCACACCTGCCCGGCTGAGAGCAGCCTAACGTCGGCCAGCCCATCCGGAATCTGCCGGTGGATCTCATCTCTCTGTAGTTGTTAAACACGATTTATAATTTATCTTGTGTAGACCTATTTCTAACGAGTCTGTCTTTTGAATCTAGTAGCCTACTTGTTCACAGGTAACGTTTTTGGCTGAGCACAAAGATAAGTTAATATACCTATTAATTTATGTAACCACGTACACTGATCCGCGCATTTGACTGATTGCTTGTCTTTATTTCCTATATTGTATAAACTTATTGTATTTTATACTTTTTTAAATTATTATTGATTATTAAAATTATAGCTTACTATATTCAGCAAAAGAGACTGCTATTTCCTACTTCACCATGCATTTCCTCTGATAATCTTTATTGTGTGCATATAGCCTGACATTAAGCACATATTGCCAAAACCACACAGTGAGCATAATGTTTCAAATTTTTCTATGAAAATTAAAGGAGGCAGTTTTTAGGCTCTGTTTTGTTATAAATTTGCATGCAGTGAAGATGACGGTCATATAAGTATGCACATAATGTCTTAACATTTTTTGGTGTCTGTTATGTTTAAGTTGTTAATATAAAAATGAAAAAGCATTTCCAAAACAATCTGTTTTCTGGGCTTGAAAACTCTGGGGTAGTGTGGTGGGAAGGCGAAACCGTAGCAAAACATATGCGTTTTAAAACTAAAATGTATTAGTGTAAACAGGGCCTTGTTGTAAAATAATCCACACCTAATGTGGTGATGTATCACTTTTTTGTATTATGTAATTAACAAATAAATGGCCTGTTGTCATTAATTACAGTTGAAGTCAGATTTATTAGCCCCCCTTTGATTTTTTTTCTCTTTTTTAAATATTTCCCAAATGATGTTTAACAGAGCATGGGAATTTTCACAGTATGTCTAATAATATTTTTTCTTCTGTAGAAAGTCTTATTTCTTTTATTTCAGCTAGAATAAAGCAGTTTTAATTTTTTTTAAAACCATTTTCAGGTCAAAATTATTAGCCCCTTTAAGCTATATATTTTTTTGATAGTCTACAGAACAAACCATCGTTATACAGTAACTTGTCTAATTACCCTAACCTGCCTAGTTAACCTAATTAACCTAGTTAAGCATTTAAATGTCACTTTAAGCTGTACAGAAGTGTCTTGAAAAATATCTAGTCAAATATTATTTACTGTCATCATGGCAAAGATAAAATAAATCAGTTATTAGAAATGAGTTATTAAAACTATTATGTTTAGAAATGTGTTGAAAAAATCCTCCCTCTGTTAAACAGAAATTGGGGGAACAAAATAAACAGGGGGCTAATAATTCAGGGGGGCTAATAATTCTGACTTCAACTGTATGTCATCAGCTATTTCTTATTACCATGTATTTGTACAGTATACTCATAGTTTTTCGTTAACCACTTTCAAAGTATACCTGGATAAAGCATGCAAACACAGGCACACTAGAGAGATTTGTCCTTGTCCTACTGTAAATCCTACTGAAAAAGGAATGCTTGTGAAACACTGGCCCCTTTAAGTGTTGAGATCTTGTGGACAAACTAAGCAGCGCACAAACTATTAAAAGTGCACATTTAAAAGTGATCATTTGGCTGCAATTAACAATAAAGTACAAAATTATTATCCCTTTTTAGAAGTTCAGCTATGTCTTATTGTTTTGATCATATTTGATAGTACAGTAGTGTCATAATGTCATATTTGATCGACATAAACACATTGTAATGTCAATGGAAAAAATAAGTATGACTTTTTTGTAAACGAATATTGGTTCAAAAATAAAATAAATAACATGATGCACTGAAAAACTAAAATAAAATTAGTCTAATCTAGAGTTTAATTGGAACAAATTAAAAAAGCAGGCTGTTGCCTAGACACACACTTAGCACATACAGTATGCGATCTCTGTGTCTGTACAAAACCTATTGTATTTTTGATTCATTCACATGTTGCTATTGAAAAAACATTTAGCTAAAAATCAGCTTCTTATCCTGCAAACAAAAGGCAGCCAGAAAGATTGTGTTTGTTCCCACGTTAAACTGAAATACATTCGTAAATTATTAGAAAGAATATATCACCCTCTCAGAAGAAGTTAGAAGAATAAGCTTAGCACCATTACCATTCAGTCATGGATATTCTGTTATCTAGTCAAATTAAATGTAGACCTGTTGTATGTAGGGTCTTGAAATTAAAGTGAAGATTTGGCTTGCGACTGGAAGCGTTGAATTCGGAAAGGTGAGAGGTCGTGTGAGGGAACCTGCCCCATGGCCAGCTGAGAGAGCACCTTCCCAATGATGGGGCTAAACTTGAAGCCGTGACCTGCAGAGTGACAGAGAGAGAGAGAGAGAGTGAGAGAGAGAGGAAAAAAAAATCACATTTACTGGTAGTTGAATCATCACAGTTTACATTCATTCAGTCCACTGGGATAAAGAAGAGCAGCTCATGGGAATGTACAACAGCCCTCTATAAATAGCCTTTATCTGTCGTCCACTCTCTGACTCAGAAAGCCTTTGAATGAAAAAGTGTGAAGAGAAGAAAAAACCCAAATCATGCTGGCACTATCACACCTACTGTCACAGAACATTTATCTTTTATGAAAGAGTTTGGTAAAAATTCTAAATTAGGCAAATGTGTTGCCCTTATTGAAGAGAGTCATATATTTATTATATGCCTGGGTTATGTAACCAAATACATTATGATAATATAATACGGTATAGATATTTATTACATTATTCATTAATTATTAACAGCGTTGAATTTATTATACCTTAAGACTTAATATCAACATAATTTGTTTTAAAATAATTGTAAGAATAATAATATAGATAAATACATGAATAATTGGACTGGAGGCCAATATGTTTTTTAAATGTAAATTTATGGAAAGCACACAATGACATCTCGAAAGTATAAAAACATAACTTCATACTGATTTCCATTAATTTTTTTGAAACAAATTGCTTAATATTTGAAAAACTGCTACCAAACATTGGAAAATTTAAATAATTTTACCTTACATGGGATTCTGTAAAAATGACCCTTATCAGGGTGAATGTCTGAGGATTCTTAAATCTGTAGTACAGTTTGAAATTTTCTTAGGAAGCAAAATGAGGTGAAATATGTGAAATTGCCTAAATCTGCCAATGTAGCAAGAGTAGTTAGAGTAATCTACTTAAATCAAATGTGAAAGTAATTATTATTGCCCATTGAAAAGTCTTTGTTGTTTTAGGTACTGTATAAACACATTTTCGTTCGCAAAGACAAAACGTAGTTTCTTTAATATGCATTCCAAATCAGCACGTCTTGGTTCAAGGATGTTTATTCATTCATTCATTTTCTTTTTGGCTTAGTCCCTTTATTAATCAGGGGTCGCCACAGAGGAATGAACCCCCAACTTATCCAGCATATGTTTTATGCAGCGGATGTCCTTCCAGGTGCAACGTATCACTGGGAAATACCCATACTCCCATTCACACACATACACTACCAACAATTTAGCTTACCCTATTCACCTATAGCGCATGCCTTTGGACTGTGGGGGAAACCGGAGCACAGGAGGAAACCCACGTGAACACGGGGCAAACATGCAAACTCCACACAGAAATGCCAACTGACCCAGCCGAGCTCAAACCATTGACCTTCTTGCTGTGAGGTGGCTGCGCTGCCCACTGTAACGCTGCACCGCCTAAGGATGTTTAGTTAATTGAATTAAAAAAAAACATTTAATTCCATGGCTTAATGAATTTAACACTTTCTGATTTGATTTAAGACCATTTCTTAAGGCCTCTGCGAGAGAGAACAAATTGTTCTCTTAAGTGATTTTCTCTTTAATGAATCAGTTGATTGGGTTCACAAACTAGTCATGAATCAAACTGACCCAATTCTCAAATTCAACTCACTGACTTCATATACTAATCACAAAGATTAACATCCCACTGAAAGTGAATAATGCTTTAATTTGACTGTTTTCTTCACAAGACTGAAAGAGAGTCTTTCAGAATACTATTATTTTTTTTTTAGAAGTGACAGGTATTCATTTTGTTTTGCCTGTATGTGTGCTGCTAAACATTGCATTTTACGGATCACAAAGGACCACAGATTCAGCTAAAAACTTTATTGTTTTACTATTGGAAACAGCCGTCAACATCTACTGGTGACAGTAATTACGTTTTTTTTTTTTTACTTTACTACTTCACATAAGTTCACATTTTAAGTATTTGTACTTTATTATGGTGTTTTTATTTTAGGAAACCTTTAATTTTACTTCACTGCATTCCAAAACTAAATATTCTATTTCATATTTCACTATATTTCCTGAGTCATGAGATAGTTGCTTAGATGAGATTTTGTTTAGATGAGTTGAGATGAGTTTTGTTTAATTAGACCTAAAGACCTAAAATGTTTAATTAACCTGTTAAATCGATTCATAATTGCACTGAACAATTAATTTATAAATTGGATTGACTTCTGTGAATGAGTTATTCCTTTATTCAAATGATCTGTTCAGAGTCTCCAAAAAATTGAATTACTGTATCAAATAATCTATTCAGACTGCATCTCTTTAGATTGAGTCTCTAATAAATGATTCACTGATTCAAAAGACCTGTTCAGAGTGAATTTTCAGTAAACAATTAATTGAATTTACAAACTGATCTTAACACCCCAGGCTCATTCTGAAAACGTACCACTATATACATTTCTGGAGAGCGCCAAATATGTCCCAGGAGGTATGTTTTTTTTTTTTTTTCAGTTTTTGTTTTTGCAAATTCACTAGAGGCCGCTGTGTACGCTTTTTGAGATCTCAAATTTATTTCACAAGTGCCATTAGCACTTGCTGTTCTCATGTAAATCTACCAGAGGCTGCTGTCGACTGAATGATTGACTGATCGACTGACCTTCTCTAAACCCAACCAATAGTGTTTTCAAAAACCCAGATTGACCAGCATTCACCCACTTCCCTAAATCCAGTTGACAGTTTTAAAAAGCAATCCAGAAAAAGAAAAGCCCTTACCTGATTTTTACCCCATTTTCAGATTTTACCACATTCTCTCCCTGTTATTTACTTGTTTATTTTATTTTTGGGCTTCTGTTTTTGTCTTACCCACTTTTTGAAACCGTTCATCACCAGAGTCGAATCTTGTCGTTGTGGTCAACTCTGCTCTGCATCTCAAGTCCGCCAATGTATGGGGCGTTCTACTGGGCAAACTGGTAACAGCGGGAAAGCCGTCCATATGGAGGTAAGCGGTCAGCTGGTAAGTGCGAAAAGGAATGGCTTCATAATGCCCCATAGCGTTTGTTTTAAAGATGAAATGCAGCCATACGTAGCTCTGGCTAAGTTTTCAGAATGAGCCTGTGTTGGATCTTAATGGTGTTCAAATTTTCTCACAATAAGCATTCATCAGCAAGTATTTCTACTATAATTACTTAAGTAAATAAAAAATCAAGTGCTTTTGTTCTTTGACTCACGTAATTTTGAAAATGAGAACTTTACAGTTCCACTGGAGTAATATTCTATTAGGGTGTCTGTAATTTCACTCCAGGGCTTAATTGGCCACTGCCAACATCTTGGATGGACTGAAAAGTACAATTTCTTTTTATTTGTTTGTGAACTGTCCCTTTAAGAGTGAGATAAAAACAGCCATGCAATTTGTTTAAAATGCACTCCATTCTTCTCTGCTCTCAGCTCTCTGCATATTGTGTGGCCGTTTGAAGTCTGCAAGGCTGGTCTGTGAGTGAATTCGGCTCCGACCGGCAGACGTGTGCACGGAGGGTCCTCTGTTCTTCCTTAAACCCCACTGATGTGTCTGGGTATCCATGGCAACCGGAGGGCCTTGGGCTCAGTGCCTGGTTTGAGAAAAATTCCAAGCGGAAAGAGGGGCAAGTTCCCACCCGAGCGCCACGGTTTGTGTGTTTGCCCCTGAAACCAATTCAATTCTCACTCTTCAGTTTTTCCCAAGCCACAAATACAACAGCTGCGCCGAGGGCAGGAGAGCAGCGGGGAGGCGAAGCGCTGTCATTATGGCAGACAATAAAATGAGAAGAGGCAGAGAGAGGTTAATAGTGAGCATTCCTCTGCTCCTATCAGAGTTGTAATGTATTATTAAGGCAGAAGAATATATGTCATAAATCATTAGCGTGCGTCGTGCCAAAGCAATGGGACAGTGGCGGTACAGTCAGGCAGCCACACAATGAGTCCTGTGACACCTCCAGAGCAGTTCCTTTAACCGGGACAATGCATTACAAGATGAATAGCTGCACCGTGCTGCAACAATAGCGTTCGGCTCTTCTGTGTATCTTTTCCTAACCCAAACGTCAGTCTTCGCACCCCGTGCTGCTAACCAGCATTTCTCTGAAGTGATTACCAGCGGAATTTAATTAGCCCCATAATTAGTCTAAGGAGGGGGTGATGGGAACAGATGGAACAAATGCCAGGTGAGCCCTTTGGCCCCCTGAGAGCCGGGTTCGGGAGTATGTTGGAGCCCAGGGAACTAGCAAACGCCTTTAATTAGACGATAAAAGGCGCCCGCATTGGGGCCTTCGCTTCCTGTCCATCACCAGCGGCCTGTTCTATACCCTCATTAAAAAAGTAAAGACACCTCTTCGAGTAGACGTCAGCGTGTGTGGTTGTGTTTTACAGAGATTGAGTTCATTAGTGACCGTGCTGACCTGAGAATCCAGCGCCAATGATGATGTTGCCGTAGGACGGATGGGAATCAAGGACGAAGTGGTGGTCTGGCGTGACCTGAAAACAACAAAGCAATGGAATGTTAAACATCAAGACTCAAGACTGTAATTATTTCTGCAAATATTTGACCTTTTCAGGCGAATGAGTGCTGTTTGAAGGTAATTTAAAATTAAAAAGCTGCTTAAAAGATAAGCCACAACATGCTTGAAATTGCTGATGAACATGAAAGACAACCATTTGTGTTAAAGTCTTGTGAGTGTATATACCAGTGTATATACCAGTGTTCCTGGAGGACTACCAACATTTCATGTTTTGGATGTGCAGTGCTAGTGGTCCTCCAGCAACATGGTTGAGAAACACTGGTATAAACAGTGCTGTACACTTTTTTTCCTAAAGGAATTTAGTACTGTTCTATTTAAAATTGAAGTATTTAAATATTCCTAAAAACTGCTTCTCAAATTCCACAAAAATAGAAAAAGCACAACCGTTTTGAAAAATTGATAATAACTGGACATTTCTTTAGCATCAAATCAGCATATTAGAACCATTTCTGAAGGATTGCGTGACACTGAAGACTACAGTAATACATTATATTTTAAAATTAATCATTAATATTATTATTAAAATAGAAAAACATTGGGTAATACTTGAAAATAATGGTCATTAATGTATTTACCAACATGAACAAACAATTAATAATATGTTTATTACAGTATTTATTCATCTGTGTTAACATTAGTTAATGTTAAGTTAAATAACATTAGTGGAACTGACGGGTGCTGGACAACAGAGTTGGGGATCTACGTGCTGTTTTATTTACAAAGAATAGTAGTGTAGGCAATGGTCAAACATAGCATACAGGTGTGTGTGTGTGTGTGTAAAATCGATGGAGAACCGGAGCAGGTGTGTGTGTGTGGTGCCTGAAGGCAGTTGTAGTTGCAGAATTGTAGTCTTAGTGAAAGTGAATGTTCTCCACGGATCTATGAGGGTTAGATTGCTGGTGATCGTGATGGTTAGTTCATGTTAACTCACAGTGCATTAATTAATGTTATCAAGCACAACTTTGGATTTTAGTAAGACATTAGTTAATGTTGATCTATGATTAATAAATGCTTTATAAGATTATTCATTCCTGGTTAATGTTGGTAAATACATTAACTATCATTAAGTAATGGACCATTATTCAAAAGTGTTATACCAAACATTGAAAATCATGTCACAGCAAGCTGAAAGCAGCACTTATTGAGCTTAAGTCACTTTAAGGCCTTTTATGTAAAGGTGCAAAAAGGTGTGAGCTATTATTTAGTAATGATACAGCCACTTAAATTGTTGATGGAAAATAGTTTCAAGCCATTTCATGTAATTTGCCATAGAAATACAGCATTGTTATGACAGCTATAGCGTCACCTATTGGCTGACTTGCTTATTGAGGCATACAACTTTTTCTAATTTATCATTAGGATCAAGAGTCAAACATGCACATCATCTTTCGTTCCGACTGGCCTTTTTTTTTACTTTGTTTATTAGGTGCACAAACTTTACTGGATAATTGCAAACATGTTGTTTTTAAGATACGCAAATGTTCTCAAAAGACATTAGTGACACTGTGGACAAACACATTACATACCAAGCTTCAAGTCAGTTGGACTATCTGTAACCATTTCATACGGTTCATCTCAGTTATTCGTTTATTTTTTGCTTTAACACAGCACTTTATCTCAGTGTACTTATTGGCATTCTGTGGGTCTCCTGACAGGTCAGTCAAGGCCAATTTTATAAAGGATTCAGATCGTGATGCATCATCATCATCATCACTGCGCTTTTTCATGATTGATGTGATTGCATCTTGCATTTGTATTATTTTTTCATCTTGACCATCTGGACAGAAACGTTGGCGATGCAGAAGTTCACACAGCAACTGAAAACCTGCTCTGACTTTTTATGATGTACTGACGTGTTAAATGAAAGGCTTACATCATGTCCCATCCAAGCGTGATGGAAGATGCTTACAAGAAAAGGCCATTTGTCTGTTCGCACTATAGGAAAAAACGCAGATCATCAGGGTTTTTGACCAGTGAATTTCTGTTTACTTTCCAGACATTTACTGAATGTCAGACTGAATGTGGCTTTCATGTGTGTCTGCATGTACAGTACATACTGTAATGTGATGTGTATTTATATACTGTAGCACATTTGGCTATACGGCTATACATCCAAAGCGCCAAAGAACAACGACACCAGTGCATTCACCACACACCAGCTATAGGTGGAATGGAGAGAAAGTGATAGAGCCAATTCGGTGGATGGGGATGATTAGGAGGCCATGATGGGTAAGGGCCAATGGAGAGAATTTGATTAGGGCAATCTTACTCTTTATGAAAAATGCCATGGGATTTTTAATGACCACAGAGAATGAGGACCTCAGTTTAACGTCTCATCCAAAAGGCGGCGTTCACTGACAGTATAGAGTCCCCTTCACTTTAATGGGGTATTAGGACTCACACAGGCTACACGTTGAGCACCCACTGCTGGTCTCACAAAACACCACTTCCAACAGCAACCTATGCCTTCCCATGTGGTCTCTTATCAAGGTACTGACCAGGCTCAGTTCTGCTTAGCTTCAGTGAGTAACCGGTCTTGGGCTGCAGGGCGATATGGCTGTGATGAGGCACAGAAAGCTTGCCTCATACTTTCTCAGGACTATTTGTCAAAGCTGTGGATGAAAGGTAATAATGTTGTAATGTTCAATTTCCTGCACAACCTGATATTTCATAAGATCCCAATGAATCATCAGGTGGAACAGGTATTAATTTTCTTTTTGCCTGTATGTGTTTTTTTCCCTTCGCTCAACACGGCTTGGTTTGCATTTCCACTGCAGTACTGCTTAAAGGTTCAAGAAGCCCTTGAGTACTTTTTTGAGATTTTAACATATTTGAGCATCAATTAGGACAACTTTAGCACTGTCAGCTTTAATTGTGGGGAAAACAGGATAATTTTGAGCTTTTGTCAGCTAATTTCATCTTCTGGGTTTAAAATCATTTTTGGGGTGGGATCAAAATTGGTGACGTAGCGCCGATCTGCCTGTCCAGTGATGACGTGTTGGTTTCTCATTATTGTTCATAGCTGAGATTTCTTATCCTATGAGAAGACCCTGCTTCTTAAATATTGCACATGCTTTCCGAAGGCAAGGCAGATCTGCCTAGCTGTGAGACTGTGACCGAGCATGGCACACAGTATTTAGCCCTTCTTGAATAGTCGTATGTGTTTGTTTCCATGATCCACAAGGTTTGTTGCATGTTTTTCCCATGATGCTGTCAGGGTTGATACAGCAAAGCTGTTAGTTTGCAGCAAGCATTTTTGTCAGGAAAGCTGTATGAGAATTGGAGAATAATGGAATGTGTCTTATCAGTTAAGTTTGTTACCATGTAGACACATCGCCTATCTGTGCTGCTGTGTTCACCTATGTTTAAAATCTTCCAGATTACCGGCAGGACTAATGGTTAGATAGGGAAAGAGACCTGCTGCACTGCTATCCACAGTGTCTGCATTCAGACCTGGGGACTAAGAAGGAGAGAAGTCCTCCTCATTTATAGTGTTTATATAACATGATGGGTGTGTATGGGTGTTTCCTAGTATTAAGTTGCAGCTGGAAGGGCACCCGCTGCGTAAAACATATGCTCGATAACTTGGCGGTTCAATCCGCTGTGGCAACCCCTGACGGATAAAGGGAGTAGCTGAAAAGAAAATGAATGAATAAATGAATGAATGAATAAACATGATTATCTTGATAATGATATAACAAATTGTTGTTATGTGTATATGGAATTTCGAATTACACATGTAGCAGAACATTAAAATACTTCCTGTTTGTTTCTTTGTAGTTTATTTTTGTAAACTATAAAATCATGGGTCTCCTCACGGTTTGGGTCACATTTTGTAAGCCAACTGACAGTTGTTTACTCTTTTTCCCCTGCTTTGCCAGCCATGTCCACTCCTCCCGCTGGTTGCAGCGCTTCATGCCCATCATGAAGCATTTAAAAAAAAAATTTGAGGTAGATTTTAACTGAAAGTGGGGGGTTTCATGGCCCTTTAAAGTGGGTGGGATTATCACTATACTGTAGTTGCGATTAAAGTTTAAAGTTGCAATATAGTTATTGCAACTATATTCTCTTGGACCAGTCAGCGATTAACAGTTTGTACACATCATGTTTTGGTAGCTACTAGGTATGGAACAATGTGGAAAAGCCCCCAAATGTGAGCCCTAACGAACCAAACTGCACGGTACTATGCAGTGGAGCAACAGACTTGCACTTATAGACTTGCATTTTTTTACATACAAATGACCACAGTGCGTGCAAAAAACTTTTTTTAATGTTAAAAAGTCGGCAACGCGGTGGCTCAATGGTTAGCACTGGCGCCTCACAGCAAAAGGTTGGTTCGAGTTCTGGCTGAGTAAGTTGGCATTTCTGTGTTGAGTTTGCATGTTCTCCCCGTGTTCGTGTGAGTTTCCTCTGGGTGCTCCGGTTTCCCCCACAGTCCAAAGACATGTGGTAAAGGTGAATTGAATAACTGAGTGTGAGTGTCTGAGTGTGTATGGGTGTTTCCCAGTAGTGGGTTACATCTGGAAAGGCATCAGCTGTGTAAAACATATGCCGGATAATTTGGCAATTAATTCTGCTATGGCGACTCCTGATTAATAAAGGGACTAAGCCGAAAAGAAAATGAACGAATGAATGTTAAAAAGTCAGCTTCATCCTCAATGATCCGAAGGTAAGAAAATTAAGAACAAATCTTCATTTTAGTGTGAACTATCCTTTTAAAGAGAGACAATATTTCACTTAGGAAACATACAATAACTAAGTTTAATCAGTTAACTATGTTTATATAATAACTTTACCTGTTAAAAGTGATTAGTAATTAGTTACTAGTTAAAGTTATAAGTAACTAATAAAGTTGTGATAACTAATAACTTAATAATAGTTTTGACTGCAATAATGTGCACCTTTTTGTAAAGTTGCTTTAAAACAATAATTATTGTGAAAAGCACTGTACAAATAAACTTAAATAGTTTTGAATTGAATGAATTAAGCATTCCACATCAATGTCACGTCTGGTTAGCACAAAATTCAGATTTATATGAAAGAAATAGCTATAATCGCTCTCCACTGTATCAGATCGTGTCTGTTTAAGACACAATGCAATTCCAAGCATCTGCAACAATAAAATCAATTCAAAAACTCAAGCAGAACCGAAATCAATTCCAACTCAATTCCAGCAAGCGTTCAATCAAATGACATGTCAGAATAAAATATGACTCATGCATTTAAATATCCTCCTCCTCCTCCTTTTCTCCTCAAGTTTGCTCTGGGACACAAAGTGGCACCTGAAGATGGGCAATAAAGCCACTCACCGTATACATACAGCTCTCCACCACAGCAGGCACTGGCACTAGCCCAGGGAGACAGCGGGTGACGTAGCTTGCTAGAATATCGATGTCCCCTCTATCCGTCTGTTTATCCCGCTCATCCGGGTTGGTCTCACTGCCCATGTGGTAACACACCTGCTCAGACACATGCACGCACACTATGATCCTTAAAAACAATCTGACCCATGATACATTTCAGACCTGTAATCCACCACTTGGCATGCTTGGAGGAGCAGCATATCTATATATATCTATATATATCTATATATATATATATATATATATATATATATATATATATATATA
>CAIGQZ010000379.1:8277570-8293894 GCA_903798205.1 Danio tinwini
GTAGCCGGATTAAAACACACCATTTACCCACATCACATAAATAGTTAACTATTTGCGACAAACAAAACACAATTTAATTTTTATCATTTTTATTTATTATGACACTGTTATACACTGTTTCTTTTCTATGAGTAAAATAAATAAAAAATGCTGTTGAAATAAAAAAGAAATCCACTATTTCTCTTTTATACTATTCAGGAGCCATGTGCATCCACTGACAGGTAAAACCTGCTTCTATCTCTCTTTCAAGTTCAAAGCAAACTTGAATGCCAAAGCATTTTAGATATGTATATAAAATAGCCTATGTAAATAGAGTAAAATCATCAAATTAATAAAATAATCAGCAAATGAGAAATTTACGACAGAAAAAGAATTTTAAAAAGACTATCGCTAAAAATTATTTTAATTATAAGATTAAAACATGTAGATTACGTAAAGGCAAATGCGTTGATTAACCATAACTAATGGTGTACATAAAGTTTGCAGCCAATTTGGATCAATTATTTTTTCCTCTTCGAGTATATAGTAAAGTTTTTTTCAGTCATTTAAATAAAAAATATATTATTTAATATGGCACTCGCATTCAAGCTTTAGAAAGTGAAAGCAAAAGTTAAATTCCAGACGTTTTAGGAGATTTGGAAACCCGGAATGGACAAATTTTTTAAGTCCCAAAAAGGCGCTGCAGAACACTTTTTAAAATCCCAGTGGGTCTGGGAATTGATCCACATTTAATCCACATGTCTTGTTTTTAAGGCTAAATGTCTAAATATTCTTAAATTAAGTGATAACATTAACAATTAAATGATCAAAATAGCAAGAACAAAAAAAAAGTTTGACAATCAAATAAAAATTAATTGTCAATCAAAATGTAATTTTCATATTCCATGGACAGATATTGGCTCTTTTAAACATAAACTCAGTTTTGTGCTATTCTTTTTCATAAATCAACACTTCATTTTATGTTAGCATTTCAAGTTAATGTGTCTTGATGCAAGGATGTTTAAATATTTGTAATAGAAAAACTAAATATTGCCATGAATTTATGATTTTTTGTTTCATGCACCGTTCTAAGATTTTTTAGCACCTTAAATTGTGCAAGGGTGGCATATAACCCTTTTAAGACCTGCAGAAATTTAATTCAGCTTAATTTTAGTTTTCAACACAATACTGATAGTGTCTGGAACGATCTGAGGCGGCCCTGATCCCGAGCACCATGTTTGCTAACCACTACACCCTGGTTAAAACCAGAATCTGCTCTTTCTAAATAGCAAACCTCCAGTCACTCACTTTCATTAATCCTGGATATTCATTGGATGGGAGGCCATAAATGTCATATTCCCCCTCTTTCGGCTCCATCTGTATAAAGCATGGAAAGCTCTGGCCAACACTGTAGGTCCCTGGGATCTTCTCCTTCCAGTAGCAAACATTAATCTTTACAACCTGCACAGAAAGAAATCGAGTCCACATCTCCAACAGCAAAGGATCCAAATTACTGATCAGAAACAGTGTAGGAGATACAGTAAGATGCTGAATAAAAATGAATATAAACATTAATATTGAACTCGCATCAGGGCAAATGTAATAAGAAGTAAGGAACTGGTTGCTCAGAATAGTCCAGCCTGTCTTCGCATTCAGGGACCATAAAAATTCACCAGTGCACAAATTCATTGCTCATATATTGTCGTGTTCACCCAAGCGCAGACTTTCAAGTCCGTCCTATCCTGAAAAATGCAATTCCAATTCTAGGTCCAATTCAGAGTTTAACTAACACAGAATACTTTTTCCATCACTTCTCTGGTGGCGTGTGACACATAAGAGATCTGTGTGTGGACTGGAGACTCTGTTTATAGGGTAGGGAGGTGAGGATGGCCTGCTTTCTGTACATTCACAAATAACTCAGAATTCTATCTGCCCAGGGGTGTAATCCAGATCAATCTGTATGGTGTGTGTGTGTGTGTGTGTGTGTGTGTGTGTGTGTGTGTGTTTCACACGCCAAGGCTGATAGTCAATATGCCTTATGTATTCCCAGTGTTTTAATATTTCAGGAGCTGCTTTTCAAACCTAGACATTTCACGTTGATATATTGTTCAGTGATGACTTTAGAAAGAGAGTAACAAAGAAAGAGAGTAAGAAAAAAAAGAAAGAAATAATTGGATTGATGGATTTATGAAAAATGAGTAAAATGAAAGAAAAGAAGAAAGAAAGGAAGATATGGATGGATAAAAAGTGAGAAGAAAAAATGAAGGAAATAAAGAGATGGATGGGTGATAAATGAGAAGAAAGAGAAAGAAATGAATCAATGGATTCATGAAAAATTTATAGAAAGGAAATAAGAAAGAAAGGAAGAGATGGATGAAAAGTGAGAAGAAAGAAAGAAAGAAAGAAATGGGTTGATGGATTGATAAAAACTAGTAGAATGGAAATAAGAAAGAAAGGAAGAGATGATAGATGGATGAAAAGTGAGAAAAAAGAAAGAAAGAAATAGGTTGTAAGACTGATGAAAATTAGTAGAAAGAAAGAAAAGAAGAAAGGAACAGATAGATGGAAGAAAAGTTAGTAGAAAGAAAGAATTTGATTGATAAAAATTGAGTAGGAATAAAGGAAAGAAGAAAGGAAGGGATGTATGAACAAAAAGTGAGTAGAAAGAAAAAGAAAAAAGAAAGATCAAAATGGTATGGACGGATAAAAGAAAAGTGAGTAGAAATAAATAAATAAAAAGAAATAGAAGGATGGATGAAAAATTAGTAGAATGAAAGAAAGAAAGGAAGAAAGAAAGAAAGAAAGAAAGAAAGAAAGAAAGAAAGAAAGAAAGAAAGAAAGAAAGAAAGAAAGAAAGAAAGAAAGAATTTGCAGTAGATGAACTGTTGGAGTGGGTTCGCTTGGGTTTCTTCTGGGCGCGTAGTGTATGCATGTGTGTGAATTAGTCTATGGGTGTTTCCCAGTGATGGGTTGCAGCTGGAAGGGCATCAGCTGTGTAAAACATATGCTGGATAAGTTGGCGATTCATTCCGCTGCGGCGACCCCAGATGAATAAAGGGACTAATAAAAGGAAAAAAGAAGGAATTGTATTGATGCATTGATAAAAATGAGTAGAAATTGAGTAGAAAGAAAGAATGAATTAGTAGATGAACTGTTGGATGTATGTAAGTAAATTAAAAAATGAATGGATGAATGAATAAATTAATGATAAGAAGAAAAATGGATACTGTAGATAAATATTTGAAATACTGTGATTAGGTGAACACAAAAAAGTAAAAAATAGGGAAAAGGAAAATGAAGTGATGAACCAAATAAAAGAGAAAATATATAAGAAAATAACAAATAAATTTGGATAAAGATGGATAAATGGGAAAACAATTAGGTGGAAAGAAAGAAAGATAGAAATTAATCAATAAATTTATAAAAATGAGTAGAAAGGAAAGAGAAAGGAAGAGATGGATGGATGAAAAGTGAGAAAAAAGAAAGAAATAATTGGATTGATGGATTGATAAAAAGTGAGAAGAAAGAAAAATATCTATCTATCTATCTATCTATCTATCTATCTATCTATCTATCTATCTATCTATCTATCTATCTATCTATCTATCTATCTATCTATCAAAATGTATGGATGGAAAGTAAGTAGAAAGAAAGAAAGAAAGAAAGTAATGGATGGAGGAAAACTGAGTAATAAAAGAAAGAAAGAAGGAAAGAAAAAAAGAAAGAAAGAAAGAAAGAAAGAAGGAAAGAAAGAAAGAAAGAAAGTAATGGATGGAGGAAAACTGAGTAAAAAAAGAAAGAAAGAAGGAAAGAAAAAAGAAAGAAAGAAAGAAAGAAAGAAGGAAAGAAAGAAAGGAGCAAAAGAAAGAAATGGATGGATAAATGAAAAGTGAGTAGAAAGAAAGATAGAAGAAAGAAAGAAAGAAATAATTAGATAGATGGATGGATAAAAAGTTAGTAGAAAGCAACTGAAAAAATTGGAGAGATGTATGGATGGATGGATGGATGAAGTGAGTAGAAAGAGTGAAAAAGCAATAAATGGATGGATGAAAAGTGAGTAGAAAAAAGAAATAAGTAAAAAAGATGGATGGATGAGGATGAGAGTAGCTGAATAAATAAATGTATGAATAAATGATGGACTGAGTGACTGACTGCCTGATGTGTGTGTTTGTGTGTACAGTATGTGTGTGTGTGTGTGAGTGACCTTGAGCGGCAGCTGCAGTCCAGCGTGTGTGAGCAGTGTGTTTGCCCAGGGTCCTGCTGTGATCACCACACTCTTCCCTCTGTACACAGCAGAGCTGGTGCTCACAGTCACCACTGCACCAGGAGAAACACCAGTCACTGTCTGCCCGTCCTTCAGCACTCCACCACTGCACTGAAACAGCCTCTGAACAACACACACACATTCAAAACATCTCATCCTAATAAGAGCACCCTGCTTAAAATTTAACAGCGCCTGAGTTTGACGTGTCAGTGGGGATCAGTTAAAACTGGAAAAAGCTGGTCAGATACGGGCAACACATAATGAAAGAGTTTCCTTAGTCAGAGCCAACAGGGAGCTTATCACTGCACTCTGTAGCTGCTGTAGGCTGAGCTTATTGAATCCGGAGAGGCAGTGTGTATAAAAGTGCACCGCCATATTCCCTGGATAGGGTGTAAGGAGCCTTTAACAAGCTAGTTTGCAGCTTTATCTTATCTCGGAGAGCTTTAAAAAGCACGGTGAAGGCGACACTGAAATACTGTTGTGTACATAAAGAACTTTGCTCAATGCCGTTGTGACACTGAAGTTTACATGCCTGACATAGCAAGCATTTATTTCATTCCTGAATTGCTTAAACTGAATAGAATTAAATGGTAAGTTCAAGCAAAAATAAAATAAAATCTGTTATTAATTGCTCACCCTCTCATTATTAAATTTTCTGACACATTTGTTCATTTTCGAACACAAATTAAAATATCTAAGATGAAATCCAGAAGCTCTCTCATCATCCATAAACATTTAGACATGTAGGGCCCTATTTTAACAATCTAGGCGCAAAGCCTAAAGCGCATGACGCAAACACATTAAGGGCATGTCCAAATCCACTTTTGCTATTTTAAGGATGGAAAATACTTTTAAATAAGAGTTATGGGTGTGTTTTGGGCATAACATGCATTAAACCAATCACATTCCTTTTTTAGAGTCAGTTGTGTTGCGCCATGGCGCATCGGCGATTTACAGTACATGGCAGATTTTGTAAGTAAAAACTAAATGCTTCATTAGCAAGAAAACAGTTAAATAGACCATCTGCAGCACGGGGATAAAGAACTTTACTTTTACTCTTTACTCCTTTACTTTCGTGGATAAGAAAACGATGTTGTACGCACTCCACTGAAGACATCCATCAGCCTACATATTTAATTTTGTTTGCGAAGCGCAAAGATTTGTTTCAAAACTATTTCTAAATTCAGTTCTAATTTCCAGTAAACAAATAAATGAACAATAATAATGAAGTGTGGTCAACAAACTGAATTATATCCAAACACACGTCCTATTTGTATGCCCCATATGGTGAAACCAACAAATGGACAAATCTGAACTTGTTTTGTTTAAACAAATATAAATATGCATATACTAAATAATACTGCTAATAATAATAATAATAACATTATACAAATGCAAATTGTCATGAATAAACTGAAAAAGTCCCCTGACATGAAGATGGTTTTTATACTTATGTAGAAAATAATACATTTTTGTAACATTTTAATCCTTGAATTGTTTTCATGTGTAAAGATATTTGTGTACTGCTGTACATCCTGTGTGTATTAAGCAATGTGTTAGCGTTTGGACCGTAGGCGAATAATTAACATGCTCTGCGCTGGACTTTTTTTGGTCTCAGTTCTTCAAAACAGCAACGAGCAAATAATGCGCCTTAACACATCATCTTTTTAGACTGGAAAACCCATAAGTCCACAAAGTAATGCAAATGGATTTGCTTTTTAAACAATGTGGCACACAACATGAAAGGGCTGCCCTGGTCTGAAGTTAGCTACAAATTGTGCCAAACATGTCTTGTGCCTTATCGTCTGGTGTATGATAGGGCCCTTAAAGATACTGTATGTATGTTTTTGACTCTTCTAAAGCATAAAAATACCATAATATGTGTGCAGATATTTAAAAGACATCCTAAGTAAACATACTTTTTTAACTGAAAAACAATGCTAAAGTCAGATATTCTGCTTTGAAAATGTTTTTTTCTGTTACATTGTAACCGCGTGTCCTAACAACACGAGATTTGTGACGAGACACACAGTGATAAGCAATTTGGCTGTTTGCACCAGACGAAACACTAAAGAAATTTAAATACAGCCTTTCAGAAGCCCAGAATATGCACTCACTCAAGAAATGGTAAGGTTTATCATCTGTTTAATACATGTTAACCCTCTTTAACATCATTAAATGTAGATGCTGAATCACTCATATGTGTTTAGTTCTAAAGTTCAATGTCAAACGGTTTATTGATATTCAAGATCAAGTGAACTATCTGCTGCTGCTTTCAGTATATGGCAATACATGTCATGTAAAATGGCATTTAAACTCACATTGTTAGCATTTAGCACTGAATAAAGCACATGAGGTATACCTGAGGTGATCACTGTCATAGGTTTCTGTTGTTCAGCTGTGAGAATTAGAAGCCGTTTCTAATATATCATAGATCATAGTGCACATTTACTACAGGCAATACGATACTTGCGTGTTTGCTGCTGACTCTAATGACAATGTGACATACTGCCTGTAGTAAACACACACACACACACACACACACACACACACACACACCCACGCACGCACGCACGCATGCATGCACACACACACACACACACACACGCACACAACCTGACAAGGCAGATATAGGCAAACAAATTTTCAAATTGGCAAAAGTCAAAATCGCTGTCTATGAAGGATGAGAGAGCTCTCGGATTTCATCTAAAATATCTTAATTTTTGTTCTAAAAATAATGGTGAGTAATTATTAACAGATTTTTTTTTTCGTGAATTAATCCTAAAGCAAATAAAATGCAAAATAATTCAAACATGTTTGGCATAAAAAAAAGCCTCAATTCAAATGTCTGTTTTTGAAATGATATCCAAAAGTTCTGCCGTGAGGAGAAAATACATTTTAGTAGTTCTATGAGAATGTAAAGTAATAAAGATGAAGTCGGTCTAAAGCTGGGTTTTGGAACGCTTTCAAATACATTCATTTCGCATAAATAATTAGATGAGCATCTGATAGCTCTGAGCTGCCAGGCTAAATATAAGATTAATGTGCGACAGAAGTCCAGAGATTTTATTTTATAATAAATATTTAAACAAAATGATTCGCTGAAACACACCGCCACTTAAAAATCCATGAGAAATATTATTACAATTTTAAAGAAAGGTTTTCTATTTTACACCTTTTGTTACATTTTATTTTAAAGATAAGGTTGATGTGCATCATTTTGACAGAATCTCAGAATTGTAATTATAAATCTTCTAATAAATTTGTTCACTAAACTGAGAAATTCTTCAATTCAGAAATTTAGACTGTTCAATAGTGTGATTTTTGAAAGATAGAATAATACAGAAAGATTTTAGATTTTTACATTTTTATGGGCACTAAAGGCTGCATTTATTTGATCAAAATACAATTATAGGAATATTTTTAAAATATTGTTGCAATTCACAATAATGGATTTCAATATATAACATAACATATAATCTTATGATAAATTAGTAGTTAAAATTTGTTCTGCTTAATATTTCCAGATTTTCATAATCATTTTGTGAAACTTTTTTCAGTATTAATCAATAAAAATAATGTCCAAAGCATCATTAACCTTAAAGATACAATTAACTCATACATTTAAATGTACTCACTATTTACTCACTCTCAGGCATTTTTATTTTTCTGCTGAACCTAAAAGAAGATATTCTGAAGAATGCTACAAATCAGTAACCACTGGCTGGACTTCCATAGTAGGAAAAAACAAATACTATGGAAGTCAATGGTTCCTTCAAAGGATCTACTTTTGTTTAGAAGAGGATAGAAACTCAAAAAGGATTGTGACAAATGAACTTAAAGTAAATAATAACTAGGCATGGGACGATAACCGTTTTAAAGGTATACCGTGGTTTGGAAAAGTCAAGAATTTAAAACCGCAAAAAAGTTTTTACGATATGTGTAAGATTTTTTTATTAAATTTTTTTGGGACAACAATATCTCCAGCAGAAAATATTTCCAAAGATGCCATTTTAAATGGTAAAAAAATCTGTGTTTTTGAAACTGATGAAGACAGCAGAAGGCAATGATTCATTTTAATGATTTAGCCTGACGTGTTTACTGCTCCAAAATATTTTAAATGCTTCTCAAAATAAAACATATTGTGTTCAAAGGGTGAAAAAGTGTTTGTTTTTTACCCAGACATTTAAAAATAATATATTTTAGAGCAGTAACCACAATACTGTGAGCTGAAGTCATTATATTTTTATCCAAAGTTATCATACCGTCAGAATCTGGCCCATAATAATGACAGAATTGTCAGTTTTGGATGAACTATCCCTTCAACTTCTTTCAAGAAAAAAAAAAATCTAACTAACCCTAAATGTTTTACACATCCATGTATATAATCAGCTGACCTGCACAGCTCGGAGGGCTCTGTCGGCATATAGCACCCCTGCGAAGGTGTCAATCAGTGCCCCATTCCCTTCAGAGAGATTGACATTGGGAATATGCTCATTAAACTCCTTCTTCTCCAGAAACACTGTAGGAATCTTGTGCCTCTGCATCGTGTCCTTTAGCTTTGAGAAGCCCTCTGATTTCTCTGGACCCATAACCAGTAGACCAGTGCGCCTGTGGAGGAAAATCACAAGAAGACTCAGATTACCATGTTGAAGCGCTTTTGCTTTGAGGCATGTGTAAATTGTGCAAAGTGCCGTCTTCATGAGAGGAGTTATGGTGCTGCGGACGAGAGGTTGGGAACACAAGCTTTAAATCACACATATATGATAGATGGTCATGCTGTTTTCTGTGGCTACTGTTTTTCAAGGCCTACTTCATCTGCCAGCCAACATGATGCATGGGGGAGCACCGGTTCAAAGCTCCAAGTCATTCATCAGAGATTTTTATGACTGAATCCCTACTGTGCGCTTGATTCGGGACGCCGAAAGAAGGATTTTATGTCAGATTTGTCAACGCTCTTGTCTCTGATACCAGCAGAACCGATCACATCACGATCCTTGCTGAGGTAAATTAGTGTCAATTTGTGATTTTTAAGACAAGAGGATGAATATAAAATAGGGTAAATTAGAATAAGAATTGGAAACATTTACAAATGGTGTAATGTTTAAATATGAAAGTAAAGCGTTATTCAAATATGCTCTAATTTGAATGTTTTTCAAACACAAAAATCTGAACACAATTTGTGCCTTGTTTTCTCTTCAACAAAATGCCCTTTAAACTATGTATTACAATTAAAACCGACTCACAAAATGATAAAGTGCAAAACAGCACTTAAATGATTTTATATATTTTTTTACAGAAAAAAGAAAACACCTTATGAACATCTAAAGAGCTTAAAAACTCAAATATTGATATTATATGAAATATTATTATATTATATTGATATTATTATATGAAAAAAGTCTTTGTCTGTTAAAAGTGACTGTTCACCCCAAAATAAAAACTATCAACATTTACCCTCTACTTGTTCCAAACCTGTATGAGTTTCTTTCTTCTGTTGAACACAAAATACATCTTTTAAATAAATTTGGAAACCAAATCACTGACGTTCATACAGTGTTAATTTCGTTGACAAAACATTTTCGTCATAATTTTTGTGACAAACAAGTTTCTACCGTCAAAAACTAAATAATAATTAAGTGATGACGACGACAACTATAATAAAAATATACTGACTTTTTTATTGACTCTAGAGTAGATTTAGTCGACTAAAATCTTATGAAATTTAGTCGACTGAAACTAGACTAAAACTAAAATAATTCAGAAGACTAAAATATGACTAAAACTAAAATGGAATTTTAGTCAAAAAACTAAGATTAAAACTAAATCAAAATTTGCTGTCCAAATTAACACTATTAATCTTTTTTTGTGTTCAGCAGAAAAAAGAAAATTACGGTTTGGAACAACTTAAGAGTGAGTAAAAGCTGTACATTTTAATTTTGCATGAATTGTCCTTTGATACAAATCTTGTTACAAAATCAAAATTGGCTTTTTTTTTAAATTCAGGGGTCCTGTCTAATCCAGATATGAACGTCTACTCTGTCCTTCATTGAACACTGTAACTAAAGCTAAATGTATCATTCATCTGCTTGTCACAGCTTTATTGTGGATTGTGACCTTTTTGGCAGCTCTCTGGATAAAATAACAGTTGGTGATTCAAGCTTCTGGCATCCCATCTGATGTAGAAAGAATATTAAATCAATAAAAAGAGCCAGAACTGCCACTACTGTAAAACTGCATCATCTTTGATCTTCACCTTAATTAATGCAATCTCGCAATAAAAAATGTATAATATTATTATGTTTGGAAGCTCCCTTGGCAAAAAAGGGTTTTGGACAATATCAGCATAAATGGCATTTAGGTTTGAAGAATTTGCACTGACAGCATAAACTATGGCAGTTTATTAAATGAAAAAAGAAAAATACTGGGTTTATGCATCATAAAGCATCTTTGTACTGTGGTCTAATCAGTGCATTGGAAAATACCTTTAAATCATATCTCAATATTCAGAAAACACATTCAAAAGTTTTGTATAGTTTTACTTTAAACAAATTAGTAATTTTGTTCAGCGCGGGTGCATTTAAAATGTTCATTGACAATAAAACATTTGTTACAGCTTTCTATTTATAAAAAAAAATAATAATAAAGTATGACAAAATATTTTCCAACTTCTGGGTTGCAGCTGGGAGGGCAACCGTTGTTTATAACATATGCTGGAAGTTGCCGGTTCATTCCACTGTGTTGACCCCTGATGAATAAGGGCACTAAGCTGAAGGAAAATAAATGAATGAATGACAAAATAATAACTGTTTTCAAAACTGATAATAAAAATAAAATATATAATAATTATTATTAATATATCTAAAGCACATTGCAATGATTTCTGAAGAACTTAAATATCTATAGTAATATTGCTGCTTTTACTGTATTTTTTTCCATCAAATAATTGCAGCATTGGTAAGCATTGACTGCTCTAAGTGTTAGACTGTGACAATTATTGATTAATAATCTGATTATGGTTATTTGATTTAATGGAGCAACATGTGTAAAGGTAAAAACAATCACTTAATTCTTTACTGTTCATATTCATACTGTACTATGTCAAAGTCCTTAAAGATTTGCAAACAGAAGAATAATAAAACACACTGCTGTAAAAGATCAAGTCAAAGGTCTTGATATATTACATTCAGGTTTACAGGACTCTAGTGCAAAAACAACCATGATAAAGCTGAAGAATGTAAAATATTGTACATTTTTAAAAATATTTTTACAGCATTTATAATAATATATTAATATAATATATTATTATGAATATATTATTGCAGAAAATATTCATTTAAAAGAGATCTGTGATTTTTTTTTATATTTTTGTAGTCTAATTTTCACCACAAAATTATGGTTATGATTAGGATTGGCTGATTTTTATGCAATTAAAATGTAAAAAAACAAACAAAAACAAACTCTTAACTGATATTTGCAAGTTATTTCATAACATTTGTCAAAAACATGCCTTTTAAAGTGCAATGAAGGTTTGGTTTATGTCTATGGCTTTTGTGACCAGTACATCAAACTTTGCATACAGTAACTGCCACATCCAAAAAAACAGACCTTCACATGCCAGACCAGTAAAAAAATCTGCGATATTTATGAATAACAAAATGGAATATTTGAATCAGAATATTTGTTTGGAACATCAGAGTATTTGGCATCTCACTAGTGCTCATTTTTGTATAAGAAGAAGAAAAGAGAAACACAAATCCAGCATTTTTTGAAGAGATTTTTCTTTGGTCGGCCAGCAGTGTGTGAGAGATGCTCAAGGGCACAGATGTCCTCTCATCAGGACTCATCCGTCAGAGAGGCGAGATGGATGACGGTGAGACAAAGAGCAAGGCGACTGATTCTGCATCAAGGCTGAGTGGGCTTGATCCACTTGTGATCCATTACACCTCTCAGACACTGTAAAAACAAGTGCGCCCTGTGGTCCCTGGATGATGCTCGGGGACTAGAATGAAAATGCTCTTTTAAAGTTATGGGGAGGGCTGTGACAGTCTGCCAGGTTTGATGTACAGCGTCTGCGTGTTGCACTGCCGAGACAAAATTTCATCATTCTTTCTTTGGACGCTCACCTGTACAGCTCGACACCTGCTTCTTTCTCCAGCTCAGCCCACAGCTCGTAGCTTTCCTGCATCATTTGTGTGTAGAAATCTTCCTCGTAGGCTTTACGGATTATCCTGGTTTGGCCATGAGAACTCCCTCTGGAGTGAGGCAGGACAAACTGCGGACAAAGGGGAATTAAGAGATCCCACTTTACATGCGTTGCTTTTGTTCTGATGAAATAAACAAAAATTCTATCAGTCATGGACGAACTGCTTGTTGTCTCATTAAACTGTATTTGACCTGTTGTTTATTTGTATATAACGAACATTTCACTGCATGTTGTAATCTGCATATAACTGTAAGTCACAAATAAACTAATTTAGATTTTTTGGGCTGAATGTTCAAGGTGAGTATTCTGTCTTAATTAGATAAAACAAGCAGGCATTTTGTTTTATGCAATGGTCATCTAAACGAGTTTAAGACCACTGCAGTTTTCTTTCATGCACCTGCACCTCCACTCTAATATAAAGAAAACATCCCAAATTTCTTTTGTCACAATTTAAGCCATTTGTGTTTATATATTTCAAATACAATGCATTTTTAAGTGTTTTATTAAAATTTGCTGTTTTTTTCTGCACTAACAAGTGCACAAATTCCAACTTAAGCTCCAGACTCTTTTTATAGACAAATATTTTCATATATGTCTGATTATATGCAACATTTTAGACTAACACATGTTTTTTGCTGTTTGCATAGTAGCTGTTTTATTTCTTGCAGTTCTGAATTAGGCTGTGGAGTGATAAAAAGTGATATCATCTGTAAAAACCTTTAAATCGAATATGTCTAAATAAACGAATGAATGACTGAATGAAACGAAACAAGAATTTTGAACATGACACGACATTCACAAGACGTTACACATGAACATGACACTAATAGTGCCTTGTCGACATATTTATAAGCCATTTAAAACTTTTAATGTAATCAGTCAACAGGGGTCTTGCTTTCAATACAGTAAACAAATCTAGCGGTAACCGACCTGCTCCAGGAGCAGAGTTTTCTGCTTGTTTTTGGCCAGCTGGTAGGCAGTGCAGGACCCCTGGATCCCTGCGCCAATGACGATGCAGTCAAACACTTCAGACGACATTTCTAGCTTAAATACTTTCTCCTGAGATTCTTCTGTCACACAAACAAGACGGTGTTGCCGTGACCTACTTTTCAGCTCAAAGTTCTCCGGTTTCACTTATGTAAGCATGGTCAGCTAAATAAACAACCCGCCTTCTGGGTTTATACCGCAACAATTTAAGTGAATGGGAGGTTCTGCTACTTCATTCACTCAATTTGACACCGCTGAACAGGTGAACACATGCTGTATTCACATACCAAATACCCTATTTTTGCAAAATGGCATGTTATGTAGCTAGTTCCTTATTCATCCACATGAGGTGCTCAATAACTGAAAGAAAATATTTCCAAACATAGTTTTGAAAAGAACTATTTCATGACATACAAAAGTATAACCATTCTTTAAATTTTTTATTATCTGCAATTAAATGTATACATGTTTAAAATGACACAAACGTGAGAAAGAGATGGCAAAAGTTTTTTATGTTTGGGTAATCTATCTTTTTACGATTTTTTTTTGTTTACGAAATTAATATATTTTAGCCTAGGCTACTAAACTACATTTGAATAGTGACACTATACTAATTGTTTTCAGTTTGGAGACACCTTGTATTTTCATCATTGCTACCCAATAAATACCAAACTAGCTAAATCTAATAACAATATTTCCCCTAAATGCTTATTTTTTACTTAATATGATAAAACACTAATTAATTTATTTTGGGAGTGTACTTACTGGAAAGTGTTTTGGATTGACTTTTCCAATTTCATTAACATTCTTATTTTCAAACTTTTTTATTTCCCTAAAATTTGTATTCTTTGGTTTCTCTCTGAACGTATAGATCATCATTATAAATTTATTATGAATTTATAGCTTTTTTGGCTAAATTTTACATACATAAATGTAAATTTTCAAAGAAACACCCCTACTTTTTATTTTTAGAATAGACTTTGATTTATATGCAAACTCCTTAAAATACTTTATTGCATGTAAATCTTTTATTGTGTAAATCATTTAAACTTGTTTAACTTGCTTTTATGTAGGCTAACCCTTTTTGTTCATATCGTATCTTTGTTCATATTATTTCTTGCATAATAAAAAGACACCTTGTCTTGATTAAAGAAACTTAACGGAAGCTTTATAGGTTATATATTTTCGTTGGCAAAACAGCAGAAACAAACAATATTGCGTCTAAAATATAGCTAACTTATTATTCATTTGTTCACAAACAGTAAGCATCACATCTGCATTCTGCACGGACAAAAAACAACCCTCGTGATATGTCACAGCGCACACTCAGTGATGATCATTTGATTCTACAAGATCTCAGTTCAGAGTGGTGAGGTGACTCGTGATCGGACTTTTTGAATCACTTCAACCGATTCATTGAAAAGAACAAATCAGTCATGAATGAAGCACAGCTCGACGTCATCAGTTCAATAGTTTAATAGTATGGGACATCCGGAAAACCTAAGCTCAAGCTATTTGTGTTTGCCTGAAAGGTAATTGATTTATTTTTTAATATACACTGGTTTTATAGTTTACGTTACATGCGCATTCTACATTTTTTATTGGTTGCTGTTTGCGTTCTGTTTGTTGTAACAAACTGACCTCATTATTAATTTAATTAGCTAGTTCTTACGTAGTTTAGGTCTGTTGTTGAGCATATACTGCAATATTAAATTGAAAGTACAATAAATGTTTGCTTCAACAGAGTCCGGTTAAAGGAAGAAATTTGACTAAAAAGGGTCAGGTCAGGTGACATGCAATGGCATGATGCTGAATATTGATGGACTTGAGCAGAAAAATATGAGATCAAGCCGGCAAAAAGAAAGAGTGCTGTGTCTGGCAGAATATTGTGACTGTGCTTCAAAGTGTGTAACATGGTACTGTGGAGTCATTCGCAGGCCGAGCAGATGGATCCTGCTGATGGTCAGGTCTGGAGAGGGTCAGATGGTCCTGCACCCCGCTGCTGAGGCCTGTCATGGACAGATGTAGTCTGATCTTCCCCACAGACATGCTGGAAGAGTGCTTTTTGTGTTTAGTATGCAGATAGGTCAAGGTATCTAACTCAAGGTATAGCACATTGATGGAGATTATTTGTGGGATTATAGAAATGGAAATTAAAAACTCATTAAGCCGTTCAATATGTACAGTAGGCAATTGTAACAATTTACAATTTGACAATTTGAAAAAAGTTACAATTTGAAATTGCAAAATGCAAACTCATAGGACACATATGAGCTGGAACTGAGGGCACATATGTTAATGTTTAGTTTCTGGCACAGACAGATCGGTAAAATTCATAAAAATAGTAATAGTAGGGGGTATTGAATTTAGCAACAACCATCAATTCAAGCCACAAGTTCAGAATGACTGCAGTGTTAAACATTCCAATAAATCCATGTTGGGGTTATTTATGTTTTCTATTTGTTTAGTTTTTAGCTCTTATATCAAAATGCTGGCACTGGCTTATTTTTTTTTGTTGCAAAATGTTCATGGGCACGTTGAAATGGTTGTATGAAAGAACAAGAATCAGATCCTGAATGCTGAGTAGAATGTAGATTTGTATGAGGCGCCGTGTAGGATTTAAATCAAACTTTGCTTATCAACGGATAAAACATGTGCATATAGACTTATAAATTGCTTGCATATACACCTATACTATTGGATGTTTAAAACAACATATATGAAACTTGCGCATATACATATAAACTTCATGCATGCATAGACCCACATACACACGCACATCCATATAAACTCAATACTCGCATAAACACCCACATACACATGCACATACATATAAACTCAGGCCTCGCATAAACACCCACATACACACGCACATACATATAAACTCA
>CAIGQZ010000379.1:8293994-8312076 GCA_903798205.1 Danio tinwini
ACCCACATACACACGCACATACATATAAACTCAAGCCTCGCATAAACACCCACATACACACGCACATACATATAAACTCAATCCTTGCATAAACACCCACATACACACGCACATACATATAAACTCAAGCCTCGCATAAACACCCACATACACACGCACATACATATAAACTTAATCCTCGCGTAAACACCCACATACACACGCACATACAAATAAACTTGCTGCATGCAAACACCTGTACACACTTGCATATACATATAAACTCGATTCTTGCATAAACACCCACATTTACATTACACGCACATATATATATAAACTCGCAGCATGCAAACACACCTATACACACTCGCACATACATATAAACTCTATCATTGCATATACACTCACAACAACACGCGCACATACACAAACTCACTGCATGCAAACACACCTACACTGACAAACTCAATGCGTGTATAAACACCCAAATAACACTCAAGCAAACATACAAAAAAATTCACAAACATTTATCACGAAATAGACAAAATGCAATTAATAGTTATTAAATGTGTTAAATTATGAACATATGTTAGATAAAATATTAGTCTATATAAATAGACTATATAAAATAAAAAATATTTTTTATTTTAAACCTTTTAATTTAATTAGGTGATTACATACACAAATATAAATGGACAGATAAAACCCTTAAAGGACGTTCAAGTTGAAAAGCAACTAGGACTATAAAAACTGTATACTCAAACAACTAAACTCCTCTGTTCTATTGCAAATGTTAATGTAGTCTTTACCCTTCTTGTTTTTTTTTTAATTATTATAACAATTAAGCTTTTTATATGTAGTTTTTGCAATGTGGATATCATAATTGCAAGATTTTGGTATAATTTTGATTTTTAATTATTCAGCATACAAAAAAGAAAACGCTGATTAAAAGTCTCTGTACATCATGTTGGTCAAGTTAACCCCACGGAAAAGCTATATATATATCCTACACTCATTAAATAACTACTTATATTTTTACAGCAGCTGGCATCCAGCGTTTTGGTGCATTAGCCTGTTTATTGGTGACAGGAAAACCCACTTAAGTGCATTTCTGCCCCCTACTGGACATAAGTGTGTATCGTAACCCATGACGAATAGTGACACCAATAATAAAATAAACATTAAAAACTAATATTAAACAAACATATTTTATTCTAAATAATTACTTATGCAACCTTATATTTATTAAACCCATAGCTTACTAATAATTAAATTGCATAATAAACCTTTATTTTGCAGGAGCATTTCTTAGCATTATCTTTAAAAATAAATATAATTAGCATAATCTATTTTCTTTATTCAACAGATGTAATTCCTTCATTACGCACATTATTTATGTTTCCTAAGTTTTGCAATAACCTGATTCATGACAAATAATGACCTTGTTCATTTATGCTCAAAGGACTTTTACGTTGAAATTAAACGATTTCCTGTTTAAGTGAAACAACTTCCTTTTACACTGAGAATGCATGCATATACACATATGAAATCACTTGCATATATGTATATACACAACTAACTGTATATATGTTTGTGAATTTTATTTTGTCTGTTTGCAAGAGTTTTATTTCTGTATTTATGTACACAATCGAGTTTACATTCATATGTGAGAGTTTATGGGTGCAAATGCATAGATCAAGTTTACATGTATGTGCGAGTGTGTATAGGTGTGTTTGCATGCAGCAAGTTTATATGTATGTGCGTGTGTATGTGGGTGTTTATGCAAGGATTGAGCTTATATGTATGTGTGTGTGTATGTGGGTGTTTATGCGAGGCTTGAGTTTATATGTATGTGCGTGTGTATGTGGGTGTTTATGCGAGGCTTGAGTTTATATGTATGTGCGTGTGTATGTGGGTGATTATGCGAGGATCGAGATTATATGTATGTGCATGTGTATGCATGCGTGAAGTTTATATGTATATGCGCAAGTTTCATATATGTTGTTTTGAACATCCAATAGTATAGGTGTATATGCAAGCAATTAATAGGTGTATATGCACGTGTTTTATGTATGTGTTGATACGCAAAGTTTGATTTAAATCCTACATGGCGCCTCATAGATTTGGGTCATATGCACTGCACTGCACTGCAAAGCTCTTTGTAGGATTGACATTTCATTGATTCATGTGCTGTTGGATGTTTGACGTTTGTGTTAACAGTATGTACATGTGCATATGTAACCCCGCCGGTCTTACTGCACCCAACCCTCTCTGAGCTGGGATCGAACTGGCAAGTTTGTGCATGGGAGTCGGTTGCTCTAACAAGGTGGCTAAAGACCATGGCCTCTAACGTCTGTCGCTAGAGCACCTTTTAGAGGTCAGAAGAGTGAGGTTTACCTGTATAGCACTTTACTAGCTGTCCTCCATTACACTCACCCCCTAAACCTCACTCCCATCCGAGTCACGGCACCAATGTAACCCCACTGGTCCTACTTCACCCAAACCACTCCGAGCTGGGATTGAACAAGGAGGCCTCTGTTACAAATAGACAATTTCTATGTTACTTGTAAAATTCAGCATCTTGCTTTTGAATTGCACCCCCTACCACATAACAGTGAGACATGGATTGCAAGAATATTCAGTGAAAAATTCTGTCATTGGTAGAAATCACAAAATCATAGCCTGAACATATTTCCAGTATGCGGCACATTGTGTCTATATACCAGGTAAAATGAATCTTATCTTTTAGATTCTGAAAGAGACTGATTCAAAAGCCAGTGTTTTTCCATGCCAATACACCAACACCTGATTAATGCATATAATCAGATTTGGTTTGTTTCCAAATATTAGAGATATTTATTCAGCCTTTCTAATTAGGATTGGCCGACTCGTGGCAGCAGGACGTGCATCTGACAGAGAGCTATTGTGTTGTGACGACGTCTCGACTTGATCAAGACACCCCCTCAGTCTCATTCATCTTCAGCTGATTCTGTTCACTCTCCAGCTTCTGAAGGATGGCTCCAACATCCCAATTAACCCCTCTCTTCCCCCTCAGCTTGTTAGGCTGGATTTGTGCTCCATCAGACCGGTGCTCTCGCCGAGATGTATCAGCCTTCCGAGACATATCTGGAAGCTTATTGATTTTGGCATATCATTTTATGAGTGGGAGTTGGGCGGCTGTAAATGGTGAACAGGCTGTTTCATTGTTTGAGCTGCTAAGCTGCTGTATAATTACATCGGTGACCGTAAAGCCCGCTGACTGAGTCCACAGCTGGGCGAAAACTCAGCTAGTGAAATAAGATGGTGCTCTTTATGAGCCAAGGCCTTGCTGGGACCCCAGCCTTGCCATCTGTAAGCAGTGAAAGTTTATTTCCTGAAGGGACTTTGGTGGTATGGGCACGTACAGTCTCCTCGTGACATGATGTATGACAGGCCTCTTAAGCATTTTAAGGGTTTACTGCCTGGCTGTACAGCCGTGTTTAAACTGCAGTGTCAGGACAATCTCATGAACATCACCATGTCTCAACATCAATAACTATTTGAGTGGAGAAAACGATGCTGCAAAGATTTTACTGCCTGTGGGATAAAAGTGCTGTCACACCACTTCTTGTGATGCAGACTCATCAGGGAATTGCTATATTTTCTTACCTCCATGGGAAGGTAAAAGCAAATTCCAGGCAGGGACAGGAAAACATTTGTTGACCAAAATAAAACAGTACTATAGGCTGTTATTCAGAAATTGTCAGTATTTTTTTAGGCAACCGTTCCTGTCTACCTTTTTGATGGCCTTTGTTCTAAATGTTTTCCTCATTGGGAATTCTTTGTTATAAGCCATAACATGAGTCACAACAGATAGCACACAAATGCTGAATGCAGTTCTCTAAGTATGCCAAATTAATGACATCAAACAGGCCCATAGCCAGCCTGGTGAAAGGGGTGGTTCTTTTTTCTCAAAAAGTGGATCTTTTTGCAGTTATGCGCCTCATTTTCTATTTAATTATGAGATTTACATACATTTTAAGCACTGTTTTTAGCTGAATTAGTTTGTCGGATAGTCATCATAACCACACTTTTTGATGTACCAAAAATATTTGCTAATGATTTAGAATAAAGAAACATAAAAAACTACTTATTTTTAAAATGCACATTTACAGTATTACGTCATACATCATTAGAAAAAAAATAAATATGAATCCGTTTTAAATAAAAAAACTAGGCTATTGTCATTTATTAGGCAAATTATAATTAAGAAACAGGCCATCACATTCAACTGTCCTCAGTCAAAATTTGACCATTTAAATAAAACTGATAATATTAATGTTGAGCTTTACAATTTATCTAGCCTCTCTTGTAAAAAAAGTACATTTGAAAATTGATGGATAACAACAACAACAACAGACAAATTAGTATTCAAATTAATTGGGCCACTTTTGGTGCTTCACACCTTTTTATTGATCTTTTATTTTTGTTTCAAGAATAAGGTCCAAGATTTAGAATCAAAGTTGCCTGTAAAATGTGTTCTCTATTTAAAAACAATGCAGTAGCGAAAGATGACTTCTCTTACACCACATTGAATGTTTTCTAGCAGCTGGATGCTGGACTCATACAAAAATTTTGTTTTGCATTGGCCAAAACTGATTAGCTGAAGTCACCATAGCCAACAGAGCATTCAAAGTCTTAAAACCTTTTTGATGGGTTATTTTCACCTATTATGATGGCATAGCAGTCAAAATAGGACAAATGTATCTTCATAAACTTGGGTTGTGTTTTAAAGGGGGCTGCATCATGCTCTGCCTAATCTCATATTGTTCTCGAGTACTTTATTGTTATCTCCTATTCTCTGAAAAGTCTTTAGTTTTTTTATACTTTTAAGACAAAGTTTTCCAGTTCTTTCCAGAAAAAATAAAAATTTGCACCTGAGTGCTGCAGCTTTTGCTTAGCAACCAACTACATTCTGTGATATTGATGTAAATAAAACTGGGTAAAACTTTGTTATCGTAACCCATACAATATCACATAATACAATCATACAATCACAGTCGTGTGATCAGTCTAGGGTGGTCCCTGAGTACAATAACACTGGTGTTGTTAAAATATATGGTCCATAATTAATCAGCTGCTAAATTCAAATTTGCCCTCTCACAATAACTGGCATCAAGCCTTGTCAAATAGCTTTCAATTAAATGATTGCTTAGGTAGCAGACTTATGAATACACAGATATACTAGCAAAAAAAAAAGTGCTTTATAAAATGCGCTTATGTCTGTGGAATAACCTCACTGTTTACTAGATACACACTGTTTACTATAAGATTTACTCTATACTTATCCTAGTTAAACAGCTACATATTTTTATGTAAATCCAGCTGCTTTAATCTCTATTGCAGATCTCCATTGGAGTCCACTAGACTGTTCTTAAAGTCTAACAGTTGTACTAAATAAGAGCTATATACATGATTAATTGCTTTTAAACTATAATCAAAACAATTTTTATGAATGTAGGAATTTTTCCAGAGATGGGTTGTGACTGGAAGGGCATCCACTGCGTAAAAACGTGCTGGATAAGTTGGCAGTTCATTCCGCTGTGGTGACACTGGATTAATAAAGGGGGCTAAGCCGAAAAGAAAATGAATGAAGGAATGAATCTAGGAATATGGCATTTTAATTCATATATACACTCACCGGTCACTTTATTAGGTACAACGTACTAGTACCGTGTTGGACCCCCTTTTGCTTTCAGAACTGACTTCTTTCGTGGCATAGATTCAGCAAGGTACTGGAAATATTCCTGAGAGATTTTGGTCCATATTGGTCCATACAGCATCACGCAGTTGCTGCAGATGTGAATCTCCCTTTCCACCACATCCCAAAGGTGATCTATTGGATTGAGATCTGGTGACTGCGGAGGCCATTTGAGTACAGTGAACTATACTTGTGTATATATATTTTATAATAGTTATGTCACTTTTATATACAAGTACAGTACAATTTATATTCAAACAAGTGCAGCAAAATAGGTGTTCTCTATAATTTGATTGTTTTAATAATCACATCTCATTTTATAAACAGTCTCAGTTCATCTGTTATTTTTCTCCATAAATAAAGGTATACATGCTAAATTCTAGCAAACTCATTCTGTAATATCATAATAATGAAAATGTGAACAAAAACAAGTTATTAAATGTCTCATTCTGATTTTAAAACATCAACTAATTAAATGTAAATGACAAGCAATAGATTATGAGAAAAATACAACAGTTGACAATTGAAATGAGGGAAAATCTAACCACTGATTTTTATATATTTCAATATATATCTTTGGGAATGGTGTTTGTATGGCTAAACACGTCATAATCATTAAAATTTATTATGCTAAATTTTCATTTTATAATGCTGTCTTATTGCTTATCATAAGCAGAATCCCTGAAAATAAACATTGTGTCTCAATGTGAGGAGAGTTTACTCGCACATGACGTGTTTTAACAATTTTTGGTCCATTTAGAAACTTTGCCATGTGAAAGCAAACCTCACTAACAAAAAGCAACAAATTTTGTTCCTGTTTCGGAAAACAAAATGATGATTGCAATCTTCAATTTTAACTAGAACATTTACAATTTATATTTGTTCACCAAATCATACTGCTTTACAATGTAGCTTAGCAAATAGCATAATCAAAATAATAATTATTTAAAAAAAATCTGTTTCACTAGACAATCTGCATGATTATTTCAAAAAGAAACAAGCACTTATGGCTTCAGCTAAAGAATACACATCCTCGTAGCTCACAGTAGCTCTGTCTTAAAATATTTGTAGGTTACCATTAAAAATCAATGCAGAAAATGAATGGGATTTTATCTTCTGCACCCTACTGCACTCTATATATTGCAGATAAGGACATTTCCCCCAGTATTTTTAGGACATTGACTTACAGGCTCTATGGCCTGAGCCTATTGTTGCTGTTTGAGTGTGGAGAAATGACTCAGCCTGGGTCTGCTCGTTTTTTATTCAGAATTTTATTTATTAATGCTTTTTTTTTTTTACTCCCAAAGTGTTTCAAAAAAAGCTAGTGAAAGAAGTAGCAATCTTGCAATGGAAAGGTCATGCTTCAGAATAACAACAGACATTGGCAAGCTGCAGCACACTGTAACTAACGCACTGTGCTATTTACTTGTCATTTACTTGCAGCGATTTATTCCACGCCATGTTTAAATATCAAGTCTCCCTGGTTAATATTCATGGTCTTCCACACCTACAGTATGGGATGGTGCCCAGTCTTGTCTAATGAATAACTTAAGACACACATAAATAATGCATTTGGAGTGGCTGCATTACCGTGGATGCTTCAGGTTTTCCAGGTCTCCTTTGAAGAATAAACCAAATGGAGTTTTGGACTTTTTTTGTGGTAGATGGTAGTCACAAGAGGTAATGTTTTTTTTTTTTCCTCTCCGAACTCTCGCAATTTGTAATTGGCTTCCCTGCTGTTAACGCAGAGCTAATGACTTCATTTGACTGTGTGCTGTGTATGAATTGGTGTAGGATTAAACAATTTAATCTCTTCGTGGTCTCACTGGTGCCAATTTAAATGGCTGTGCTGTTGCGAGTAAATGTTGTGCCGGTGCTTACCCAGGGAGAACGGGATTAACTTGAATCTTAACTGAAGAATTTGCTCTAATTTTGTGTGTACATATTGAGGGCAATATAAACAAATATATAGACAGAGAGGTGTGTAAATATATTAAATACTTGAGATCCAGAAACTAGAACTAGAACATTTACAATTTATATTTGTTTACCAAATCATACTGCTTTACAATGTAGCTTAGCAAATAGCATAATCAAAATAATAATTATTTAAAAAAAAATCTGTTTCACTAGACAATCTGCATGATTATTTCAAAAAGAAACAAGCACTTATGGCTTCAGCTAAAGAATACACATCCTCGTAGCTCACAGTAGCTCTGTCTTAAAATATTTGTAGGTTACCATTAAAAATCCAGAAAGATCAATTCTGATCTTTTTGGTGAACTTTGCGTTTAGTGATGTTAATTATCACACCACATGTCAAATCCTTATTTCTTGTTAAGTTTAAAGGCAGATTTTTGCTCCTAAGTGAAAGCTGTACAAACCAGGCACTAATTTCAGTTGTATTTTTGTTTTTGTTAGAGCATGACAAGCATGTTCAGATGAACATTTCACAAATCTGATGTACAATGTTTATTGTAATGTAGGAACACTGGACAATGGAAATAAGATTCGACACACAGTTTATTGAAAAGAGAATGGTCAGACAGGCAATGGTCAAATAGATACAAACAGAATCGTAAGGGTAACCCAGAAGCATACTCAAAAACAGGCGAATGGTCAAAACAACATTAACGAGAAAACATGGCAAGACAAGAAAATGCTTTGTGGTGTTAGAATAACAAGACTCAGCCCATAAGTGTGTGTTTGCTGTGCTTATAGTCCAGGTAATCATTGAACATTTGTTACAGCTACAGTATGTATGTGTGAGTGTCCTGATTGTTGTCAGCTGTAGCTGGAGTTGATTTGCGCAAAGCATCCTGGTAGTTGTAGTTCATGTGTTGGCTTGTGTGTAGTTTTCCAGTGATCTGCAAACGCTCAATCGCTGGTGATTGTGACAGTTTATACTGATAAATACTTATAAAAGGTATATTTTGGCATCTTTTTTTCCTAACACACTTTCTCAACAGAAAAAAAATGTAAAAGTAAAAATGTAAAATTCTCTCATTTAATAGCTAATCATATTCCATTGGTCCTTTAATACATCTCTAATACAGGCCTTTATTAATATTACAATAAAATTTATATGTATACAGTATGTTCCAGTTCTGCCTCAAGGACCATGGTGCAGTTGCTGGTACTACTTCAGTAAATACATAGTAAATCTGTTAGATAAACTTCTAAGTAGATCATTTATGGCAGTGATTTTCCTGTTTATCAGTGCCATTGAGAATGTCAGTGCTGTTTCAACTGGATGCAAATTAAATCACAGACTAATCTGTGTACTCTGCTAAATTCAAGCACATCTTTTAGAAGGACTTCTGTTTTGTGCCTTTATGTATTAATTCTGCTCTTTTTATTGTTGGGAAATGTTCTGTGTATTTGTTCTCTCTGCAGGAAGCAGCTGCTTGCTCATTGCTTGGTCCTGCCCCTGCTCCAATTGATGCCACACCCTGCCTAGTCAGCTGTCTCCTGGCCGCCTATAAATTCTTGCTTTATCACTTCCTGTTTACCTGTATGAGCTCACTTGTGGTTGGTAGGGGTGTGCTGATGTTCAAAGAAATTGAAAATTGTCTAGGAACAGACATTGTGTGTTTTGTTAGTGAGATTTATTGAATTGAAGTTTGTATCTGAGGAAAATCTGTAAAAAGTATTTAGCTTTTAGTTCTTGCTTTGTTGACATTGAAAATCTGACCTCTGCCTGTTAATTGACTACTCTGCTGTTTTGCCCTTTTTGGATTTGTTCGCTGATTGTAAATATTTGTACATAGTAAGTAGGGAGCTTGACGCCATTTTCTTTTGTAACTTCTATTATTGATTGTTTTTGAGGAGTATACAAGGGAGTATTAGGGTTAGAAAGTGTATTTTATTTTCTTTCCTTTTTCTGAAAATAGGGAATTTAGAGGGCGTTTAATTTAGATGGTTTTGTTTATTGTTTTGGCCTGGTCAGCTCCTGAAGTAAAAAAAAAAAAAAGAGACCAAGTTTGTTTGAGAAAATCATTGTAAAAATAAAATCTTTATATATTTTCTTAAGCAGCCTTGTGTGTGCAGTCTTCCCTTTCATGTTGCGTCCTTACCTCTAGACGGGGCGTAACAACTTCATTTTAGAACATAAACATTACATCAAACACATGTTATTATTTTATCTAGGAAATTTTAAATTTATTTTATTTTATTTTATTATTTTTTATTTCATTTTATTTTATAAATATACCTATCATTCCATTTATTTCCAGCTATAGATTGTATTTAATTAGTAAGTTGTGGACCACTATGCATATATTTTTATTAGTGCTGGGTAAAGATTAATAGTGATAAATCACATCCAAAATAAAAGTGTATCTTGACAAAATATGTGTATATATGTCTTCTGTGTATATTTTATATATATGATTACACACATGCATATATTTCAGAAAATCATTTTTTTATTTAGATATAAATTATATAATTTGTGTATCATATAAAAAATATCTAATGCATATATTTTAAATTTCTATGCAAAAATGTTTTGTACAGTTTTGATTTTATAAATACATAATAAATATTTAATACACACATACAGTATATCTTATGTCAAAACAAACTTTTATTTTGCATGTGATTATTCGAGATTAATCTTTACCCAGCACTCATTTTTACATGTATATGTTTAAACCTTACATGTACAGTATATGTATCCAATTAGCTCACAGTGTACTGAATACTGACTATACATTTACTGTATATGAGAGGAATGCAGTGGAGGTAACATGATCCCACATACTGAGCTCCTGCCAAATCCTTTAATGAAATGCGTGAGTGTCTTCAATTATTCAGTTACACACAGTCTCCCAAAGCACCGTTTAGAAGCATCTCAGGGGTGAAATCACCTACTGTTCACACAACTACCCCGTCACAGGATAGCAAGACTTCCAGATGCGGAGGACAGCTCTTTTTTATAGTGGTGTTATTTTAATATTTTATTTATTATTTGATTTGTAAATTTTTATGATCCCTGTCTATGTAACAACACTGGACTGTATTTTGAAATTAATTACTTTCAACATCTGCTGCCATTTTCTGAAGAAGAATTTAATTATACCATTTTATTGCCAAACAGTTATTCATAATAAACAATCAGCATTCAGCAAAACGAATATATTTAAGCTAAAAACATTCTTCATTCACTAAAATACACCATTGGCTGGATTTGTGCAAATTAGTCCGTATTGTTACATTGAATGGATTTTAGAGTATCTAAAAATGTTAGATCTTTTTTTTTTGTAAAGGATTTTCTTTTCTTCCAAACGTTAGCACAGAGATTTTATATTGCTTCAAAACCACAGTACACACCATTCATAATTTTTTTAGCGTTGACAAGTCATATACAAGTCATGTGTATATACTGTATATATGTATATATATATATATATATATATATATACACACACACACACAATGACAAAAGACTTGTTGCCTATCCAAGTTTTAGGACAGCAAATAATAACTTGACTTGTAGTTGATCATTTGGTATCTAGAAGTGGCTTAAATGAAAGGCAAAGGCCTCTAGATTAGGCTTATTTTACCAAAATACAATATGATCATGCCTTGATTATTAATTATTTAATTAGGACAGTAAGGTCTGATTTTGCTTAGACAAAAGTTTGTCACTTAACAGAAATAATGTACAGTATAGAATATAAAGTCATGATGCAGTGGAATAAGAAATAATATTGTATATGACTCCCATGAGCTTGGAGGGCTGCATCCATACATCTCTGCAATGACTCAAATATCATATTAATAAAGTCATCTGGAATGGCAAAGAAAGCATTCTTGCAGGACTCCCAGAGTTCATCAAGATACTTTGGATTCATCTTCAATGCCTCCTTCATTTTACCCCAGACGTGCTTAATAATATTCATCTCTGGTGACTGGGCTGGCCAATCCTGGAGCACCTTGGCCTTTGCTTTCTGGAACTATGATGTGGAGGCTGAAGTATGAGAAGGAGCGCTATCCTGCTGAACAATTTGCCCTTTACTGTGGTTTGTAATGTAATGGGCAGCACAAATGTCTACCTCAGGCTGTTGATGTTGCCATCCACTCTGCAGATCTCTTGCACACCCCCATACTGAATGTAACCCCAAACCATGATTTTTCCTTCACCAAACTTGACTGATTTCTGTGAGAATCTTTGGTCTGGTCCATGTGGGTTCCAATAGGTCTTCCACATTATTTGTGATGATTGGGATGCAGTTCAACTAATGATACATCGTAAATATCCACCTTCTGCCTTCTTGTTTCAGTTGTCAGCATTTCTAGGTTTTTTTTTATCAAATGAATATATTTCTATAATTTAAAATGATTTGATTTATAGTTATACTGTAGACTTTTAGGTTACAAAATAACTCTGTTCACTTCAGAAGATCCAAGTGTTTGGCATTTATCATTTCATACTATCTTTTTAAATTAGCTAGAAAAGTTGTCATACACAGATGTTATTGATTCATAATATAGGCTTTGTCCTAGTCTCTTTAGATAATAGAGGCAATCCCAATCTGAATGACCCTAGGGGTGCAGAGGCAACTTTTCAGGGCCAGTCCAGACCTCTGTCCTCTGTAGAATATGAGCACAACATCAGCTGAGCAGAGAAAGAGCGAGTCTGGTCCCTTCACCCTGCAGCACTCCTATCTGCTCCGCTGAGCGTTGCCCTTTAACTTTTGATGTGAGGTTTATGTGTCTTGCTGCATTGCCGCCTTCACTATAAGGAGCTTAGGGTCACTATCTACTCGCAGATGTATTGCTTGAATAAATAGGAACTCAGAGAAAAAGCAAAATACAGTCTTCTGACAGTTCAATACTGTAGGCTGGAGTTTGATGGCTTGAGAAATACAATGATGCAGTGGAGTTTATGTACTCCCTTTCACGCTTTTATTGCAGCCCTAGGGACTTTTTTGCCTGAATTTATTATCCTCAAATATTCACGCATTGATATTTCACAAAATTTCTGCCTAATGTTGTTTTAGATGCAAAGTGGCGAAGATCTTTTTTAGTGGAGCTAGCTTTTGAGTTCTAAGACAGATAAAGGGATTTTCTCAAGCATGATGTTGCTCAAGCAGTCTGTTTCTGCTTGGCAAAGCAGGTTTAGGAATGAATACAGCGGAGTACTGTGAAACACTTGCATTGGTGCTCTAAAGTTGCAGGTTCAGTGATTTTTTTTTTCTTTTCTTTTTCCGCTTTCCATTTAATTTCCTACTCGCTGTGTTTTGTTGGTCTTTTTTTGTAAGTGGTCAGAAAACACAGAAATGCCACTTGCGACAATTTTTCTTCAGGACAGATGTCACCATGGTGCAAGGCACTCATTTCCCCTCAAGCTAGATGCTTTATGCTTGCCCCTGCATTTATGTGGGAGAAAGAGCGCACTGGTGGTCTGCTTGATAGATCCATGCCCACTGGGGTTGAATGGCCGCTGGGTCTGTGGCTTGTTTTTTTGCACGAACCGAGGCTCCACAGAGTGTTGACTGGCCAAACTTCAGTCTGTTCTGACATGGTCATCTTCAGCATGGGTCTCTCTGGTTCAGGGCAGTGTAATATGGCAATGTACTGTATATCTTATGAACAAAATAAAAAAGTCCATCATTTCATTTTATGATCTATTTTATGATAGAATACAATATGGTAATACTCACTCACTCACTCGGCTTAATCCATGATTTATCAGGGGTCACCACTGCAGAATGAACCGGCAATTACTCTGGCATATATTTTATGCAGCAGATGCCCTTCCAGCCGCAACCCTGTGTAACAGATGAAGACGAGGTACAACAGTTGAGGATCCACATGCAGTTTATTAAACAGAGAACTGCCAGGCAGGCAAGGGTCAAATGGATACAAACAGTATCATAGGGGTAATTCAGAAGTGTAGTCAGCAAAGCAGGCAAATGGTCAGGACATGCAGCAAAAACAATAAAACAAGGCAAAGGGTCAAAACACGTTTTTTGTGAAGTTACAATAACTGAAACAACAAGACTCAGCAATATGTGTGTGTGTGAGTTGAATATAAAGTCTATGTAATCAGTCTATGATTCGTTTCCAACTGTGTGTGTACAATCAGGGAGAGAACTGAAACTTGTGTGTGTGTGTAAAGTGCATGATGGGATTTAAAGTCCAGTTCCGTGACAGATTTGTAGTTCTCCATTGATCTGCAAGGATTAGATTGCTAGTGATTGTTACACCCTGTTTATGGTAATATTTTTTCATAATTTATGTCTGCGCAATATTGCAAGGTATAATGGGGATGCAGACAAAACATGGATAGCAGCATCATGAGAAAGTTGCAGTCTTAAAAGTACAATGTTTACACTTTTCATTTCATTTAGCAATGTTTTTTATTTTTATGTTGGACCTGTGATCATTGTTTTTTTGAAAAAAGTGTTTTAAATTACATTAAGGCCCAATCCCAATTCTACCCCTTAGCCCTTCCCCTTACCCCTACCCCTACCCCTCGTTTTGCGTGTTCCCGTCAAGGGCTAGTGGTGTCCCAATTCACTTTAGCTTAAAGGCGTAGGGCTAAGGGCAAGGGGTATACACCCTTTCGAACAAAGATTTTTCAGGAGCACACTTGAAACGAAGGGGTAAGAAGTTTCCCGGAATACACCTGCCACAACGGCAGTATTGCTGAACCCGTAAGTAAGGAGATCCACAAATTAGTATTTTTATGTCATTATTTCAAATCTTTACGACAAACAAACATATGTTTTAATATATTCATAACCGCGTTCATGTTTTATCGTCATGCTTTTAAACCCCCCCAAAAAACCCGCTAAATTTTGCGATCTATAATCCATAATTATAACTCCTGTACAGCAGTTTCACAACATTCTGACACTCGATGACACTCAAATACCCTGTCAGAAAAGTCTAGTGGCTGAGAATGAGCCTTTTACATTGTCTGCTATAATGTTAATGTTGTTTTCGACTGTTTACATAGATGAATACAGCCACTGTGTAAATACACAGTACAGTTACGATCTTATTGCCACATTAGATTGTTATGAAAACATGATATATGCCTTCAGTGATTTCCTGAAAATAAATACCAAAAAATAACACAACTGTAGTAACTACAGCAGTCGCGATCGTCTGTTCTCATATGAAGCAAGAGATTGCGATGACGTATGATGACGTGTGCAGGTGTTGAAGTGCTGTCCTAATTCTTAGGGGTAATTTTTGAAGCCCTTCCCCTTAATCCTCAGTTGGAAGTGCCAAGGGGAAGGGGTACAAAATACAAAATAGAATAAGAAATAATATTGTAAATATTGTAAAAACTTAGTACAAAAATAGAATTGGGATTGAGATTTTAATCCAACATTTGCCCAGAAGGTGTAAATAAAGTGAGAAATATGATCAAATTAGGGGCGACGCTGTGGCACAGAAGATTCAAGAAGTCGCCTCACAGCAAGAAGGTCGCTGGTTCGAGCCTCGGCTGGGTCAGTTAGCGTTTCTGTGTGAAGTTTGCATGTTTTCCATGCGTTTGCGTGGGTTTCTTCCGGGTGCTCCGGTTTCCCCCCAAAGTGCAAAGACATGCAGTACAGGTGAATTGGGTAGGCTAAATTGTCCTAAACTATTGCTCTGTGTAACAAATTGAACATTATTAACAATGTTTTAGCTTTAATCTACAGCTCACTCATGTCATCAAGGGGACCAGATGCTCGTTTTCAATACATTTGTGCACACCGTGAACTATTTGACCAGGCAGTGGATTAAAGCTAATAATATTCTTCTAAATGTTTACAATTCCATATGTTTATGTATATTTACAATTCCACTAATTAATAGTTGTTTTCTTGTGAAACCGGGTTGACATAAATATTACTCAGTATTTCATGATTTTCACAGAATGTAGCTTTTGGCTCTCTAGTGGATAACAAATAAAATTGTAAGCTTCCTGGAGGAAAAACATAGTATATAAAGCTGCTTCTCTGTGTTAATGGATATTATGAGTCACATGATTACTGTATTATTTTATACTGTAGCAGATTCTGACTCATTACATCTAAAAACATCCATATTTATTCCAGATATGACAAAAAATGGTTTTGGAAGGGGATTTATAATGTATTACTCATTGACTAAATATTAATCATTTTGAATGTATATTTTTATATATTGGTATATGTATATATTCATTATGCCTTTTGTGTTAGCCATTGACTTTGATTTTATGAATCATCAAGGACCGCAGTTTAAGCAAAAGATATTTTTAACATTCTGCTGAAGGAAAAAAAGACTCCTGCTTTTTCGAAAGAGTTAATTTAACAGCAAATTCTTATTTTGGGGTAAACTACCCAAGTACTGCCTATTTTAAATTGTTTTTTATTGTTTTTCTCTTCCGAAAGAAGCCTCAAAATAAAACGAGGCATTTCATTTCTGCAGTATACATATTGCAAGTGTTTTTTCCATATGTTTTGGATGTGAGTCATTCCATCAGCCTTGAGATCCTCAAGACAATAAATGCAGTTTACAGAATGCAGATGCACTCAGGCTTGTGTCATAAACAATGAGAGAGGCTATTTTCTCATGGCATAAAGAAGAAAAACAAATATTCAAAGAATCACACTGTGTATTATAATGCACAATACAGGCTTTTGAATTGCAAGGTTGTTGTTTGTATTTGGTTTTGTGGCTTTGCCAGATGGCTTGTGCGGGATGAATTACCTCATCATGAACTAGCTCAGTTTGTGGTATGGGCAATATGTCCTACAAAAAACTAAGCAAAGAAACCTCTGCTTTTTTACATAAAATAATCTGAAATAGTTTGAAGGCACATTTTAAATAATTTAAATAGCTCTCTGTCGACTTTCAGCAGAAAGATCTGATGGTCAGACTTTATGAGAGTTGATTGTTCGTTGAACGAGGCTCTCTAATGTTGCTGGAATTGTATAGAACCGTGGTGCATTGACAGTTCGAGAGTCTGTTCTCAATTATTGAGGCGAGATCAGAAACACAGATTTCATTATGGTTGAAGTAGAAAGTATATTATTGCCTTTCTCAGCCTGGCTGATAAAAGGATGATGGGGGTTTTGTTTTTGCAGCATGTCGAAACAAGCATTGTTGAACAGGAATGAAACAAGATTCACTGATCTGTGTCAGAGTAGTTCTAGAGTTTTTCTCTTAATAAATTGATTTACATCATTTGATTTTTTTTTATCTGAGATTTTTAGACATTTAAAGTTCGGAAAAAGGGAGCTGTCAAGTATCTCTCATTGCTTTGGCATTGGCTAGTCTCCTTTGCAGACTGTGGGAGGTGTATAAGCTGTTTTCAGACCTTGCCCTTATATGACAGAGTGATTGGCAGGCGATGAGCAGGCAGGAAATGAGGCCCACATCCTATCAGGGTTGGCTCAGCGGCGTAGAAAAGACTTTTATTAAACTCGTTTAAACCCTGAACTCTCCAATTTGTTTAGCTGTAATCTTGAAACGCAAGGAAATTCTCTTTTTTGAAGGAAGATACAGTATATTGTGTTGTACAATTAACAAGTGACCCAGCTAAATTGCACATACAAACACAATAGGCCTGTACGATTCTGAAGAAATTGAGAATCATTTATTTATTAATTTGTATAACTTTTAAAATTAAAAATAGAGACTACCACTGTAAATCAAAAAGTAAAGAAGAAGAAAATTGCATTTAGTTTGAGTTATTTTAAAACATTACTGGAATAAAAACTGTTTGAATTCATTATTAATGCCTCAAAGACTTAATAACTGGATAAATCTTTTTTACAGGCAATTAAAACAATGATTCACTGAGCACATTTAAAATCAAACTTCTATTGAATGAATGATTCAATGACTTACTCATAAATGCCCTCACTTGTTTACTGGATGAATCAGTCCTCTTGAACGAATCAATTGAATGTGAGCAATTTTAGTGAATGATTAAGTCGACTTATAAACACTTAAATTGTTTCATTATTGGATGAATTCATGCTTTTTAACAATTGTTATAAGTGACTGATTGTATAACTCACTTCTCTTGCTTTATTACTGGATAAAACAGCAAAGTAAAACCACTTGAATGGCCAAATTTTGTAAATTATTAAAATTAGAGTACAGTTGCAAAACTAATTAGACTAAAGGTGGTTTTCATTTGCTGTTGTACCAGCAGGAAACTCTCTGAACAAGTTTTAAAATATGGATATTTTTTATTACAGAAATGCATCGATTTTCTACAGAAGACTTGCATGCATGCTCAACAATCATGTAAGGAGCCACATGAGGAACACCAATGGATTTGTCAGAAAGTCTTAGAGTATGCTCCTATGATGAGTAAATCATAAAGTAATTTTCATATTTGGGTGAACTAACCCTTTAACATGT
>CAIGQZ010000379.1:8317450-8371065 GCA_903798205.1 Danio tinwini
GTGTGTGTGTGTGTGTGTGTGTGTGTGTGTGTGTGTGTGTGTGTGTGCGCGTGCGCGTGTGCGTGTGTGTGTGTGTGTGTGTGTGTGTGTGTGTTATTTCTTTTGCAAAGTGAATGCCATCCTTGCTTGACATTAAAGGAATAATTGCACAATTTTTGTAGATAATAGACCCCACACACACCCCTATTTGGAGTCTCCTACAATACATTCATCCAAGTTCAAAAACTATTTAATTTAGTAAGAAAATACATATTCAAGATCTATTTAAATCCCTCTTTTCCAACAGCCTACTTTATTCTGATTGGTCAGAGGGCCCAGTCTGTTGTGATTGGTCTTCCACTTACAATGTGCATTGGAAACAAAATGCTCATTATCGTTATATTAGAATTCCAACTCCTCAGTACTTATAAACACAATAAGAACCATAACAATGCCATTTGTTTTGCAATATCAAGCCTTTGAGTCTGTGACAGATGTAGCTTACAGTACATTTTGTGACCAGTGTTGCCAGATATAGCTGACTTTTTCCTGCTCGAAAGCTGTCTAAAACCTGCCCAAGCGCACAAAAAAACTGGCAAAATATTAGATTAATATATTATTCATTCATTCTTTTTTTTGGCTTAGTCCCTTTATTAATCAAGTGTCACCACAGTGGAATGAACCTCCAATTTATCCAGCATATGATTTACGCAGCGGATGGCCTTCCAGCTGCAACCTTAGGAACACCCATTACACTCTCATTCACACACATACACTATGGACAATTTACAATATAGCTTACCCAATTCACCTATAGCTCATGTCTTTAGACTTGTGGGGAAAACCAGAGCACCTGGAGGAAACCCCCGCGTACACGGGGAGAACATGCAAACTTCACACAGAAATGCCAACTGACAAAGGTGGAATCCTGTGATTTCTTTTGTCGAAACTTTACCTTCTTTTTAGATTTATATTTTTTAGATTTGATTTGGGTTGGGTTAAGGGTAATATTTTAGTGGTTTAAATGGCTGTATTTCAGTATTACAATATGTTAAAAACCAGCAGACTATACTATTCAGTTTGCATGCCTTGTACTTACTGTCATTCAAGTTTCTGCTTAATAAAATAGTATATAAAAAAAAAACAAAAACAAATGCCAACTGACCCAGCCGAGGCTCAAACCAGTGATATATGTGTATATAATTTTTTATATTTATATATATATTTATTTTTTCGCAAAAGTGTCCACAAATTTCTGGGAATTATCACCACAAAATCTGCCCCCCCCCCCCCCCCCCCCCCCGGGAAAAACTAGGGTGTCTGAAATATAGTCAGTATGGTTTTGATTTCATGTGTACTTTAAATAATGATAGCATTTTCTTTTTTTTTTTTTTTTAAATATCACTTTAAGCACTGACATACAGAGATGATTTAACCTCAGGACACTGGCTTGTAGGCACAGGCAACCTTAATGCTTCAGTGAACTCCGTCCCAGTCTAGCTTCAGGGAATAGCCCCATTTTTTTTCTTTTTAGGAATATATGCATTCAAAAAGACAGAAGCTGGTTAAAGTTGCTTCGCTCCAATCAAGAAATCAATCATTTTCTCCTTGTTAAGTTTGTCTAAACAGGTTGTAAATTCGCATTCTTATTTCTGCAGTGTGCAATTATAATTACCAGTTTCAGTCTCGCCATTGAGATTGGAATTGTAATTATTGCACAGACAGCCAGAGAACATTTCCACATAAACATGAGCAGGGCTCTGAGGGAAATATGGTGGAATGAAAAGGTGATGATGGCTTCCTATAATTCCAATAATGGCCGGCAGATGAGGACTGCATTAACATTTGGTGGTTAACGTTCATAACTCTTCGCTCTGCGGCATCACTTAACATTTCTATATTATTGGCACAAAGTCCTCTGTCTCACCTCATGTATATTTCATGAGTGTTGCTCTTTTCCTTACCATTTAGTTCTTTGTGGAGTGCAAATACTGGCAACTGATGAGCAGGTCATTGTATGGGTAATTTTTAGGAAAGAAATGTTTTCAGTTTTGTTCTCTCTAGATTTCTTTAAATTAAAGCTATAAACTGAGGCAGTTTGCTTATAATTAGACGTTTTTATTCACCAGAATGACCCATTCCTGTAGGGAACGAATGCAGAAAAACAATACAAAAAGAACCTTGGCTCGGTTGTAAATAGCTATGATATTTCTTTAATTGGAAAGTTATTGTTTAGAGACAGGTATAACAAGCTGTGTAAACATCAGGTATAAAGTACTAAAATACTTTCCTTACATCTTGAATGGTTGTCATTTTTTTAAGTTTTCAAACATATTCTCAAGGCCAGTTTATGTATTTATTTTTATAAATAAGCTGTTTTATTGGAATTATTTCATTTGCCAAGAACAAACCAGCTTTTCATGAAAAAATAAGTTGAATATAAGATGAGCATCTGTTTTTTTAAGAAAGTTCTTTACAACTTTTTTATTGGTTCACTGTAAAAAAACTTTTTACGTAAAGTGAGTAAATCTGTTGCCTTAAAAGTTGCAAGTTGCCTTTACTTAAAAAATGAGCAAACCCTTTTAACTTAAAGTTGATTTAACTACATTTTTATTATTATGCACATACACTCACCGACCACTTTATTAGTTACGGCTGTCCAACTGCTCATTAACGCAAATTTCTAATCAGCCAATCACATGGCAGCAACTCAATGCATTTAGGCATGTAGACATGGTCAAGGCAGTTTTAAGGCAACAAGTTTACTCACTTTTTTAGGTGAAGTCAACTAATCATTTCAAAATCAAGAGGATTACTCTTTTTTTTTTTGTAGCATCTAGTGCAATGACACAAATATCATTGTGATGAACAATATGACACATACAATACCGCTCCCCCCTCTCCGTTGTAAACAAGCAGGGTCAGCTCACATGTGACTGTGCCTGTGCCTCTGAATACATCATGGGACAGAAAGATTGCGCTTCAGACTGTCATGAACACTCTTATGACTATTGATGAGGCTTTTGGTTAAAGGTAATAATTCTGTAAGTATTGTTCAATATCTTGCACAGACTGTCTATATCGCTTTATACAGTAGGAACCCAATTGACATGAATCTTGAAGGACTGCAGTTTTAGCTAAAAATATATATTTTTTGTTCTACTGAAAAAAAAAGCATCATCCACATCTTGGATGGACTTATAGGGTGAGTAAATTAATAGCAAATTTAAATATTTGGATGGATTCATTTTAGTATGTGATATTTACTACTATTCAAATGTCTTGGGTTGTTTTTATTAAGCAAAAAATACGATACTATTTGGAAGTAGTATAACAATTTAAAATAACTTTATTTTTTTATTTTAAAATGTGTTTTATTAATGTGAAATACATTGCAGCACTGAATAGTCATTATTCCAGTCTTCAGTGACACATAATGATCACAAATAATTATAATTATGCTAATTTAATTCTCAAGAAAGTTATTATTATTCATGTTAACAACAGTCATGTTGATTTATTTGTTTGTAACCTTCAATGTATGTTTTTTGCATGATTAAAGAAAAGAAAATGTATAAACATCTTTATACTCACTTTTAATCAATTCAATATATATATGTAACATTGTAGTGTGAAAGAAAAAACTCCCCAAAAAGTTCAAAAGCTTGTGTTTTCTTTTTCCTATTTTTCCCCACAGCTATGAAAAACAAAAAGTGATGCCACACTGGTTTTAATTTGAAAACACACAAACAAATACATTAATAAATAGATACATACTTGCATAGTGCACTCAAAAATTACTTTTGCTGCTTGTTCAAACAACTTATTTAAAATGAGTTGAAACAACTAATTGTCTTTTCTTTTAAGGGAGGCAACTTAATTGTTTTATGTTTAATCCACTTAAATTTGTAAAAACAATTAAGGTAACTTAATCGAATTGTTTTGGGACAACAAGTAGGAATTATGTGGACTATGGAGAATTTTTTTAGAGTGTACACATAAAAATAAGTGTAAGCTAAAAATAGAGATTTTTATTATTATTTTATATTTAATTTATAACAACACATTACTAGACAGTTAAAACAAACATGTAAAAGTCCTGAAAAAGCGGAAAGCATGTATTTCATCTCAGTTATTATTTTCTGTAATACATTTTTGAAATCCTTAAACTCCTTTGAGAAAAAAAAGTGAACGCGATTTAGGATTAACCGGAGCACTTTGATCTTGTACAGCTGAGTCGACCTCTCCCCTCTTCCAGTCTCAGTCAGCAGTTGAAATGAAATACAAACGCTAGCATTCGAGTCATTTAATCGAGGGCACTATTAGATTATGTACGGTACAAACTTTGCGCGAAGCCTGAAGTTGTTCCAGTTGCTGACGCTAGGAGCTGTCCGCGGTGCTGAAACGGCTCGACTCAGTCTGAGAGGTGCTGACAGAAATTGAACATTCTCTGGCTTCTCCTCCGTTCACAATTACAAATCTGATCAGAGCTGCCCGTCTCGCGCGGCGACCTCTTCTCCTCGCGGAACACCTGCGTCTTGCTTCTCTTTAATTATTCGGAAAGTGTTTTAATGCAAGGACATATTTTCTGTGAAAGGAACCCACTGCCGTAAGCATGAACTCGACTAGAAATTACAAACCAAGCATGGTCGTTCTGATCCTGGCCGTATTTGCGGGTATTGGCATGGCACGAGGGCAAGGTAAGGATTTGTGTTTTTACATTTGAAACACTAAAATTACTTGTTCACGCGATTAGCGGAAGAGGGAAAGCGCAGCTCTACGGAGCCCGACGGGCAGATGATGTGAGCGCGAGACCTATTTCTCACTGTATTGTACATTTGTTGGCGGAGAGACTAATAATAAAAAAAAACTCCGCTTTGAGATTTGCGTGATTTAAGACGGTTGACTGGCACTTTGTTTAGCACACGAGTGTAAATGTGTTCTGTCATCACGCATTGCACAACAGATGGACTCGTAAGTCACAAAGTCATCGGCGTAATTGTGATAAAGCACGCACAGGATGGACAGCGCTGCGCCTGACAGTCTGGATCCTTTTTGTTCCACGCTCTGATTTCATATTTATTTATAGCACTGTATTATTTTTGTACGAGCCGGTGCTCTGGCTTTCGGTCTGTTGTCTTCATATCCCCCTTATTTTTTTGTAGTTCTGTTTACTGTATGTGATGTACAGTTAGTAGGAATACACATTCCACATGTTTGGTTGCTGATTTATGAGATTAGTAAATTAAAGATAATCGTGTATAACTAAGTGAAAACTTTTGAGGTTCAACAGGTTTTTAATTTGGAGGATCACGGTGTGGTGAGAAGGAACGTCATTTTTATACTGTGATTAAAATGCACTTTCAGTGATCATAATGATTTAATCTGCAGCGTATAATTATTAGTGGCTTTTAGCAAGTCACTGTAAATGGCATTTTACATAAGCATTTCACATAAAAGGAAATCAATACAAGGTGAAGTAAGCTTCTTTAAACATTAAATTACACTTTTTTATTTGTGGGAGGGGTGAAATTGTGCTTCTTAAAGATAAAAACTATTTAGAAACTATTTTGAATATTTTGAATATGATGGTTTTTAAACAGAGTTTGATATACTTTTGTATAAACTTAAGGCCAAATTTATCCTAATAGTGTCTTTACACTACACCTTTAACAGAAAAAGTGACATTATTACAGCATATTTAATGTATTTGTCTGAGGAACTGTATGACTTTTGCCATTCACAACTATTTATTATATTGCTCAGCATCACAGCATCAACTAGCCATAAAAATATGTCCAGAGCAGTTAATGATCTTAGTTAATATTAGTTTCAACATTTTCTAATACATTAATGCAGTTAATATTAACATGAACAATTTCATATATTAACAAATGAAAGACTACATTCTGTTAAAATATATTGTTCATAATAAGTGATCTTCAAGATGGTTTTATCAGTACAAATCTTGACATAGTGCATGTTCATGTTTCACTCACTGATTACAATTCATACACTATATACTGCAGCAACACTGTAAACATCCTGGTTGCCTAAAAATTTTAAGCTGAATCAAATGAACCTTATGAGTCCATTAAACTTTAAACTGACTTAAAACAGCTTGCATAACTTATAACATTTAGTTAGAACACAATTAACATAGTTTAATAAGTTACATAGCTGTCAGAACTAATTGATTATATATTTTTTACAGAGAGTGCATTTAGCCTTACGTTTGACTATGGTGTCGGATGATTTCCATCAGTTATATTGATATCATTACAAGGTCTTACATAGTGTTTGTTCATTTTCATTTGATACATGTTTAATGCTAAATTTTCTAGCCATGTAGTTGCTATAAACTTTAGCCCACTAAAAATCTCTTTCGTCGTTTTCAGACGCAGTCCTTGTTTCACCTTATTTTCACTCAGAAAAGCTGCTGTACCACTCCGTGATCTCTGTGTTGTTTTTAGCTTTTGTCTGACAATTCCCTTAACTCTTTTTTTTTTGTCTTACTGTAAAAGCTCTGTGAGCAATACAAGGGATAATCCTGTGTTATTTGACAAGAGCTGCTCCATGCACTGTACTTTAGAGAGATGCGGGTACTCTATATTCTGTGTAAAAAAATACTGGTGCCAAATGCAGAAAAGAACAGACATTTGATTGCATGTCGATCTTACTATATGTTTTAAATATACATAATTTTTCTTCATGATGTTGCTCTAATTCAAGAGCACTTTTACACTTTTCCTCACCTGTCAGTTGATGCCGAAGACACTTGTGAAGCAATCATCTGACAAGCCCCTCATCATTTGGAAAGAATATTTCATTTGTGAACGTGATGTTTGGCGTAGTTTGAGGTGGCAGCGTTTAAACTGCTGATTGAATGAATTGGAGCTTTTTCATCCCGTCTCTTGTTTTAAGCTTTGCGCACACCTGGGATAAAGATGTGTGCACAAGTAGATGAGTTACTCTTCTAGTTAAACTGTTGTCTTATTTCCTTACTTTTGTCCACTTTTGACCACTTTCCTGATTTCTTTTGATGTGTGGACAAATGTTTGTGTGAGCTTTTTTGATTTTTCTTTTGATCCAATATTGTGAAACTAGCCTACACAATTTACATACAGTATGAATGCAAGAAAACAGTGGAAAACATTGTAGAGATCAGCTCTGATAGCCACAAAACTATGCTCGCTGATGTGTGTTTGTGTACAGAGAACAATTTACATTTGTATATTTTTAGGATTTTTACATTTTTAGGCCTAATTTTAAAATGAACTAAAAGTTAAAATTAATTTCATAATAATTAAGAAGAATATCTAGTTGATTGAGATTGTGAAATTTACTCAGTGAAAACAATTTGAACGTAAGAGTTTACTCACTCAATCAATCACTTTCCTTTGGCTTAGTCCCAGATAGGCATGGGACGATAACCGTTTTCAAGGTACAGTATACTGCGGATTGGAGTAGTGAAGGTTTTAAAACAGCTAAAATTTTCTGTTGTACCATTTTTATGGTATATGTAAGATGTTTATTTGTTTTTTTGTTTGTCTCCAGCAAAAAAAAAAAAGATTGCGGTTTAAATTGTAAATAAATCTACTTTTGAAACTAATGAAGACATCAGAAGTCAATGATTTATTTAAATTATTTAGCCTGACATTTAGCCTGACATTTGCTGTTTCTAAAATCAAATATATTGTGTTCAAAGAGGAAAAAAGTTGTTGTTTTTTACCCAGACATTTAAAAAGAACATATTTTAGAGCAGTAACTACAATACCGTGAAACTGTAATATTTTTATCCAAGGTTATCATACCATCAGAATCATATACCGGCCCTTGTCTAGTGCCAGATTTATCAGTGTTCGCCACAGTGGAATGAATTGCCTATAAGAATTGAACAAAAATATATTTTTTCTCTTTACAAGTGAAGTAAAATCTACTGCTCAATAAGGATTATATTTATTGGTTTTAATGAGTATATGATAATATATAATGAACAGAGTTGCACAATTTATTATTGTCACTTTTATACATTTTCTTGTCCCTCAGATATAGATAAAGTATCAACCTTAATTGTTTCCAAACCTCTAGGAGTTTATTCTTCTGTTCAACACAAAGATATTCAGAAGAAAGCTGAAAACCTGTAGCCCTTGACTTCTATAGTAGAAAATAATAAATGCTAGGGCTGCACAATATTGGAAAAATTGGAAATTGCGGTTTTTGTTTTGCCGCAATATATATTGCTATATAAATATAATTTCACCAGATGATTTGAATAGCTTTATTTGGAAAGATTTCCCCAATTTAGATCGACTGGGATGATCATTCAGTCTTTTTCTTTTTGATCTTCATGATTTTATGGAGAGTCAAAGTATTCAAGTACAGAAATTGAACTGTAAAATGACATGGTCATCATTGTATAACTAATTAAAAACAGATGATATTTAATAATATCTTCATTTTTAACCTTTAATAAATCATATAATCTGGCAATGTGACTATTGCAGATACACATGCTCAAATATTAATTTATACTTAAATATTGCGATATTGATGCTTAAACGATATAATGTTCAGCCCTAATAAATACTATGGAATGTATAGTTACAGGATTTCAGCTTTATTCAAACTAACTTCTATTGTGTTCATCAGAATAATGAAACTCATAAAGTTTGATTAGTAAATGGTGAGTAAATGAGGATAGAATATAACTTTTGGGTGTACTATCCCTTTAAAATCTGCTTACACTTAAACACATTTAAGTGAAACTATTATCAAGAAAGGTGTATCATCAATAAATACTAATTTATAGTCTATCCTTAATACATCTCGTAATTCAAAAGAATGTCATAGCAGAGTATAGCTAGTTATTTGTTTGAATGCGTTTTGACCACATGCAAGTAGACAACTTTTTCCACCTCTAAAAGTGTTCAAAAGTAGGCAAGCTCAAAATATTTCATACTCCATTTACTCAATTAAGGATTTCGTCAATCCAAGTGTTAACAGGTCTTCAGACTCATCGAGTCTGTCTTTACTAATTACAATTAGTCCAGTATTGATCATATATTGACTATTGGAGCATTGACCTCTTAGCTTGGAGAGGTGTATGAGTCAGTGTTTTGCGATCAGTCACCTTCAGGACGGTGTGATGAGGCTTTAGGTCTGCACTCTGAATGGCTCTTACCTTGAAAAGCACTCTGACTAATGCACAGCTCCATCATTGCACACTGAGCACAGACGGCAGGCTAAAAGCAAAGGCCCACCACTCACAAATGGATGATGGGCTATATAAGAAACACAGAAGGGTCACTGGGTCAATTTGCTCAGGTCTGCGATGTCCTGCTGTGATAGACGCTGATGTAAATACACATTTAGTGGGAAACGCATCCAGTCAGAGACTAATGTTAATGTGTAAAAAAATATATATGTGACTCATGTTACGGATGTTTTGAACGATGCAATGGTGCATTAGTAAGTATGAATGCTTTTTAAATGAGCTTCGCTGGCATACAAGACACCCCCACAGCTCACTCACAGCATTGTGAGCAAATGATAAAATAGCTCAATGATACATTGAAAAATTGTTTCTTGGTTACATGCTGTAGCTGTGCCTAAGCACATTCTTCAATGAATTTTGATTTGCATGGACAATGGACATACTGTAAATCAAGTGTGCAGATTGTCATGGCTGAGCTGCTGGTTTATAAACATTGGGGGAATCTTTACTAGCTTTACCAGATGCTGCTGTGGTGCAACATTACGATTTTAACAGCTGCAATCTAGAATCTTTGCTGTGGAATCACTTCCCTCATTTACACTTTTAGACAAAAATCTATTAACCAGTATATCTGAATAGAGTAAAGAAGGAAGACAAATATTTAAATGTAAAGTGCGGTCTGTGGATAACATTACTTGAAATGACCTTAACTAATTTGTGCTTCGAAATAAATTCTTATCTTTAACATAAATTTAGGAGTTGACAATATACACTCACCGGCCACTTTTTTAGGTACACTTGTCCTACTGCTTATTAATGCAAATTTCTAATCAAAAATCATAAAATGGGAGCAAATGCCTTGTTAATTGTTAAGAGGTCAGAGAAGCGTAGTCAGACTGGTTCGAGCTAATAGAAAGGCAACAGTAACTCAAAAAAATAATAACTCGTTGCAACCGAGGTATGTAGAAGAGCATCTCTAAACGCACAACATGTCGAACCTTGAGGCAGATGGGCTACAGCAGCAGAAGACCATCGCAGGTGCCACTCCTGTCAGCTAAGAACAGGAAACTGAAGTTACAATTCGCACAGGCTCACCAAAAATGGATAATAGAAGATTAGAGAAATGTTGCCTTGTCTGATGAGTCTCGATTTTTGCTGTGACATTCGGATAGTAGGGTCAGAATTTGCCAACAACAACATGAAAGCATGGATCCTTCCTGCCTTGTATCAACAGTTCAGGCTGGTGGTGGTGATGTAATGGTGTGGTGGATATTTTCTTGGCACACTTTGGGCCCATAAGTACTAACTGAGCATTGGCTACAGCCTACTTGAGTATTGTTGCTGACCATGTCCATCCCTTTATGACCCCATCTTCTTCTGATGGCTACTTCCATCAGGATAATGCACCATGTCATAAAGTGTGAATCATCTCAGACTGTTTTCTTGAACATGACAATGAGTTCACTGTTCTCAAATGGCCTCTACAGTCACCAGAACTCAATATAATAGAGCACCTTTGGAATGTGGTGGAACGGGAGATTCGCATCATGGATGTGCAGCTGACAAATCAGCTGGAACTGCTTGATGCTATCATGTCAATATGGACCAAAATCTCTAAGGGAATATTTTCAGTACCTTGTTAAGTCTATACCACAAAGGATTAAGGCAGTTCTCAAAGCAAAAGGGGGTCCAACCCGGTACTAGTAAGATGTACCTAATAAAATGGCCGGTAAGTGTATATAAAAATCACACAATTTTTTCATTCATCATCATCATCAAAAAAAAAAAGGTAGCTGTAGTGCATTTTTACTTTCAAAAGTATATATTGTTATTGGTCAGGTATTTAATTGTGCATACTCATTTATCCTTTTCAATTACAATTAGGCTGCATTTTCTATCAGTCATGGCTCACTTACAGTAAATGTATTCTTCTAAATGTTATTTCAAAAATTAAAATCCATTTTATTTATATGAAAAGAATTTCAGACAACATTGTATAAGTGCATTGGTGCATAATACGATTATTTAAAAATGCCTAAAAAAACATTGCTGTCACTATCATTGTTGCCACAAATCTGTTATGTAAACCAAAAGCTTATTTGCCTTTTGTTATTTTCTTGAATTATCTTAAGTTGCAGTTTTCAATTGTGAGAAAAAACGGATGCCCTTCCAGCCGTAATCCTACACACACACACACACACACACACACACACACACACACACACACACAACCAATTTATTTCATCCAATTCACTTATATCGCAAGTCTTTGGACTGTGGGGTGAAACCAAAGCACCCGACAGAAATTCACGCAAACACGGGGAGAACATGCAAACTCCACTCAGAAATGCCAACTGGTCCAGCCACCTTCCTGCTGCTAACCACTGTGCTGCCAGACTTTTGTTTTATTTTTCATTATTTCCATTTAAGTCCTACAATTCTTGTCTCATTCATCAAGCATTTAAACTGAAATCCTTGAGGTAGCTGCAGTTCATATTTAGCCACATTTTAGCAAACACAGTGGCTTTAAAATACACATTTGAGGTATGACTGTAGGGCAGAATGCTCTCTGAGCAGCGCAAGTAACATAGCCCTGTCTGTGCTCTGCCAGTGTGTAAGATCAGACTTTCCAGGTCTCCACCGAGAGAATAAGACTGTCAGTGATGGGTCGACTTAACCACCATTCTAGTCAACCCAGCCAAAATCAGGCCTGGAGGAGGGTGAGTGCCACAGCCTGACTCCATTACCTGAAGCACCAGGGGGAGAATCGGCCACACTTCCTTTCAATGCAACTCATCCTGCTCTGAGAAGCCATTAGGCTCGCACCCTGTCTTTTAGGATCAAGCAATATCACTCAATCAGCAATTTATCAGTGCCCTGTGTCGGCTCAGGCAGTGCTAGAGAAGAAGGATTGAGGGGTGAGTGATTGTCAGCTTGACCTCTTGACCCTCTTGCTCAGCTGTGGTTCGGCAGGAGCTGCTTAAGCTTCTCTCCTAGTCTTTATTACGACCCTGATAAATGAGTCGGCCGCTGGGCTGGATGGCCTCCCATGGCCACCCTGGCAGACCTGCCACCTCGTAATGCTGACGAATGGTCAGGTGGGACGAGGCCCATCAGACAGTGCTGCTGGGAGAAATCTGGATGCTGCCAGGGTGTCCCGCTTCCCATCATCAGCACAGCTGGCACATAAGAATTGGGGGCATTTTTTTTGAGGAAAGCGAAATGGTGCCTCTTGTAAAATATTGGATCCATGGTATAAATAAAATATTGTAAATTAAAGACCTTGATATACTTAAAGTGGATATGTTGTGATGTCTTTTAGAATCAAATTTGGCCAAAACGATGTAAACACAAAGTACACTGAAAAAAAAGCCTCATTGGATTGACAATTGTTTTAAGGTAACACAGCAGGCACAGGACATGACATCAGATTAACATTGTATCCCAACGTTGTGGGGATGTTGCATTTTTGTTTGAAAATGAAAATCAGGTTGACGTCAGAACCCAATGTCAGGCTGCTGTCAATGTCCAACCTAAAATCAACCAAATATCAATGTTTAATGATGTTACAGCTTGATGTTGTGTGGACATTACCAATATAACGTCTATTAGACGTTGGATTTTAGTTGCCATACCTGACAAATAAATCTCAGTATATGATGTCAATATAATGTTGGTTTAAGATGTTGGCTTGATGTTGGATTTAGGTCACTTTCCAATACAACCTAAAATTAACCAAATATAAACGTCATTTGAGGGTGTTATTGGACATCAAAATAACGTTGTCCTTAGACGCTGACTAGACATGGAATTTTGGTCACCTGACATCACAACCTAAATCTAACCTAATATTAACATTTTATGACGTTGTGTGTCTGCTGAGAGGGGATTGCAAGCTATTTATATGGGCTGAATGTAAACGAACAAATTAAGTTGAACATTACTAAAAATGTTTTTTTTTATTCAGCCAATATAAATTGTTTGTAACCATTTACTTTAAAAATATAGTAAATCATTTTTGTCCAGTGTACCATTGTCAGGAACATGTGGCTCTGGAGCTTCACATTATAAAGGTTGTCTGGTTTGCTTCTTTTGTACATTTCATCAAAACTAGGGGCATGTTATAGAAAGTTTCTTATCTTAGATTATTATTTTTCACAAATTTGTATTTACAGAAACATATCTTGATTTGTGTTTCTCATCCTATCTTACAAAATTATATCTTTCTAGTTAGGACAATTTAAATGATGTCATTCAGTTCCACTCTCAAGTTTGTTGCCAAGCAACCAACACGTTGTATAGCTGTTCGCAAGCTGCTAATGAGTTAGCCTAAACAAAATGGATAAACAAAACTGGCGGAAAAAATTAACCAAAAAAAAACCCCGTAAAGCATTAGCCACTTGCACTATAACTGATAATGCTACATGACACTTTATTGGTCATTGTAATGCTGGTTGCAGTTCTAGAACTGTAATATTATGCTGCATGGCAGTCTGTAATTACTTATAAGAAATATAAAACATCTTCAGGGTCCTTCAGTAGTCTTTCTTCTATTAAACATCTTTGTTTTTCATTTTCAATTATCAATACATGTAATACCAATGTTGAACAGTGCAATTGTAAGGATATTTCCTGCTAGCTTTCAGATTATTTTGAAGTTGTGACTGCTGTCGGGTTGCCCTGAAATTAACACAGTTTTTAGTATTTTTTCATGTTAGGATGTTTCTGTAATACCACTGTAATAAAGTTAGATGGCCAGCGGGAAGAAGGAGGTGGAGAACCGACAAACTTTTAAATAATTTATTAATGAAAAATAAAACAAAAAGCTGACAGCTTCTCACAGAGACTGCCACCAAACTGAAAGCAAAAGTAAAACAAAGTGTTCAGGCATGGTCCTCTCTCGTCTTCCACTGCTGTCTCTCCACCTTTTATAACACAGGGCTCCTCCTTGGGACTTGAGGCTGGTGCGCGACACAGGTGCCTCATCCTGTTCTTATGGTTCTCTGCCCCACCCACTCGCTACAATCACCTTTCTACTGTATCTGTACTGTAGTTAAGATAAGATAACACACTGTTGATAGCTTTTGTCCTTAATGTGGTTCTAACAGAAATTACTATGGTTATCAAACAGCAGAACAGGTGGCTGTTAAGTACATGTACTTGGTTATGTTAGTGGGTTAGGTTTAGTGTCAGATTCATGTAGTAGTGTATTGAACATGTGTGAATTCAAAATGTACAATATTTATTTATTTGTTAGCACACATTTTTATTTCCCACCTTTTACCATTAGTTTGCTATGAGGAAATGATGCGCAAATAGAAGGTCCCACCCCTATTTAAAGGTGCAGTAGGTGATTGTCTTCAGAAACATTTTTTGTTGTGCTGGTTAAAAGACTCTTTTCATTCTAATAGTATTAATTAAAGTAAATGACCTAAATTTATTTAAATGTATTTTTATATTCTGGGTAAGGCATAAAACTAAAAAATGTTCATCCAATTAAATAGTCTCGGGCCGACATCTCTTATAATTCCGATAAGTAGCTTAAGCTGTCAGCAAATGCAGATTTGAACAACTGTGCAGCCGTTTGTACGCAGATCCGTAGTTTGTGCATAGACGCACTGTACGTTCATGAGAAAGAGAGAGAGAGAGAGCGCATGTGAGTGGTAAAAACATGCTGAATCAACTTTTTAAAATCCTGAATCAATATTGGCGTTACCTTTGCATGCTGGAGGAAGGAAGGCACCATGGCTGAAGGATTTCTTTTAGACAGGTAATGTTTTGTTTTAAAACTATTTTAGCTTCACGCAAAGCTGATGTAACGTTCGTTAGATGTTGTTACAAATGGGTTATATGCACAGAAGTGTTGTTCAGCCACTAAAATCTTCTGGTGAAGATTGATGTGACTATTTTCAGTTTCATAAGAGACCTTTTACAGCATTAAAATGTAACTTTTATTAAGGTACAAAACAAAACACAAGTAAATATCGCTATTCCACCTAGCCTGCTTTACTGAGCTGAAGTTGGTTATATATTTACATTGGTTCATTATTAACAATGCCGACCTGTGACGCGCTCCCTATAGTGTTTACCATGCTACTCTGAATATTCCAATTGAAATAGAATGTCAGTATGGCTTAGTAATGAGTGTAATTCCTGCACGCTGCCGAACAAGCACTAGTTGCTTTTAACACATGAGAGAGGGTTCTGCTGTTATCTTTAGGATATGTGTTTCAGGAGGCGTGGCTCTGGGTGGCAGAGATTTATGCAAACCGATTAGCATTGCGGAAGATCACCTACTGCACATTTAATATTACTTTTAGTTGGAAGGACTTCATTTTCATTTTTTATGGAATGAACCACCTGAAAGTACATCAACATACTGATTTTTTTTTTTTTTTTTAAGTTCGAACATGGTTTAATCTGGAAAATTTGACTTAACTGGAACAATCGTTTTCCATAGAATACAAAATAAAAACATTATTAACAATAACCAAAAAACTCTAGATGAGGACTACTTTGCCACCTTATTTCAGAGCACTACTATACACCACTGGTATGCACCCACAATGCTGGTTCTGGAATACATGACCTGCTCTTCCCATCATACCCTAACTAACCCACTTAAAGTGCATTTAAAGTTTCTTTGTAGCTGCTACGTCTGAACATCTGTGCAAGCGAGATGATCAATGACATTGTCATGCCTCCAAAGGCCAGATGGTAAAGATGGAAAAGTAGGGGAGTTCAGATGTAGAGATGAGATTGAAATCACGCAATTGCCTTACTGAACTCGTCCTACTACAACGGATCCAGGCTATATCGGGATGAGGAGCAAGCCTAATGTAGCCCAGGAGTCTGACAGGCTTGAGTCTAATTATAAAACTCGTATTTTTGCAGTCTAGTCTTTATGTTTGCTCTTGACCTGAATATGCCATAGTCTATATCCTTTCCTAATGATTCCCATGCTGTTTTGTAGTGCAACATCGCACTCGCATGCACATCATGCTCGCTTGGCACAAAAAGAATTGGGAATGTTGTTGCCCATTTGTGCTGGTTTCTCCATTTGCCTTGCTAAAAATGGCACGCATCGCCACTGTGCTTTCATTCTTTAACTTGCACGGTATGTATGTTTGTCTTTATGGCCTGTTTTAATCACCGGCCATGGCAGGAGCATGGGGTGTAATTGTGTTTTATGTCCTTGTCCTGCCCCTTCAGTAATTCAGCCCATCCTGCTTTTTTTTACCTTACATTCTATTGCAGTCTAAGAAGCACATTATAGTTTACAGTTTAATTCATTCTTGTCCTCGTCCAGAAAACGAATGGGTGGAAATTGCGGCGAGAGCATGTTTTATAGATTAAACCTCTTATTAAATAAATCCAGAGTGATTGAATTCACAGACCCGTCCCCCCAGCTTTTATCATGCACAGGGTTGGCGAGATTATGTTTGTACGGATGAACCGCAGAATTGTGAGACAGGTGAGGAGAGATTTAAACTGAAATGATCAGACAGATAAAATTTAAATAGAATATGGAATGTTATATTAGGTATCATGTTAGGTATCAAATACGGTGTCAGATGTGTTTAGGCGGAAAAGTCTTGCACAGAGTGAGACTGTAAGAGCCATTCATCCAGATATCGTCTTGTGCAGGAGCCACGATGTCTAATTTCGATGTCTTATGAGATTTTTTTTTTATTTATTTAAGTTAAATCACTATTATACAGATTCACTAATGATTCTTCAGAACTGTTCACTGCTTATTCTTGAACCAGTTTTCTATTAATGATTCATCTTCAAAATTAAATCAGTGTTTTTTATTTAGCGTATTAGTTATGTTTGGTGAATCATACAGACTGCTATCAACTGATTCTTTCACTGAGTCATGTTTATTTTATAATCAAATGACGCATCTGAACCAGTTTTTATTGATGAACTAGATGTAACTAAATGTAATTAATCAGGATTTTAATTAGCAGATTGAAGCGCACACATTTTTAGTGAATCATGCAAAGGTGTTTAAAACTGACTTTGTAAAAATTGAGAACTGTCAGAGATTATAATGAACAAATTCATTCCGAATAAGCTTCTTGTTGAGTCAGTAAAATGTAATGAATCATTCATTCATTCATTCATTCATTCATTCAGTCATTCATTCATTTTCCTTCAGCTTAGTCCCTTATTTAACCCAGTACTGGGAAACACCCAACCACTTATGGATTCACGCACACACACACACGCACACATGCACGCACGCACGCACGCACGCACGCACGCACGCACACACACACACACACACATTCACTGTGGCCAATTTTGTTTACCCAATTTACCTATACTGCATGTCTTTGGACTGGGGGAAACCGGAGCACTCGGAGGAAACTGACGTGAACACAGGGAGATGTAATTAATCAATTTTCAGGTATAATTGGTGAACAATTATTTTATAAAACAAGTTTTTTTTATACAAGTCTGCTTTGTAAATATTTTTTTCTTTATAACCATTTTTACCAGTCAAAATAACAAGTCTGACAAAAAATGTAGCTAAAGCCCTGCTCACACTGTGAGATTTCAGCCATGATTTTGTCGTTTGAGACAAATTTGGGAAATCCTAAAAGATTCCTAAAATCGTAGGCTAAAATCTGTGATCTTTAATCGTTGGTTTGACATGTTTAAAGACAGCCGCTTAATGCTCTTTGCAATCAGATTTTTCCTCAGATGAAGTTCTGGCAGTGTCAGAAGATTTCAGGCACTTTCCTGCAGTGTGACAACAGCTGTGATGAGTGTCATTCCAAGAACCAGTAGGAACACCAAATTTGATGATGCAATCATGCGACAATTCAAATGTCCGCTGGCAAATGTCAAAACTGTTTTTTTTCTTCCTAGATTTATTATTGAGGCATGCTTTGTGCAAAATTGCTGCTATAGATTGTTTACGTTTGCTGTGAGGGATCATTTAAGAATGCAGGATAGTGAAAGTGTCACGGGTGGATGATGTCAAACTCCGGAGGCATTTTCTTTCATGTTTGGGCGTCTTCGTTGTTGTTCAGTCTGACTTTATGACAGCTGAGATCTTACAGTGTGACATGGGAGCCATGTTTGTGCAGTCTGACATGTTACAATAGTTCAAGATTATTAAAAAAAATTGCACAGTGTGACCCAGCCTTAACTTGTAATGACATTGTAAAATGTAATGACATTGGATGTGTATAGCTAGTGTTTTCAAACACAAAAGCGTTTTTAAATTCATATTCTGTAGAAAGAAAATTGGTAGTTTTTAGTGCATAAGGTCAGATTTAGGGTTTAATCATCTCTAATAGAGAAAAAATTGTCAGACAGGCAGAGTAACCATCTTAACTCGCCGAATTGGTTATTTGGCTCATAAATGTTAGATTTTATAGCTCCACTGTTATTTTGTTTTTCAGTCTAGACGCATATAAAATATATATTGCAAACACATTTAGACTTCAGTTGTGTAATATCAAGTATTTCCTCTCTGTTTCAAAAGTGACCTTTAAGTGTGCTTGGGCTTTAGACTTAAATATCTCTTTATTACCGTTCCAAAACCCAGCTGAAGGGCCCCCAAATGTTTTGAGCCGCTGATAGACGACAAACTCCCTCTACCCCTCCCCCCCCAAACCTTCACCCCCAACCTCCCCCTGCCTCTTCTGCCGAGGAAAAGCAATTTGCTCTTGGTGATCCGATGCAATCAGTTGTGCTTCATGGCTTTCAAAAAAAAAAAAGTCTGAAAAAAAAGCAAAAATAAACAGAAGGGAGAGAAAAAAAAATCTTGCAAGAGAGGGACATCACTATTAATTAAAGCGTATGCTCCCGAGTTCTGATGATCATGTGCAGGAGCTGCAAATATTCAACACCTGTTTTTTTGATTACCAGTGATTAACCTATTGCAGTGAGCCCCAGACTCTCATCAAGAGCCATTCAGTGCATGAAGACCCTCCTTAAAGACTCCTTTTAGCAGCTCTTGCGTGAAAATGAGTGTTATTGTGCCTGTGCGTCTGCCCCTCCTTTAGGACAGAAGTTGTGAATCAGGCTTTGACAGTTTCCAGGTGCCGAGGCGATGGTAAAGCTTTATCACGCGCTCGCTCTTTCTTTCTTTCTCTCTCTCAGTCTCTGAGGCACGCCTGATGCTTCCACAGCCTTGTGAAGTGTGTATCCCAATCGCTTTTTTTTCCCAAGCGCCACTTCTCTCCGGTTATGTTCATTCACTTCAGAAGCTCTTTTGCGTTTTGGCGTGTGTGTGTGTGTATATATGCCTTTTCCCCTTTCTCGCCTGCTCCTCATCTCGCTCAAGAGCTTGTCTGATGCGCTAAACATCTGTGGCGCTCAAAAGCACCTGCATGCCCGCTCAGCCTCAGTGTTCTGACAAGCTTCCACTCCATTTGAACTCCATTTCCACCGTTTTTTTTTTAACCCCAAACTGTATATTATTGAACTGACAGCTCACGTCATCATGTGATTATGCCTCTCCAGCGGGACAGGTTATGAATGGCCACCTCCCCATCTGTGGCAGTTTTTATTACAGGCAAAATGCCATTTTCATGTCAATACTGCTTTTCAGAGGCGCCGCGGTGCTTTCATGTAGATTTCTTTGCTTGTCCACCAAGACACACAGCTGGGGTTCAAATTCATTGGTGACGCCTGTAAGTGGGCTGTGAAACATTAGCAGAATACTGTTAATGTTTACCTTCACAATAAAGGCTTTCAACCCACTTGAGAGGATGAAGGAAAGCTTGTGGATATTCATTACAAATCAATGAGCCAATCTCCCATGCCATCGGCTGATGTCCACCTGGCCATCTTCATTTGAGTGATGCTAGTGTTAGATTGCGCTCATACATTTAGTTGTTTCTTAATAGCAGTAGTGGCAAAGCTTTTTTTTGCACTAACTTTATTATTGTAAAAATGTACCTCCTCTTAAACCAATTACAGTATTTTTTTCATTCATTTTTCTTTGGCTTAGTCCCTTATTTTAGGGGTCGTCACAGCGGAATGAACGTCCAACTATTCCGACATATGTTTTATGCAGTGGATGCCCTTCAAGCTAAAACACATTACTGGGAAACCAATAACGAATTATATTTTAGATTTTAATAAAAAAAACAAAAACAATATTGATAATTAAACAGTTTTGTTGACTGATTTTTTTTTAATGCTGGTTGTTTGGCTGCTTTAAGCCCTATTCACACTACCAGCGACACACAGTGACAAACTGACCATTCATTTCAATGGAGAGACAACAACTTTCGACAATCTCTGCAACATGAGAACATCAGTGACCATTGGCCCCTAGATATGGACGTGCCCAGCAATGCATCAAAGTGAGAATCCTTCAACTTTGCAAATGAAGAGCGACTTTTCTAATTTTACAGCCAATATAAGCATCAATAGAGCTCGAGTGATCCTTTCTAAGCTTCTGTGCCAACCAGTTGTATTCTCTATGCAATAGATCTACACAAACTGGCATTTGCTGCTGATAAGTAGCTTCAAGTATACTACATAGAAATACTACATATTTGAGAGGACTTTGCTTTTACAGTGACCATACACACTACATACAGTACATAGATACTTACAGTTATATGAGCGGAATAACCAGAGAGCAGAATATTGAGCTTTTTTTAAATTTGACTGCTGTGCTTCGGTTGGCCCATTGAAATGAATGGGTTTCGTAGTGCATTGCTTTCTGCCTCTAGTGTGAAAGTAATGCGGCACACCTTTTTGAGCTCATATTTTCTGCCATTTTTTTTTCCGTCCGAAAACCATTCATGGTTATAATATACTTAATGATAGCTAAAAATTTGCATCCCTATCACATTTTGTAAAGGCACTACAGTTAACATTCTAATCACAAAATTTTTTTTTCTTCTACAGTATTTTACTTGGTTATCATATTAACACATCAAAATAAGTGTACTACTAAAAGATTATTCATTCTTTCATTAATTTTCATTTGGCTTAGTCCCATTTATCAGGGGATGCCACAGCGGAATGAACCACCAACTATTCTGACATATGGTTTACGCAGTGTATGCCCTTTCAGCCTCCACACAGTACTGGGAAACACCCATATACTCTCGCATTCACACACACTCATACACTACAGCCAATTTAGTTTACTCAGTTCACCTATAGCGCATGTCTTTGGACTGTGGGTGAAACCGGAGCACCCGAAGAAAACCAACACCAACATGGGGATAACATGCAAACTCCACACAGAATTGCCAACTGGTCTAGCTGGGACTTGAACCAGTGACCTTCTTGCTGTGAGGTGACAGTGCTAACCACTGAGCCTCCGTGCTGCCAGTTAGCATGAAAATGTATTAAAACAATGATTAAAATGTATTAAAAATAAAAACCTTAGTATGTGCACTTGTTAAGTGTTATGAAACAGTACTCTCTTAAGTACACTAATGTGGCCTTTTAGTTCACCAATATTATATTATCTGCAAGGATGGATTTAAATTTTTTTACACTTGAAATACATCAAAAGTGCACACTTAATACAATTAAGCGTTTGATATATTAATAACTCATATACTCTATATATTTATCACTATAATTAACTAACAGAATAAGGCCATCTGTCCAGTGTGAAGGCGAAAAAAGTCATGTAGATAGCAGGTGTAACATGCATGCAGATGGTATCAGGTGGCACATCAGCCTCTCTGCCACACGTGTGTCTCCCAGGCCCAGTCTCTGTATCGATCCATTAGTCAGAGGAGAGCAAATGGTAAATCAACCACGTCTCGTCCCTTATGGATTGGCAGGCTGTGTACGCCTGGTTAATTGGGCCTGGCGTCTGTGGCGCATGCAGAACCACAGGCTCTCCGCCACAATTAAGTCTTCGACAACCTTGCTGTACTTGGTCTGCGTTTGAAGTGCCAGCTCCCATCTAGGAGCTACTTCATCTAAAGCGTTGCCCAGCAGGGTGCAGCAGTTTGGAAGACTGCAGGTAATCACTGGAGGAGCATTTGGAGCAGAGCAGGAGTGCATCCTTGGTTTCTATGCATCAAAGCATTGAACTGAACGTGTCTTAGCATACATCGTATTTATGTGGACGCTGTTGTTGGTAACTCATCATGTTATAGGAGTAGTGATTTTTGGTAGATATGACAAATCAGATTACAACTAAGAGCAACTTTTTGTTATAAAGCCAGCTAAGGGTTTTATACACTGTTTGTGTTATCAATTTGAACATTTCCCCCCAAGATATAAATATAAATATAAATATTTAACTTTAACAGAATAATGTTCATTTGAAATAACATTATAACTATCTTTACTATTGCTTAGGATAAACCATTCTTCATAGGTTGGAGTAATAACAGTATTCATTAATCTTAAGAGTTTGTTTTGTGTATTTTATTATTAAAATTATTTAAAGTTTGTTAGTTCTCTGCTTACTTCCCTGTGGCCAGGGAGCCATCAGCTTGTATGTTTTTAGAAGTTTATTATCATTTTCAGACAACGAAATATCAGTGTTTCAACTTGAGAAGTGTTAAAAAGCATTATTTAGTGATTATGTATTTTACCAGATGCCCTATTCTGCACGAATATAAATACAACTAAAAACATAATTTTAAGATGCTGTAAAGTATTATTTATTTGAAATTTGGAAGAAATGTTATCAGACTGGATTAAACAAATATTAACATTTTACTCAATCATACAACCCAGGCTCATTCTGATTACGTACCCCATATACATTTCTGGAGAGCGCCAAATACATCCCAGCAGTTAGGTTTTTATGCAGTTTTTGTTATCGCGAATCCACCAGAGGGCGCTGTGTACACTTTTTCAGATCTCAATTTTTTTTCGAGTGCCATTCGCGCTTGCTGTTCTTACGTAAATCCACCAGAGGGCGCTGTTGACTGACTGACTGACTGCCCACCCCCTTTCCTAAACCCAACAGCAGTGTTTTATGAATCAATCCAGAAAAAGAAAAGCCTCCTAATTTTTACCACATTTTCAGATTTTACCACATTGTTACGCTATTATTTACTTGTTTATTTAATTTGTTAGCTTTTGTTTTTTGTCTTACCTGCTTTATGCAGTTGTTCTTCATCGGACTCAAACCCCGTTGTCGCAATCAACTCTGCTTTGCGTCTCAAGTCCACTGACGTGCGTGTCAGGCTACCAGACAAATTGTTAATGGCGGAAAAGCTTTCTATATGGAGCTAAACGGTCAGCTGGTAAGCGAGTAAAGGAATGGCATCATACACCCTCGTAGCATTTGTTTTAAAGATGAACTGCAGTCATATGTAGCTCTGGCTACATAATTCCCAATCTGCAGAAATGTATATAGGGCTACGTTTTCAGAATGAGCCTATGTTGCAATCATACCTAGTAAATACAGAAAAACAGTAAAAAAATTCAAGTGATCTCTAATTTTTTTCATAGTTTTATAATTTTTATTAGCACAAATACTAAATGTTTTGATTATTATTATTTATTATTTTATTTGATAATTTAATGACCACAAGAATGCAACCAAACTCTGAGTTTTCTGTAAGTGAAAATGCTGTTGTGAAAATATCGATTTGTGTTGGGACAACATGAAGGAATTAAGTTAACTTATTAGTTCCCTCCCAAAAAATCAACTATTGTGTGTGTATTTTAAGTAAGTAGTTTAAATAAACAGCAAACCCCATTTTTTGAGTGTAGGAGTTAGTGCTGAAAAGAACACCAATAATGCAATTTAAATTCACCATCATGCCACTTCAGTGCATCTCGTCTCTAGTTAGACTGGATTGCCAGTGATGTGTAAATAAGACACAGGGTTTTGTGCTGAAACGTCTTGCCTTAAAAACTGTTTAGTAAATCCGCTCTGAAAAATCTGTAAATACAAGTTGACACTCACTGGGATTCAAAATGCTGGATCATCTATGCGGCACAAATGATATGTCATTAGTTGAGTCTTTCTTTAGCGAGGAAGAAGGAAAGAGGGGGGATTTGAACTAAGCTAGGCAGACCTCAAAGTAATTTCCCTCCCATCACATTTAGCATTTACCATAAAGTCCCTCATTCCCCATAAAGGATTGATTGATGGCTTGCCAGGGATTGTGCCTAGCATGCACCCATAGTGCTTAAGGATATTCAAATCGCTTTGTGCCCTTGCTCTCGCAGGCCTTGAACTAGTAGGATGATTTAAAGGTGGTAACAAGATATGCTCCAGGGCACAAAATATTGAACACCATCAATGATGCAGCTACTGAACAAAATGCTTGTCAGTTAAAACAAGTTATTAGATCACAGTCGAAAACGCTTTTCCCGTGCATATAAATCCTGCTCCCAAATCTATCCTGCACATGAAGCAAATCCCCGAATGCACCACTTTTCTGTGCATTTGCTAGGAAGATGGAAAACATATTGTTTACCGACACAATGCATAGATGATTCATCCCTTTAAACACTTTAAAAATCCACCCGACAGGACGTAATACCTCGCGAGGACTATTTTCGCTCCTCTACGGTCTTTAGACTAATGTAATGAGCATCCTGCTGTGGATTGTGGGGAGAGCTCGTCCTGCTAATGAACTTAGTGCGTGTGCCGAGCCGATGTCAAGCCCTTAAGAGTCCCAGACATTGGCATAATAAAGATGAATCATGCAAATCCAGGGTGCTAGTGCAGGATGCCGTCGCTGCGAATCTCTCTGCTCATTATTTACCTCTACTAAGTTGTCGAGAATGATGCCACTTTGCACCAAAAGCTAAATAGACTATTTGGGGATGCTAAAGTAAGACAAATCTGCTGTTGAAAAGTCTGCACAAAAACACATACGTTTAAAGGCACAGATTCAATGGAAAGATGTTAAAGGATATAGTGGACCGAAGCTTCAAATGGCTTTAAAATTACAGGCTTTTTTTTTTCTCTCGCCCCTGCTGTGTTACCATTAACGGGAAACACTGGTATGGAAGCACTAACAGCCTCGGTTGCAGCTTTCTGGATGCCAGTTATGATTTTAATGATTACAGCTGAACATTTCTTTTGTTTGCAAGTGACAGAAGTTTTTTAGAGGCAGTACGGCATACTGAGAATAGCAAGGCTTTATGTTGGAGATAACAGGAAACGGAAGATGGGTGAATGGCATTATTTGCCCCTTACCGAGGCCATATTAACTCGGCAGGCAGTGCAGTCTCTGAAGGAGCAGATGCGAGACTGGAATAGAGCAAATGCTCTGAACTGTACAGCCAGCTGCAGCGTGGCGAGCCCTGATTGGAGCCCTTTCTGCTTTAGAGCACTTATTCATTGATTGATTGATGCATTCAAACCCAGCCGTTCATTATAGGCACTTTTTTTCCGCTTCCCCTGTGACTGATATTCAAGAGGGACGCGCAGTTCCTGAAGTCGATCGTTGAAATTTCTGGCAGGAAGAAGGGGAGAGCTATTGGACGCAGTCACTGTGGGCAATCATTTCCCCATTAAATGTTTGCTAATTAGCTTATCAGTGGATTTTACACATCCATTTTGGGCCTTGATTTAACCACACAATGAACATCTTCTCAAGTGGACAGTGTGTGAATAATAAGGGTTAGCTGAACAACATTTAAAGTCTCTAATCATTTATTCTATCTCATGTCCTTCCAAACCTTTAAGACGTTCATTCATCTTTTACAGAAAGCAAATGAAGGTACTTTTAAATCAAATCTGAGAGATTTTGGTCTTTTTAAAAGACTCAAAGCTTTAGACTTAATAAAAATTCAAGCAGTTCAGTCCAACTCTTCTGAAGAGACACAGTCGTTTTATGAAGAACAGATTTAACAGGACAGATCTCATTCTTGTGTCATGTGATGCTTATGAATGAAACTGGTTGGTTCTCATGCAACAATCAAGCATAATTAAACTTATGTGTTCAAATTTGAAAGCTGTAAACATTGTTCATGTATCAATGTTGGAAATGAAATCTGTTCATCATGTAAAGCAGCCACGTGTCTACAGAAGACTTTTATATTGTCTGCATTTATATTTTTAGCACTTTTTAAAAAATGTACTTTAAATCTTTATTTTAAAAAATAAAAGTTTTGGTGAACAAACCTTTAATGGAGGGACAGAAATCTGAAAAAAAAAATATGGCAGAATTTTTATTTTGGTTTGAGCTATCCCTTTAAAAGGGATGTTTTAACAGGTTACATTTTATTTAATTGTGTAAAACTTTCCCCAATGGCACCTTATTATTAAACAGCTGTAAGTGAACCATCTCTAGGTTGTTTTTCCCTAAAATCTCAATGAAAACTATGCTTTAGCATATAACAGCATCACTAGTTCAACAAATGCTGTAAGTTTGGTGTGGGACTATACTGTATGTTTGTTCAACCAGTGGGAAACAGGCTGACAGTTTGAAACCAGGACTTTTGGTGATATCTGAGGCTTAAATCGCACCATTATTAAGGGTTACATGTTTATGTTAAACAAATTTTTAAAATATATATATTTTTAAATGCTTTTGTACTTAAGCTTTCAGTGTTTTTACTATTTAAACAAAACATAGCTATTATAATTGTTTTTATTTTTCCTCATTTTAAATGTATTACTGTTATCGGTTGGAATTTTGCAAGACGACCCTTGGAATGTAGGCGAATAACAAAATGGCTGACTCTTTTGTTATGTGCTGACAGATCCAGTGTGCAGAGAACACATGACACCTCCTATAGGCTTTTAATGAATTGAAGGAGACCAGTGATGGTCACATTGATTACCTCTGTCGTCCCATGCTGTTCATTTCTTATTGTGTTAGTGGCCAGCAGCCCTGGGTTTTTGATCTCACATGTAATGACTTACAGTTTGAAGGCTCGCCAGCTACTATTCATGAGCAGTGAGCCGCTTCAATCAATGTTTTCACACCACTGTTTGAAACCCAGCATTATAAAGACATTTTTGTTGTTCAGAAAGTGTAAAATGCCAGTTGGTGCGGTGGCATGATGAAGTGGTATTGACAGTAATGACTACATTAATATTAATCCTGGTGTTTGCCATTTATTTGTCATTTTTGGCTCGACGAAAGTGTAATTAATGACTCGCTGAGGAACAGCAGGCTGCGGATGGTATTTCCTGTGGGTGTATTTGCCCTTCTGTGGGAGCCAGTCAGGTTCCAAAGAAATCTCTGCTGTTTAGCCTTTGGGATGTTCAGTGTAGATTTAGCCCTATAGATGCTGAATATCTATGAATCTCACAGTGGCTCAGGGTTTTGTATGTAGGGGTGGACCTTTCCAAAAGGTCTGTTTATGTTACATGTTTGTAACTAAAGTGTACATTTTAGTTCATTTTAAACAGGTACCCAATGACAAGACCTTGCCATAATGTCTCCATAAACTCCATAATGTGGAAAATGTTAGGGAAAAAATTGCTGTACACTGAATTTTAAGGGTTTTTGCAAATTTTGATTGAAGTATCAAATGCAGTGCTGTAAACCTAATTGAGGTGCAAGAAATTGCTATGTTTTAGCTTTATCAATGACCAATTGGGTCCCTCTTTATATTAAGTGTTCTTAACTACTATGTAGTTGCATCAAAATATAAATACTTCTGCTTACTGTACTTATAATGTATTGCAGAACACTTGTGGTGCTCTTAAGATGGGATATGGGTAGGGTTAGAGACAGGTTTGGTGGTATGGGTAGGTTTAAGAGTGGGTTAAGGTATAAGGGATGGTCAACAGTGTAATAATGTAATTACAGAAATGAATTACAGATGTAATTACATGCAGGTATTTATTCAAGCATAAGTGCGATGTAAACAAATATTTACTCAAGAAGTACATTGTAATGAATTATTTATTTCAGTGTAAGTACATGTTAGTTAAGGCCACTTAATATAAAGTTGGGCCATAATTTGCTTGCAATTAGTTTACTATATTTTGCCTTTAAAAACACCACATAATTCTAAAATAAAGTCATCTGCTGAAATTGTTTTTATATCGCAATATTTATCACTGAAAACCACAATATTTATTACACAATATACAATGTTTAAAACACAATAATAAGAACTAATAATATTAATTAATATTAATAATAACAAGAAATAATATTTTGGAGCCCTAGAATATACTTTTCATACATATTATTATTTAAGAAAAGATTGCACAAAAACCCTTCCATATCATAATTTTGTGAAGAATACAATTCTAATATGCTAATTGCACTTATTAATTCAACTATTTTCATAAGGCTCATAAAGGCTTTATTTACACTAAACTCTTAATAAATTAGTTTAATTGAAAATATTTAATGATTTCAGTCAATTAAACATGCCTTTTGACTAATAAAATAAATATAATATTATTTTTAAATAATACTTATTTTAACCATTAAATATTAAAAACGAGAAAAATAATCCACATAAAATAAATTAACTGATTTTGTAAGTGTCACAATCACCAGTGATCTAGTCCATACAGATCACTAGAGAACTACAAATCTGCCACTAAAAGAACTACTAATCCCATCTTACCTGTTCACACACACCAGTTCTCTCAATGATTGCACATACACACACACACACACACACACACACACACACACACACACACACACACACACACACACAAAGACGTATTAGCAGGACTGTAAATACACCTCACATTCACACATACAGTGTTGAGTCTTGTTTACCTGTAACTTTACAAAGCGTTTCCTAATCCACTCTTGCCGTGTTTCCTGACCCTTGTTTTGTTCTTTGTTTATTCTGTTTGCCGCCTGCACTCACCTGAAATGAAATGCTTTCATAAAAAAAAAAGAAAAAAGAAAAGGTTATTTTAATAACTCTAAATCAAACACATTTATTTTTAAAGAGTTTAGAGTTTTTAAGAGGCCATGCAAGTGTTGTATGGATCTAGTGGCTGATCGAATTATACAGTACAGGGACAGTCTTCAAAAATGAATCAATATCCAGAATCCAGATAATCCAGTCAAAATTGTATGATGGATTTGGTTTCCGAATAAGCACAGCCTTAAAAGAATTAAGAGAGCAAAAAAGTTGAATTGAGGGGTTAGCACCCAGTTGCACTTTGTTTTGTGTTTGCTGATGCAATAATATTGAACATAGTGCAATGTATCAGGATGACAGCAATCAGAATGAAGCGCTTAGTTCTGGTGACACTGCACTTAATAAAATCTGTGAGGGTGATGCATCTTTTCACATAATATGCCACACCGGCACAAACAAATACAGAGAGACACTATTAAAAATGACACTATTAAAAAATAAAGTGTGCAACCAGGAGAGAGAGAGAAATAGATTGTTTTTATGTTGTTTTTGAAATGTCCTTGAGCCCTCGTGCTTTGGGGATTTATTTATTTTTTTGTCTCCGCTTTGGAGATCTTTATAATTAGTCTCTGTTGTGAAAAATGTCTTCGGACTCAAACATGGTTTTTGTGGACTTCTTTGAAATGGAAATGTGAAATATCGATCTGATAAACACATTAATTCTGTTTGTTTTAACCTTGCAGTCTTGTTTCCCAAATATGCAGGATTATGTTTTGTTTTCATGGACACACATACAGTATAAATGTGTTATTCAAACCAAATCTGTGAGCAGGTTATAGTTACCTTAATAGATCAGATGACGAAAAAAATCTTAAGATCATTAGGATTTTATGCTGTAACGCCACACCAGCAGAGGGAGCCCTCGCCCGAGTACTGACTCGGCTCCGCTTCCTCTGAACTTACTTCCTGTTTGCTGATTGTTTTAGCGAGGACTCAGAAACTAGCTGCGTACCAAATGGCACACTACACACTATGTATTTATGCACAGACATACTCAACAGCATAGTATATGTACACTCTCAGAAATAAAGGTACACAAGCTGTCGCTAGGGTGGTACCTTTTCTAAAGGTACACATTTGTACTTAAAGGGTCCATATTGGTACCTCAAAAGTATATATTAGTATCTAAAAATTTTAAGAGGAACAATTTTGTACTTTTTTAGGTACTAATATGTACCTAAGGTATTAATATGGACCTTGTAGGTATAAATTTGTACCTTTTGAAAAGCTACCACCGCAGTGACAACTTGCCTACCTTTATTTCTGAGAGTGTATGTAGTGTCGTCCCAAATGGAATACTAATATTTTTTTACTAACCTGAAATTCAAACCGTTTCCCTGATGATGTTTGATTGTTGCCATATTAGTGAAATAAATGACCAAACTACCAAATTATACCTGTCATGAGTATAACCGCATTCACCATCGGGAGGTGCTAAAATGACTCTCATAGAATTTTGGTTTCACAATCCAAAATAAATAAAGTAATCCAACATGTGTGCCCAATAGCTCCGCCCCTTCCGCTACGTGAGCAAAGCTGCGACTTTTGAGTGTGTGAAGTGTCCATCATTACACACTTCATTGTACCGGTTGAACGAGTGCATCATCCAGGTAATTAAAGTGCACTTATTATTTTTAGAGTGTTCAGTGTGAATGCCCTACTTACACTATTTATACTACAAAATGGCGTAGAATACTGCTTAAGTATGCGATTTGGGACGTACCTACTGTTACTTTGCCAAGTAATGCTAGTTTACCTACCTTACCGAATGTTGTTCCATGTGATTTTTTTCTGACTGCTTTCCCGGCCTGTTTTTCTCACGTACGTTCTTTGGTTTTGCCATATTGCTGTTTTTGGACTGTTGTTTTTGCCTTGACCCATTGCCTGCCTTATCGCTCATGCCTTTTGCATTTCCCTTGTGTATGTTGAAAGATTTGGACTGCTTATCTGGTTTTGATGCATTGCCTGTTTTCACGTTTCTGTCTCTTCGTAAGCCTTTCATTAAACTTCCGCAAATGGATTGTAACGACGCCTCAGTATCATCGTTACATGCCAACTTTATCACAATCAAACTGTAAGACGAAAAGTAATAATTACTAAAACATACAAATATTTATTCTTTAAAATTAAATAGCATTATGGTATCAATAATCAGTTCAAATTGTTAACAATAAAAATACAAATTAAAATACTTATGCTTAAGGATAATGACAGTTAACAAAAAAGGCAAGGCAAACTTTATTACACAACCCATGCTCATTCTGAATACGTACTCCTGTATACATTTCTGAAGACAGCAAAATACGTCTCAGGATAATTTTTTTTGTTGTTGCAGTTTTTGTTTTCGCCAATCCACGCAAATTGTTTTCGCTGTGTGCACTTTTTGATATCTCAAATATCTCTCACAAGTGCTATTCACGCCTGCTGTTCTCGCGGAAGTCCACCAGAGGCTGCTGTCGACTGACTGACTGACCAATCAACCTATCATCCTACCCTCCCTTTTCCTTAGCACAGTGTTTTAAAAAGCAATCCAGAAAAAGAAAAGCCGCCTGATTTTTACCAGATTTTCTGATTTTACCACATTCTCATGGTGTTATTATTTTACTTTTTAATTTATTTTTTAGCTTTTGTTTTTCTTACCTGCTTTCTGCATCCGTTCTTCACCGGACTCGAACCCTGTAGTCACAGTCAACTCCTTTCTGCATCTCAAGTCCACCGATGTACATGTCGAGCTACTGGACAAACTGGTAACAGTGGGAAAGCCGTTCACACAGAGGTAAGCGGTCAGCTTGTAAGCAAGAAAAGGAGCAGCGTCATATTGCCCCGTAGCGTTCATTTTAAAGATGAAATGCAGCCATACGTAGCCCTGGCTACATTATTTGCAATCTCCAGAAATATATATAGGGCTAAGTCTTCAGAATGAGCCTATGTTGTTATTTTTAGAGCACACTTTTTACACAACCGTAGTTGATTCAAAGTGCTTTACAATAAAAAAAGACAAATTAGAATTTAAAAAAGAAGGGGGGAAAATTCATATAAAGTCCTAATTATGCTCTTTTATTTTTAAAGTAATTAAAGTGTTAGAAGTTGCTGATTTATAGTAAAGGATTCTTTAATAAATATATACATTTACATGATTGTACCAGAGTTAGCCCGACATTGCTGCTTGCAGCTATGTCGAACATTAAAACTATTTGAAAATGAACTATTCAAAACTCTAAAGTAGTTTGTTTATTTGCATGTGAAATGTTATGTTTGTAAAATCACTTCAGTAAATTTATTGTGATGCCCACATTAAATGGACACATCTCGTCTGTGACCATTTTTTAAAAATAAGTAGTATAATATTTCATTGTATTTGGAAACATGCTGTGAAATTCTCGCATATCTTTAGTCACACTGCAGCCACTAATTGCTGATATGCTAGATATTGTGTGCAATTCCTCAGCATTCTTTCTTTATTTACCTGTCGCACAGAATGCTACCTCATACTTTTTGAAGGCAAGATCTCTGACAAGCCTTATTGTTGATTGACAACTCCCTATGTCTGAATAAATCATCCATATTCAAGCAGCCTTATGTGTTTTGACTGACATGCCATCACTCATGGGTAAAAAAGGAAGACTTTCAGGGTATGATTGCAGTATGTAGATCTCCGTGTTTGTGTCCCCCCTCCTCCACCCCCACAGCCATCTGCTTCCTTCCACATCATGACGCTGCATCGGTTGGGGATGTTTTCATATTAACATTAACGAGATGCCCAAGATATTCAATGCATGAACAAGTACGGTTCATGTCTAGAGCGCCTCACTGCTGTGTTGTGTTTTTTTCTTTTTCTTTTTTAAAAATCCTATTACTGTCGGGTACAGCTTTTCCATACGTCAGCTTTAATATGACTCACTCTGACAGCGCGTGCTGTATCGAAAATGGAGAAATCATTACAGCACAAAGCGGTTGATGAAAACGTTCAGATTGGAGGGGTATAATGCGTGTATGATTCGAGTTTGTTGACGCAATGCACTTGGCTCGTAACACTGTTGTACACTGGGAGTTAAAGAGGCTTGGAGCTGACCCCGGGCCGCCTTTGGAAATTCAGGGACTGAACAGTTCAGCTCACTGGGAAATTGGCCGGCTCGCCTTAGACCCCCCCCCCCCCAGGCCTGCCCTAGTAGGAACCTTCATTAAACAATGTGTCTGTTGTCAACCCTCAGTCATCTCTGCTGCAACCCCCGCCAAAACCAATCACATTGGCTTAACCAGCGAGGACAAGAGGGGGGCGGCTGATGCTGCAGGGCTGACATTCGGTTTCACCGGATGATTTTTTAAGTCTTGTCAGTTTTGTGGTTGAGATTATTGCCATAGTTAGCTTTATTGCTGGCTCGAGGGTTTGTTCTGGCACATGCGGTCCGCTAAATGTCATGCTGACCGATCTGGACTGTCTAAATTGATGTCTAGACCGCTCGCAAAGTATTAAATTGCCCATTACAAATGGCCATCGTACAATTTGTGCCTAAAGAATTCCACGGGAAGCTCTGGAGATTTCTGCAGAAATTAAACAGCCATCCGTCACAATGTTCCACCCTTTCCCATAATTTTGCTTGTGAAATATTTTGGTCGATATGACAGTACTTTTAGCTGTAATAAGCATGTGTCTGTCTTTCAGTGCTTTTTTTTGTTTGTGTGTGGGCTCAGTCTCCTCCTGCTCTCTGATTTTCCTCTGCTGTAATGAGAGGAGAGAATGGAGTTGTTCAGAATGTGCGGAGGGTCTGTAAAGATCCCAGGCTCAGAGGAACAGGCCGGTAGTGCATGATGGCAGTATGGCTGGATCTGAGGATTAATTTGAGATTAGACCAGAGCCCAGATCAGGAAGACCTGGAATAAAGCTGTAGCACATGAATGAGACAGGCTGCTGTGTGAGAGAGATGGGATTTATTTCAGAAGTTCACAGGAAACTTGGACTCTATATATTGGTGCTGTTTGTATCACACATTTTGCCACAATCACATTTTATATTTATTTGTACAATTTTTTTTTTATATATCAAGCAACTTGGATTACTATAAGTATTATATAATAAATAGTATTTAATGTAGTAATATTAATAGTAACAACACCAACAATAATTTAAATAATAATACAATACTGTATTATCATTTAAATTATTGTCAAATGAAACAAATATTGTCAATGCCATATACATATATAATTCCCTTATTCCAACACAGCCTCATTGTAGATACATACCCCTATCTACATTTCTGGAGAGGGCGAATTATGTAGATACATCTGGCTGCATTTTGTCTTTAAAGCTAACGCTACGGGGTGGTATGATGCTGCCGACAGCTTCTGTTACTTTTAGCGCTACCACCACCTTCGTACAGACAGCTTTTTTTGCTGTTACCAGTTTGCCTAGTGGTTCGCCGCAGAGTTGCCAAACTTGGGACGTGGAGCGGAGTTGATCGCGACGACGGTGTTCGAGTCCAGTGAAGAATGGTTCCAGAAACCAGGTAAAACAAAAACAATAAGGAAATAAATACATTATTAAACAACAGGCTGAAATTTTGGTGAAATCGCACGGCTTTCGAACTTTTCTTTTTCTAGACTGCTTTTGAAAACACTATCAGTTGGGTTTTGGAAAGTTGATGGGTGGGTCGGCTGAAGTGTATATTGCACCCTCTGGTGGATTTATGTGAGAAAAGGATGTGCAAGAGGAATTTTTGATCATCAAAAATCATACACCGCTGCATCTGGTGCATTTGCAAAAACAAAAATTAAAAATACCTAAGGTTAGGTATTTCGCTGTCCCCAGAAATGTTGACCTGGGTACGTATCCGCAATGAGCCTGTGTTGCCTTATTCCCTTTTAAAGAACATTTTTGTATTGGTAGTATTTGGAGAACTGTTACCGTTATGTACCTACACAACACTGCAATGTTAATATTAGATTTTGTGTTGGCTAACCGACAGTTACTGTATGGTATACTGCACTGAAATAAAGTGTAAATATAATATGCTGTTTACCCGAGGTAAAAATCCAACACAACACCCCCGTAACATGCTTAGCCCTTCAGTATAACAGCACACTATAGGTTCACAACCCTTCTGCCTGCACTCAAAGGAATGAGTCAGAGAAAGCAAGTGAAAAACACTGCTTTTCTCTAAATATTTCATATCTCTATCTTTCTGCATTGTCCTCACTGACACACCGTCTCCGCGCGCCTTACCTGCCGCTCTGCATTGGCGTAGCGGAGTAGGCCAGGCTGTGTTTCAAAGCACTCAGATGCTGTCGCTAAGTGTTTTGTCTTTGTACTTGCACATATTTGCTTGTGTGTAGCGTCCCCGCGGTGTGCTGTGTCCTTGTACCTGCGAGAGGATGAGACAAAGCTTGTCTTTCACAGAGAGTGATGCTCAAGAGGATCTGGAGCACATTGCTTCAATAGGCTTGAATGGGAGAAAGGAAATGAGGTGACCCGTTGCCCTCAAAAGTTTGTTTACTGGCCGAGACCTCATGTATTGTGACAAATATAATGTTAGTTCATTTTCCCTGGTATGTTGCAGTAAACCTGTTATGCAATCAGATATGATACAGCAATGAGAAATGTGTTCACCAGGCATTGGTAAGCTATTTAAAAAAATATTCATTACTAATTACATCATTCAAAATATATTTAAATTATTTTTCTAATTACTTTGTTGAAAAGGTAACTTAATTACTCAAGTAATTTAATTACTTGACTCAGTACTACTTAAAATCCATATAAATATCAACACATAGACAATAGAAATTTAACCTTTTAAATTCTTTTAATTTTAAGTCAGCATGGATGTTGTTTAATGAAACTACTATGATTGTGTTTCTCTGACAAAAGTAAGTCATATACACAAAGTATAGCTGGAGGGTGAGTAATTTATCAGATAATTTTCATTTTTAGGTGAACTATTCCTTTAAATAACATCTACATGGGTTCCAGGTGCTCTGGTTTCCCCCCACATTTCAAGACATGCAGCATATATATAATAAATAATAATATATATATTAGCTTGTGTGTGTGTAAATGAGAGAGTGTATGGGGGTTTCCCAGCAATAGGGTTTTCAGAGTTAGGCCCAATCACAATTCTACCCCTTAGCCCTTCCCCTCACCCCTACCCCTCGTTTTGTGCATTCACGTGAAGGTGTATTGGTGTCCAAATTCTTTTTAGCTTGAAGGCGAGGGCTAAGGGGAAGGGCTAGAAAGCCCTTGAAACTGAGATTTTTCAGGACCACACTCAAAACCAAGGGGTACAAAAATTTCCCACACTTCTACAACTGCAGTATTTTTTTGTCATTATTACGAATTTTTACAGCAAACAAGCATATGTTTTAATACATAGGGGTACATTTAATATGTAGGGGTACAAAAATAGAGTTGGAATTTGGCCTTAATACACTCTTAGGGCTGGGTTACGGCAAGAAGGGCATCCACTTATAAAGTGTGCTAGTGAACTAGTGGTTGATTCCATTGTAGAGACCCTGGATAAAAAATGGAATAAGCTGAAAGAAAGTGAGTAAATGAGCAACGGATAACCCCAAATATAATTTAGTTTTGTGATATGCTTTATGTAAATTATAATTTAGTATTACATCTTACAATATGTTGTTAAACTAAGTGTTACCATGATGGTGTTTTGCATTTAAGTTTTTTTCCTCAAATGAAATGAAATTCTGCTTTTAAATGTGTTTCACACAGAACTTAAATGTCTCAGGCGTGTTTAAAAATATGAATTTGAAATGAAATCTAACAGCTGTTATAACCCAAACAATACTCAGAGCTTAATTAAATTACAGAATTGCTCCCATCACACTGTTCTGTATTGTAAGTCAGGGAAAAAAAACTGCCAGGCGGCCCTTTTTGAGTGGGCAGGTTTTAATCAATTTGTGAAAGGCCAAGAGCAATCTTACTGAGGAGAATGAGGCAGTGCCTCCTACATAGAAGGTCAGCACAGGAGGAGAAAAAAAGAGCTGAATGTATTTCTCAGGCAACTTTGCAGCAGCTCATCTTAGCAATTGCTTCCATAAAATCGCCTGCGCTCCATTCTTTGTGCAGCAGATTAAAGAGACGGTCACATCCAGCATGAGACGACCCAGAAACTGACCCACTACGGCCCTCAGCCTTCACAGACTTGTTTTGATTTACTGTACACATTTTACGCTGGAGGGATTTGTTGGCGAATAACTTGTTGGCTGTGGAGCGGCCGAGATGGACGTCAACCATTCACATTTAATTAACAACCTCGTACGTTTGTCATAACTGCCATTTTTACAAAACTCATTACAAGAAGGCTAACACTTGCTCTTTTAATGCGCTCTCTCCTGGCTGTCATTTTCACTTGCCATCTCCCCTCTTAGAGTACAGTATATGCCTACTTTATTTACTACCATATGTTGTTGGGAATCATGTATTGTTGCCGTGCAACACATAGCAAAACATTATCCAGGATTCATTCAAATCTGTGGCTAGCGTCTTTGTCCGAGCTGTGGCGAATGGGTGTGCTCATGAGAGATAAGTGAGCTTGATGAAGTGTCTGCTACCTGCTGAGCTGCTCTTGGCTGTGGACCAGCAGCCTCTTGTTTTTTCTGCAGGGAGCTTTAGGTAAAGACAGAAGAGACAGCTGTGTGTTGGGCTCCTGAACTCTTTTGCTTGTGCACTCTCTGTCTCTTTGTATTATTTTTTTCCCTCTTCTGCCCTCCACAAGCTCTTCTTAGACAGGGGGAGTACAAATCTTCTCAGCTGGGCTTAATCCAGAAGCATTGACAGTCTGAGTAAATAAAAGTAAGATATGTTTAAACCCAGCATATTGCCTTATCTATCTACAACCCCAATTCCAAAAATGATACCAAGAGACGTTCAGTAAAATGCTATTAAAAATTAAAAATTTGTGAATCGCTTATTCCCTTAATCCTAATGTAAAGGGATAGTTCACACAAAACGTACAATTCTGCCATCGTTTACTCACCCTTCACTTGTTTAAAACCTATTTGAATTTCTTTATTTTGTTGAACACAGAAGATATTTAGGAAAAACGCTATTAGCTTGCATCCATGGAAGTTCAAGGCAAGGCAAGGCAAGGCAAGTTTATTTATATAGCACATTTCATACACAGGGGCAATGGGTTATATGCACACAGACTTTTAAATTCAGTCTGCTAGTCTCATGGCTTCCAGTTAATTGTCATCCCATAAAAAAATCACAGCCTTTAAGGTCTGTTTTAAAAAAAAAAAACTGTGATCTTCACTGCCTGGAGATAGGATATAAAGTGGGTATCAGACCAAACAAGAAGCACTGCATTAAATGATATTTTTCTGCGCAGTGTCTTTAAAATATGAAAATTTATTTTACCCCAGTATTTTCAATGGAATTTCTGCGCTAGCCTGATGACGATGCCTGCGTTTAAACCATCTTTCGTCTCTTTTTGTTTACGCTTTAACAACTAAATGGATGCTTAAGTCTGTTTTAATGGAATATATTTGAATTACATTACAACCTCGATGCTGTAAAATAAACCTTATGAAATCGAAAATAGTCACATATATCTCTTACCGGAAGTTCATCAATGGCTAAAAAACACTAGCTGTGCATATAGCTCATTCAACGTGGATTACATAAACAAGAATACAAGAGACAAGTATAAAAAAATACATAAAAACAGATTAAAATGTGTTAAAACAGGTTATAAGAGAATGAAAAAGAAAAGAAAGGCATAAAAGTGTGATCTGTCGGACGTAGCACTATGCTCAATCAGTAAAGGCACAGCTAAACAGATGTGTTTTCAGTCTGGATTTGAATGTGCCTAATGTTGGAGCACATCTGATCATTTCTGGAAGCTAATTCCAGCAGCGAGGGGCATAGCAACTGAAGGCCAATTCACCCTGCTTTGACTAAATTCTTGGAATTTCTAGTTTATATGATCCTAATGATCTGAATGATCTGTTAGGTTTGTATTCAGTGAGCATATCTGTAATGTATTGAGGTCCAAAGCCATTTAGTGATTTATAGACAAGTAATAATACTTTGAAATCCATGGAAGTTCAAGAGAAGAAAGAAACTTATATACTTTAAAAACCAATTGAGAGATAATAAATGCAGTATAGTTGGGACATAGGCATTTACATGGTGTCACATCAAATTATACTGTTTGATTGTTTAAGAAATGAGGACAATGTTTGCAAAAATGTATGAAAACACTGTTGTAGCACATGCAGATTAAGACCTGACACTTCCTATATAATACATGATCTAGAGCAGTGGTTCCCAAAGTGGGGTCAGGACCGGGGGGTCGCTTGGTGATTTCCAAAAGTCAAATAAGTTTGATTAAATTATTAGAATTACTATATTTTATCCATAACACACAGAGGATAAAAATAGTTAATAGTTACATAAAAAACAACACGCAAATAAAAAGTCATTAGCCTTTTAATTGTTTTATTAGGATTGTTTGATTAACAACACAGTAGGGTCAGCTTCAGCAGATTGATTTTATAGCACCAGGTTAAACTTTCTAACACCTTTATGTCAGTCAAATAAATGAAAAATAAATACAGGCTGAACATTGAGGATGATCTCTGAGTGGCGATCTCAAAAATTATACCTAGAATAGACATGTGCTGCAAACATTGTGTCCACCAGTCTCATTAGGTGAGGTTAATATTAAATTTAACAAAATAATGAATGACTATATAAATTATAGCCTATGGTTGTTAGACTGTTATACTTTTTTTTGTCAATATGCTCGTGTTTATATAGTGTAGGCCTATTGTTAAGTGTGCAAAACTTTTATGTTTATAACCACATCTGAGAAATGTGGGGGTCTCTAATCACTGTCATTGTTTTGGGGGGCCGGGAGCTGAAAAGTTTGGGAACCCCTGATCTAGATGGCAGTAAATGGTTTGCACTCTCCCAATATATGCTGTACCTTTGCACACATCTTTCAGTAACACACAGTTTGCTCTTCTGCTCCTCGAACCATGACAGATGTTTGCTTTAGCATCTGTCACTCATGAAAGCCTGGATGCTCCCTTTGGACATAGAGACTGAAAGCTCACTGTCTGTTTTTCACAGAAACAAGCTGAAATATGAACTGCTATGAGTCCAGCACACATTTCCACTGTATTTTTGCCAATTTGAAATGAGCTCTGGAATGGAGAACTAGCATCACTGCACAGAACTGATCTACATCTTTCACAATGAGGAATAAAGATTTAAGTTGCGTTTCTTGATACAGCAGCAGACTGTGTTCATTGACAATAAAATCTCCAGAGCTCATGTGGCTTTAACTACACAAAATGACAGTTTTTCATTCAGTGCCGTATGAGGACTCAAATGTTAAGCCTTGCTTGCTTGGCACAGAGAATGTTCTGTATTCCCTAGTTTTAATTCCCCAATTCCATAATTTTATACATTTTCATTGATGAAAAACATAAATTGGTTGCAATTTTGCATTGGAAAATTTGTAATTATTATAATTTTTTTTTTACAATTCTCAAAATGATAAGCCATGATGCATCTCTACTTAAGACTGAGATTGTGATTTTATACCCAAACATGAGGCCTGCTTATTGTGGACAGTTTTAAAACCGTTTAATTCTTTAACCTTTTTTACTTTTATTCTGCCTCTGTCCCTACTTTTTTTAGAGTTTGTTGAAAAATCTAAATTAGTTTCAAATTTTGAAAACAAAATAAAAAATAAATCTGAAAATCATTAAACTTTATCAGTGAAAACATTGGATACTTTTGCAGATTAAATACAACTTAAAGAAAATGTATTTAATATGTTATAATATATTGTTTTTTCTGTTCTACCTGTCATTAATAATATTAATATTGCATCCAGACTATAAATACCCTAGTTTGTTTTAACCCATATTTAGGTAAGATATGTACAAACCCAATGGCTGGGCTATATTTTTAAAGTACATTTTACCCAATAGTTATGTTTGTCCAGTTGTTCTATTTGTTGCTCTTTCTCTTTTTTAATTCTTCTGTCCATCATTCTTTCAGTTTTTTGTGTCTATCATTGTTTCTGTCTGATACACTGTCTATATATAATTTTTTCATTCTTTCTGTTTATACTTTGTACTTTGTTTTATTATATTTATTGTTCTTAAAATACTCTCTGACTTTCTGGTTATTACTCTTCCTATACTGTAAAAAATGCAGGGTTCCACACAATTCATTTGTGTTGTCCCAAGTTAACTTAACACTTTTACCACATTTATGTGGCTTGAACATAAAAAATTAAGTTGTCCCAATGAAATCTCAAGAAATGTGTTGTTTCAGCTCATTTTAATTAAGTAGTTTGAACAAGTAAAACATATCTATTTTTTGAGTGTATTTATATACTGTTTTATCCATTGTTCTTGTACTGTATCTATATTGCATATAGTTCAGTCTACGGTTCTTTCAATCTAAGTCCAAAGTCTAAAAGCTGTTAGAAGATAAATTAAGAAAAAGTTTCACACTTTTTTTGTCAATTTTGAAATTTTGCAGCACAACACTGGGGCTCTATTGGTTGTACAAACCGTTGTTTACAAAATCAGAGTATTGACATTTGTCATAAATTATAACAAATGTGTAATTTGTGTATTAAAAAAGTGACATTGCCACGTTTTTATGCAATTTTAGCAGAAGTCTTTCCTGCTGTGAGCGTATTACTCTTGAACTCCTATTCTTATCTTCTCCATCTCCTCCTCTCTTGACTTCTTCACCTCTCTTCTCTAGCCTTGAAATGCAAGCATCTGAAGCAGCAGACAATTTGGGGTGGTATTAGCACTTCCTTGGCCCTTGGCCTAGCCTCGCTGGCCTTAAGCTTGTGTAGTCCGGGCAGTATTGGTTCCTCATGTAGCCCTGCCTCTGCGCCCTACACAACCATTTCACCCTCTGACCCCACTCAGAGTGGAGGATTATCACAGTGCGTGGGGGGAATACGAGAGCGAGCCGCTGACCTTGTGTGCAAAACTTTTTTTTTTTTTTTTACACTGCGCATTGTGGTTTGCACTCGAATGCGGACTTGTGTTTGATGCTTCTTTTTTTATGCCCGAGAAGCAGTTAATATTCTGAAGGCCAGCAGCTGCCAGAAATGCGGATTAGAGGTTCTTTGTTGAGCTGTAGTTTATCCCATCCTGACAGTGGTCCAGTCCCATGGAGCTCTATTCCTGCTGTGGTGCATGCTGTGTTTTCTAACAATGGACTGTAGATATGTCTAACACAGGAGGTTTAGGCTGTAGATAAACCATCAGATTTCCGAGTAGCTTGATGGTTTAAGCTAGGATGAGACTTTAATACGGCTGCACACCCTCTTCGCTCTTCTTCAGCTCTAAAAGCACTTCATAATGAAAGAGAAAAGTGTGCAACGCTTACTCAGCTTGCCAACGCTGTCCTCATAATGTCATTTAAATTAATGGCTTCCTGCTGAATTAAGGTAGCAATGTCAAGAGGCTCCAAACATTGCAGGTTAGTATGTATACCGGTTAGCCAGACAGCGTCCAGGGTATTTTATGTTTAAATAAATCTCAGACCCTCTCACCCCAGGCAGTTGCCCAGTCATAAATGAAAAGGAAAAATGCAGAGATGGGAGAATGTTGCTCCTAGTGGGGAAGAAAAGCAAGGATGAGGTTAAAAAGTTAGTCAAAACCATTTTTTTGGTTTATATTTATATATATTGTGGCTTAATCACAAAACCTCTATTACTAATTTGAAATTGTCGTTTTTTGTTCATTTACCAAGACAGCATTGCTCATTGCATTTGTTGGTTGTGTCTTAGTAATAATGTTGTGACTGCTGTCTCTTTCAAAATACAAGTCTTTGCCAATGATGAACTTATAAACACAGTGATGAACAATATGTCTCTCAATACCAAATTGCTAATGTTAGCGGGGCTCGAAATTGTGATTCTGTCATGGGAGGTGGGTGCTGTAAGAATGAGGCTAAAACTTTAAGCCCTGTTACTCCAAGCAGTCCAACTCAATATAAAATATAAAGTTAAATATAAAGTTACGAAACATAAATTCCGGAATTATAAAACCTTTGAATTATTATTATTATTATTATTATTATTATTATTATTATTATTATTATTATTATTATTAGTAGTAGTAGTAGTAGTAGTAGTAGTAGTAATAGCAACCTTTAAACTAATATAAATAAACAATTTAAAGTATAAACATACATTCTTAGGTCAACTAGGCAGGTTAGGGTAATTAGGCAAGTTATTGTATGGTGGATTGAGTTATTGTAATGATGGTTTATTCTGTAGACTATCGAAAAAATATAGCTTAAAGGGGCTAATAATGTTCACCTTAAAATGTTTTTTAAAAATGTATAACTGCTTTTACTCTAGCCAAAATAAAACAAATAAGACTTTCTTCAGAAGAAAAAATATTACAGGAAATACTATGAAAATTTACTTGCTCTATTATAAATATAAAAAACAAACAAATGTATATTTAAACTTATTTAACTGAAATGAAAGGTTCTTATTTTAGACTTTTTATGCCAAAATATTATTTCTATAATTTCATGTGTTATTTCTTTGTTATTACTTTACAGTAAAAATTGTAAATTTTACAAGTTAAATTACTTTAACTTTAAATTCACTAGCCATTGGAAACTGTGGACATTTCACTGTTCAACCTTTAACTTAAAAGGATTGTATTTGTTCCACATGGTGTATGAGCCTCGGCTGGGTCAGTTGTCATTTCTGTGTAGAGTTTGCATGTTCTCCCCGTGTTCACATGGGTTTTCTCCAGGTGGTTCGGTTTCCCAAACATGCTGGATAAGTTGACGGTTCATTCCGCAGTGGCAACCCCAGATTAATAAATGGACTAAGCTGAAAAGAAAATGAATGAATGAATGTGCTTAACCAGTTAAACTTAAAATAAAAACACCAGAACATTTGGACAGTGACTCTGATATTACAAAAGATGCTCTTGCTTGGAGAGGGGATCACTATTGTACAGCTCATGGGTGTCAAATACGGCAGTGTCCGCGTTCCCGAGCAAGAGCATCATCATAATAGAACAATAGAAAAGACTTGGTGAAACTAATGAACTAAGGGTCTGTGTTATTGTCTGGCATGGCTTATCCTCCTGTGAACTGTAGCTAAGAATGCTTCTGTAATATCAGCAGTTTCTCACAACTATCACCCATGCCTGACCTTTAAGCTGGAGCCGAGCGGCTGTTAATTCCATTGCTGTGTCAGAGAGCCAGAGGAACCGGCCACAAAGAGGAAGTTAACCTGAGGCCCAGAGAGCACTGACTCCATTATTTTAGCAATTACCAGGAGCTGTTAATTTAAAAAAAGGACGGGATTCAGCTGTGATTAGATTCTGTCCACAGTGTCTGAGGGCTGCTGGCAGAGGAAATGTATTTACACATTACGTGCCATACGCAGAAGGGCTGCGGCGTTTATTTGATCTAATCACGATTATGCTCGATGGCTGTGATTATTGTGCACTTTAAATTCTAGCCACAATTTGCCATCCAAATAAGAGAAGTTCAAGAGCCGCAAATCAAATTGGATGTTTGAAAAAAGTCTCTAAAGTGGATGATGTGTTTGCAAAGCATGGCTACATTTTTTTAAGCAGTGGCACAATATTCTGAGCCATTAATGAATACTTTAAAAGGGTGTTTTATGTTTATCGATTGAATGTATATGAAAAATAACACATTTATACAATTATAATATTTCAGACAACTTTAAATAAATTCTTAAATAAATTCTTTAATTAAATTCTTTTAAAGGGCACCTATGGTGAAAAATGGTGACGTGTGTAGGTATAATGTCTATACTGTCATATTAGGGTAATATAAACACACCCAGTGTTTTTTTTCAATTTAACAACATAAAAACGGTGGACCAATTGGAGAGGTTTTAAGACCAACCGCAATTTGACGTAGGAGTGTGGTGCCCCCGCCCACCGAATTGATTGACAGCTGCGTATTAACATGGATATTATTTTATATAGTAACATTTATAATCATATCAACAAGACAGGATGTGCGCAAAGCAATCGGGAATAAAATGTCTATTCAGTTTGCTAGGATCATCAATCATCATCAAATGTGATCAAGAGTGAGTTTTATAAATTTTAAATGTTTTAAAACAGTGCATGTGTGTAATGAATTACAGCGATTTACTTCAGCTTTACTTTATCAGCACAGCCGCGCGTCAGTACAATTATAAAAGACGACGCTTCAATCTTGGATTGTGGACGTTAAATCAGGTTTGTTTCGTACATTAACATAACAGATATCCATACAGCAGTGGATATTAACCTGTATCCTGTCACATTTGCGAGCAAAAAGAGTGCAAAGCTAAACGATGTCTGTGTGTGTCCGCACTGTGTGTGTGTGTCTATCTGTGTGAGTGCGTGAACTTTGTAACGACATTGTGTGTGACTTGTTGCAACTTTACAACAAATGCATCAAATGCTCATTGGTAAAGTTCTTACTGTAGTATTTCTCACAAACGTTATGTGAGATCTGATTCCTTTATGTCTCTCTGTTGTCTGAAGCAAACGAGGGAGGAGATTAAGGCACGCTGACAGGCCCATGGGAACGGTGGGCGAGGAGGACTAGCCTTAAAGGCACAGTTCACAAAAAACGCTTCCTGATGGTTAGAGCTATAAAATAGAAACTTCTAAAATGTATAATAAAAAATCTGATGAATGTTTTGAGCTGAAACTTTACAGACACATTCTGGAGACACAAAAGACTATTAAATCTGGAAAAAGGGGTAACCTAGGTGCCATTTAAAGCAAAAACATGCATTTTTGTATTTACATACATTCATTTATTTTATTTTCGGCTTCGTCCCTTTATTAATCAGGGGTCGCCAGAGCGGAATGAACCACCAATTTATCCAGCATATGTTTTTATGCAGCGGATGCCCTTCCAGCAACACATCACTGGGAAACGTCCACACACACACTCATTTGCACACATACAGTACACTACAGACAATTTAGCTTACCCATTTCACCTATACTACATGTCTTTGAACTTGCACACGGAGGAAACCAACGTGAACATGGGGAGAGAACATGCAAACTTCACACAATAATGCCAAATGACCCTGCCAAGGCTCGAACCAGTGACCTTCTTGCTGTGAGGTGATCGTGCTACCCACTGCGCCACCATGACGCCGCAATTACATACAATAAACTCTAAAAAGCAAACAAAATTCTGGTAGTATAACCACGGCAGAATTTAGTCAAGTTTTATAAGCAAATTTCAGGAAGCACAATCAGTTTTTGACCCATACAGTCAGTCAGGCAGCGTAATACAGAGAGTGGACCAAAGCGCAGCAAATGATCGGTAATAAAAAGGGGAAAAAAGAAAAATAGAATATGTATATATATTAGACACACATGTGATGCTTGTATTTGCACCAGCTCCACACCCACATATTCACGCATTGGGTTATATTAGGCTGTTCAGATATCCTGATAAGGGGAATAACACGAGATAGGGTGTCTTTCCGAGCTCAGAGCCCTCTCTCTGGACTGCACACTAAATACGCATATTCTATTTAATCAAATATCTGTGAGTATATTAAAAAATGCTGGTTTGTTTCAACCCAATTTGGGTAAAATATGGAGAAACCTAACCGCTGGATTCATTTACTAAATAAATTTATGGCCAAATGTAGCCTAATAGTTGGGTTTTTCCATAATTTACCTGATTATAAATTAAAGTAACCTAGAATTTTTTAGATTGTGTGAATGGGTATGTTTATTATGTTTAAACTGTAAGCAGTTAAATCACAATGTTCAATCATATTTTAAATATTCCTAGAGAGTCATGATGGCGCAGTTGGTAGCACAATCGCCTCACAGGTTGTTGGTTCAAGCCTTGGCTGGGTCAGTTGGCATTTCTGTGTGGAGTTTGCATGTTCTTCCCCTGTCCGCGGGGGTTTCCTCTGGGTGATCTGTTTTCCCCCATAGTCCAAAGACATGCACTATAGGTGAATTGGGTAAGCTAAATTGACCGTAGTGTATGTGTGTGAATGAGTGTGTATGGATGTTTCCTAGTGATGGATTGCAGTTAGAAGGGTGCTGCCTAAAACATATGTTTGATAAGTTGGCGGTTCATTCCGCTGTGGCGACCCCAGATTAATAAAGGGACTAAGCCGAAAAGAAAATGAATGAATAAATATTCCTAATTGCAAATCCCTAATACACACAAAGCATCTCTCGATCATTTATTAACACAAACACACACAAATTCTTCTCAGCACTTAAATGGGTCCAGCATTTCTTAGGTCTTCAGTTATAAGCGATAATAAGTCCATCTTGTGGTGTTTACCTTGTGACCCTGCTTATGTTTACTGTAGCTGTAATAATAACATAATGAAAACAGCTTGAGTCTCTATAAGTACGAAATGCAGAGGCAGGATTTTTACATTAAAACAACTGTGAATTTTCTCGCCTGCCACCAGCCTATAAATATATGGTCCCCAGAGTCCTCCATATGCAAAGCACAGAACAGGTATTTTGTCAAGGCTGGCATAGAAATATCTGCAAATTGGACATGGGAAAGCTTGCAAGTCTAGGAGTGCTGATGCTGCATGGAATTCTTTATGCTTTCCTGCGTTTGCCACATAAGAATAAATATTCATCATTGTGAAAAGAACTTGTTTGTACAGATTGTGGTTTCCACATCTATTATCTACACACTCTTCAAGATGTTAGGGTCAAAGCTTGTCAGAATGCAAGCTTTTGATCCCTTTATAACACAAACTGACTTCATGTGGGCACCTTTGATGCACTGCTCTGAATGTTCATGCGAGTTTGACGGAAGCTGCTTGCATAAAATAATGATAGTGTATAAAAAAGTTTTGTTGGCAAATTGCACATATAAATCTGTCTGGCAATGAAATGTTTTAGTACTGATTTGACGTAACTGCTCTTTATGGTGATTTGCAGAGTATATTTTGTGCTGTGATATATTGGATATTTGCAGAATGACTGGGTCAAAATTGCCTGTTTAATGTGAAAACCTTATGCTTGTCTTAAGGGAGACCGTGCTACTTCTGTGAGCCAAATTGTCTTTGCATTAAATTTTTTTATTTTTTATTTGACAATTGTAGCTTTGATATAATGATGTGATATGTGGTGTTATGTAAAATGCTGACATAAACTTGACTATTCTATTGAGCTACCTGAAAACACAACAAATGAAATGCTAAATTTGACCAGTTTTAGCTTTAGTTATAGATGGAAGAAATTTAAAAGGGTAACCTGTTGCTTAAAATCAAGTTAGTAAAATGATGTTTTTGTAACCAGTTATAGATTTATGCTAAACTTACAGAGGGCAAACATGAAAATATATATTAGGTATGTGCTAATGCTAAAAAAAGCAAAGCTGTTAGCTTCCTAAATGGCTTATATATAGGCTTATATATATATTAGGTTCGTAAGTGTTAATGCTAATAATAGCAAAGCTATTAGCTTGCTAAATGGTTAACTGAAAGCAAGAAAAGAAACATGTTTTTTTTTTTGTACATGCAGTATGGTAATATAAAGTGATGGGTAATTTAACAGGCAAAGCTGGGCTAAGCTCTTACCTTGGTAACTGAAAGCTAACAGAAAACACAGTGGAAGGATGTTTACTTTGATCATTTCAGTAATATAATGATATGTGAGATAGCTACTGGGATGCTTAGGCTTTTATAATTTACATATTATGGTGTGTTATCAAAAGCAGAAACATTTCCTTTTGTTTAAAGTTTGTTTGTTGGTCTTTGTTAAGCAATTAAGCTAAAAACAATGTTTGTGTTTTAAAATAACTGCTAGCTTGTTAAACAAAAAACAAATGTTTCATTTGATTCTTTTTAGCTTCATTTTAAAAATATAGTGTGATCTATTTTATCAAAGCTAAGCTAAATGAAATAGTTAGCTTGCTAAAATTGTAATGAATTGGTTAAGGCATTAGCTTGCTAACTAAAGGCAAACCAAAGAGCATAGAATCACCAATAGGTGACACACTGTTGTTATTTGGGAAACTAGTCACTAGATGCCACTAGTGTCACTCGGCGGCCATTTTTAAATGAAAATTCTATGAGGACAACAGCACGGATAACTAACGTTAGCCAAAATGAATCAAAAGATTGAGTTAAAATATTATACTATACTATACTGCGTACATCCCCTTTGAAAAGTAACATTTTAAACAATATCTCAATAAAAACAAAAACAATTTCCAAAACGTTGACAAAACTAAGTTTAATATAATATCTGTTTAACTTATAACATGAAAGTAAGGTTCACAAAATAACTTAAATTACAAATTTTCAGTTTTACTTATATTATGTTCAACTGACTTTAAACAGCTTGCATAACTTATAAAATTAGGTTATAACCTAATTAACTTAGTTTAACAAGTTACAATGAACTAAAAACATAAGTTGTCATGATTAATTGATCATATAATTTTTTACAGTGTAGTTTATATGGCCTCCATGATTTTTAATTACAGCAGCAAGACTTCTAGGCATAGAATGAACAAGTTGGCCACATTTTGCAACATCTATCGTTTCCATTCTTAAAAATGACCCTCTTCTGGAGTTGCTCAAAGAGATGCTCAACTTAATGTCTTTTCAGAATTCCTCATTTGTTTTCAATTGGATTCAGATCAGGAGACATATTTATAATAATATATGAACATATTTTACATAAAATCTTTATTAGTCTTTCTTAAACAGACAACACTGGAAAAATGCTATTATAACATATAATGCGGCAACAAAAATTGTACTCTCAGTCTGTTATCAACATCCCATTTGAAAGTTACAGTATGTTAAATTTATTTTAACATGTCAGTATTTATATTATGCTACTGCGTAAACTACTAAATTAAATTAAAGTAATTTCACCTAAAAGTGACAGTTTCAAGAAAACAAGTATGGTTAATATATTAAACATTAAATCTGTAAAATAACCTATTAAAGTGCTGATAATCACCATTCTTGTGATTAAGAATCAGAATCAGAATCAGAATCAGTTTTATTGCCAAGTGTGCTTCACACACACAAGGAATTTGTTTTGGCAACAGAAGCTTTCAGTGTACATAAAGTGACGAGTGACAACACAAAATTAAATACAAGAAAAGAAAAGGCAATAAACATTAAACATTAAACTGAGATGCAGTTAGTCAAAAAGATCTGGATGTTGAGTTGTATGTACAGATATGCTGTAAATATACAGGTTATAAGGTGCTGTGTACAAGTGCGAATGAGAAAGTATTGCACGTTTATTGCACAGTAGGAGAATATTTAACTGTTCATGAGGTAGATGGCCTGAGGAAAGAACTTTTCCTGTGTCTGGCTGTTTTTGTGCTTGGTGCTCTGTAGCGCCGACCAGACGGTAACAGTTCGAACAGGTAGTGTGCTGGGTGTGAGGCATCCAGAGTGATTTTACGAGCTCTTTTACTCACTCTGGAAGAGTACAGTTCTTGAAGTGTAGGAAGTGTAGTGCCAGTGATTCGTTCAGCAGTCCGGACTATTCGCTGTAGTCTACGGAGGTTGGTTTTGGCAGCTGAGCTGAACCAGACGGTGATTGAAGTGCAGAGGATGGATTGGATGACAGCTGAGTAGAACTGCACGAGCAGCTCCTGTGGCAGGTTGAACTTCCTCAGCTGACGAAGGAAGTACAGTCTCTGCTGGGCTTTCTTTACAATGGAGTCTATGTGAATGTCCCACTTCAGATCCTGAGAGATGGTGGTGCCCAGGAACCTGAATGACTCTACTGCAGCCACAGTGCTGTTCATGATGGTGAGTGGGGGGAGTGCAGGGGGGTTTCTCCTAAAGTCCACTATCATCTCCACTGTTTTGAGCGTGTTCAGCTCCAGGTTGTTGTATCTGCACCATAAAGCCAGCCGCTCCACCTCCTGTCTGTATGCAGACTCGTCACCGTTCCGGATGAGGCCGATAACAGTAGTGTCATCCGCAAACTTCAAGAGCTTAATGGAGGGGTCTTTTGCAGTGCAGTCGTTTGTGTACAGGGAGAAGAGCAGTGGGGAGAGAACACATCCCTGGGGGGCACCAGTGCTGATGGTGCGGCTGTCGGATGTGATTTTGCCCATTCTGACTAGCTGTTGTCTATCTGTCAGAAAGCTGGTGTGTTGTATTGTCGTCTTTCAGGTTGTATTTAATGCACTTTTTAAATAAATAAATAAATAAATAAATAAAACAGAGCAGCTGCTTGCCATAAGATCCAATCAACATCTGATCGCTTTTACTCCAAAAAGGCAAAATCGCGGGGCTGTTGCTAAGCGCTGCTGTTGCAATGGAACGTTCTATGGAGTGTCGCCTATTGGTGATTCTAAGCTATTTGGGCAAACTAATAAAACAGTTCCCTTTTGTTTTTGTTTAAATTTGGTCTTTGTTTAGCAATTAAGCTAACAACAATGCTTACCTTAGCCTTTTAAAAATAACTGCTAACTTGTTAAAACAAAGGCCAAATGTTTCACTTGGCTCTTTTTTTTTGCTTCATTTTAAAATATAGCGTGATATATTTTATTAAAGCTAAACTAGATTTATTGGTTAGCTTGCTAAAATTGTATAGTAAATTGTTAAAGTATTAGCTTGCTAACCAAAGGCAAACTGAGAAAACAAACAACAAAAAACTTTTATATTAATGTTTTTTTACACATTTGTAATATTAACTGCTTCAGTAAATTATTTTTGCAAGCCAAATGTATATAAATCTGTCTGTTTGGTTTGTAGAGTATATTCTGTGCAGTGAAATACAGGATGTTAGCCAAATGACTGCTGTGACATCACAATTTAAGAATGACTCAGAGAATTAGCTTGTTTAATGTGAAAACATTATGATGCTAATGTTTGTCTTAAGGGAGATGTTTTCAGATGGCGATGGCTCGTCTGAGGGATGAAGGCCAAGTTGTCTTTGTATTTCATGCTACATTTCTTATCATCTGGCACACGGCACATTTAACCCTCAGCTCAGTGCTGAAGGGAGGACGGAGCGGAATAATGGCTGTTTTTACACACTTGCATCCAAATGGCAATTAGTCTGCATTTCACGCCACATTGGCTCTGTGCTTATACAAGGGTGGAGGGCTCAGGGAACATGTACTCCACCCAGATCGGGGGGGACAAACAGCTCCATCAATTCCCCATTACAAAGTAATTTGTCCGAAAATTCTACTCGTATCTCTTTCTTTTCATCTGTTACACCTAACAAGGAAATAGAGGGGAAGCCCTTGCTGTAGTCTGCTGTAATGTTTTCTTTCAATGGTCTGGAACTCTCCCAGACATAATTTGCTGCCGTTTTGTTGTTGTATTCTGTACAATTTTCCAGTTTTAGGCTTGCCTCTTGTACGGTATTCGATTGAGAGATTTTGTTTCATTTTTTTACAGTGTTGTGCAAGATCATATATCCCCTGCAGAAACATATTCTGATCAAAAACATCATGTTTAAATCATTTATAGGAGCGTTTGTTAACCAGTTACTATGCACTTTGTTACTTTTGTTTACCAATAACTGTGCTATAAGCTGACACCCCAAAGAATGTAAAATGTTTTAAATATTCTACCGTTCATATGATGTTTTGTGTTATTAGAAGCAAAATGCACTAAAATATACTTAAATATTAGCTTTTTAAATGAACATTAACTTTAAATGTAAGAACAGTATGACTGCTGATAACACACACATATCATTTCAATACGTCTAATGCCGATTTCAGATTGTACGATTTTCAAAATATTCGCATCAGAGATGTTTTCACACTGCGTGACTATATAGGGTAGCATTCCATCACTGCTGTGTTCACACTGCATGATGTATCAGTAACAGAAGGCTTTCACATTGCATGACTTTACAATTGGAAGAATCGCAGACAACTTTGTCTCAGTCCACAAATTATGTCTCACAACTAAACACACATGAGAAGTGACATACGAGGTCACATAGTATATCTTTTGTTATTAACTACATAATGAAAAAAAGCCTTTAGGAGGGTAAAAATGTAGCCTACTTATTTGCTCACCTGGCCTTTGAAGGGAATTAGCAATTTCTCCAACTTTTTTCTTTTTCAACCAGGTTGTGGTACTGCTTAGATGGCATGTCAAACAGACACTGGTGCTCCTGCCAAAGTTTTTCCTCCATTTCTTATGTTCTTCCCTATTTTTAGCCGAAGCCATGCTTGTTGATATTGTGGTCTATACTTTAGTAACTCCTCCCTCAACTTCTCTCTGGCCTGGATGCTGCTCTCTCATTGACTGTAGCTAAATGCCGATGTTATTTTCAATCAAAACACATTTCACACTACATGATTTTGAATCGCCAACCAGATATTTAGCATGCCTAATATCTCATGGGTGTCGGTGACTCATCTGTGATTCTCTTAGATCACCTTTTTGATAGTTCACACTGTGTGATTGTCACTCGTGTGAACGAGCACCGATTTGCCTGTGATTTCGGGCATTTGTTGGTGATTTCTCAAATCCTGTCGGCGAGTCAAAATCGGGTCTAAATTCATGCAGTCTGAACTCAACATAATACACCTCCTTTGGGATGTTAATGGTTATATTTAGTAATATAATATAATATAATATAATATAATATAATATAATATAATATA
>CAIGQZ010000379.1:8371075-8383433 GCA_903798205.1 Danio tinwini
TAATATAATATAATATAATATAATATAATATAATATAATATAATATATGATAGGTTGTTTAAAAGGCAAAGCTAGGCTAATCTCCTGAAAACACCAAAAATGGGAATTGCATTGTATTAATAAAGCCAAAATTTGCCAACAGAAACAATTCCTGTTTGTGTGTGCTTTGGTTTATTCCAAGGTTTTACTTTAGAAATTAAAACAAGTTAACTTGCTAAATAAAGACCAAAAGTTTACTCTGACATTTTTTTAAAAGCATCATACTGTACTATACAGTAATGTACCGTTATGCTGCAATATTTATACTTGTTACCAAACCTTTATTTTTGTGTGTTTTAAGTTATAAGCTTGCTAAACAAAGCCTAACCAAATAAAAATAAGTATTGATGTCTATATCTAGTTTAATAGACATTAAATTTGTTCATTTTTTTTGTTCAAATCAGTGGTTTTCTAAAGAGGCACAGAGTACTCATAGCCAAATTAAAGTGAAAATGAAGCAGTAAGTGAAGTTTAGGTTATTTGGTAAATTGATCTCTGCGTTAATGAATATATATATATATATGTTTTATTTTTTTAAATTACAGATCGTTTGATGTGCTTTTGTCCACACTCTGTACTTCTCTGCCTGACTTACCTGCCTGGCCTCACAAGGTTCGGTACTCAACGAGGGGGGATACTTTCACTTTTCACTACAACAGCCCCTCACTTCTGTTTGTGTTTTTACGTCCTTTGTAAAGAACGTTGAGAGATCGACTTGATAAGGGAATATGTCTTGACATAGTCCACACAGATGAGACTTAGTAAAGTGTAAAGTCTTGTGTTTTAATCATTGCGTCTTAATGTAAATCCCCTTGTCAGGCAGCGCTGGACCAGTATGAGAAAGTGGACCAAAGCACATCAAACGAACTGTATTTAAAAAGAAAAATATAAAATGTATAAATATATTTTATATATTAGACATAACTTTGATGCTTGTATTTGCACCAGTTCTGCGATGCACGTCCACAACTTCACACATTGAATTTAATACAGCTTTGCAGTCTCATGTTCAATCCAGAACTGTATCTGTTCAGTTAAGGGAACGAAACCAATTCTGTGATGTCAGACACAGCGATATTCCAAGATGGCGGCCCCTTATACTAAAGCTATAGTAAAATATGCAATTTTTATGAAAATGGTTACGTTAATTGAGTTTGTTTAATATATTTTTATTAAAGTGGAAAGCAATTTACAAAATAATAATTGGCTGCTTCACTTTTACTTTAAAGGAATAAATGGCTTTGTTGAAGAGGTAACTTTTTACAATAGGATCTTAAAAGACACTTCAGCCTTAATGTGATCAATACAGCATCAGCTCTCTGCGGCTGTCAGCATATTCACTCTTAAACTCTGGTTATTATTTATCAGCCTCAGTACAAGCATGTCACTTGAACAGCCTGTCCTTTTAGATTGAGATGAGAGTAATTGGAGGAAAAGGTCCCAAGAATGAGATCAGGTCTTATCAAAGTCACCTGAGCTTTGCGTGCAGTCACAGTGGCTCAATGACTTTCAAGGTAAAGCTGACTCTTGATCTCCATTTGCAGCTCCAGCCCCACGGTGGAAAGATCAAGTTGGCCATTAGATCAAAGCGGCTGGTTTCAGAACAGCTGTGCATTGGGAGACTGGAAAGAGGAGGACAGTTTGAGGGAGGGCAGAGAGACTGACATAGAAATGACTTCTTTGTATAACCCAACTCTTTGAACCAGAGCTTTGCGCATATCGTTGATCAAACGGAGTGAGTATGTGCACCATGATCATACACAGTCTATTACTGTGTCATTTGAGCATCAGGAACACAAGATGGGTTGCCACTAAAGTTGCAGACTCGGCCACTCAGGATTTCTGTTCCCTAGAGTCAGAAGCATCTGAATTATTTACCGTAGATCATGGAAGTGCTTATGGCTACAATTTAATGTATGAGGTGCGAAACGATGGCGCTGAATATATGAGACAGCTGACAGATTTATGGCAGCACCTGAGGTGAAGAGCGAGAACGTCGACTGCAGCAATCAGCTCGTGCTCAACATTCCTCCAAGGATTTTTAAGTGATGTCGGTCGTCTGCCGGCTCCCCCTCATGGCCTTCCTCTGACACTGCCAGTCCACAGGGACCTCATTTAATGTCTACCGCTTATCTTGGCTTGGCATGGATTTTTAGACCAGCCAGTTGAGCTGCAGTTCCTCTGGTGTTCCACTGAACAGTACGCTCACAGGCTCCTTTTTTATTTTAAGAAATCTGTCTTCATATTTTAACAGGGAACTGTATTTAATATGAAACTTTAACATCAAGTATTGTATTGGTGGATTAAAATGAGTTCATCTGCCAAATAGGATGTTTTTCTTGATAATTTGCTCACCTTTGGGTAGTGTTTATGCAAAATATTTAATTCAATTTAAAGGGCACCTATTTACCCTTTTTACAAGATGTAAGAAAAGGTTTTAGTGTCTCCAGAATGTGTCTGTAAAGATTCAGCTCAAAATACCCATCAGATTATTTATTATAGCCTCCAGAATTTGCCCATTTTTTGTGTCTGAGTACACTGTAGCCATTTTTGTAGCCTGTGACTTTAAATGAAAATGAGCTACTTCTCCCTGCCCATCACTCCCACGTGCTTGTCTGCTTCTGATCATGCGTTATGTCAGATAAACAGCACAGTGACAGAGACAGACTGGGATGAAGCTGAAATAAAGCTCATTAGTCAAAAATATCAAGTAAGTTTATTTGATGCATTTGTGGTAGTTTATTCAAGCCTTTCTGAAATGATGAGTCGCACACAAATGCTGTTTGCAGTACACACACACACACAGAGACATATGCACATTTACTGACACCATGCGGTCATGGTGATTATAGCGGTTAAGAATTACATAGTGATTTTCTGTCTTTATTACAAACATGCTCTGTTTTAAAAACACTTCAAGCTGATTTAACTTATAAAAATCACAGAGGCGATGCTGTAGCGCAGTGGGTAGCGATGTCCCCTCACAGCAAGAAGGTTGCTGGTTCGAGTCTCGGCTGGGTCAGTTGGCATTTCTGTTTGAAGTTTGCATGTTCTCCCCGTGTTTGCGTGGGTTTCCTTTGGGTGCTCCGGTTACCCCCACAAGTCCAAAGACATGCAGTACAGGTAAATTGGGAAGGCTAAAATTGTCCGTAGTGTATGTGTGTGTATGGATGTTGTCAGTGAGGGGTTGCAGCTGAAAGGGCATCCACTACATAAGACATATGCTGGATAAGTTGCCGGTTCATTCCGCTGTGGCGACCCCATAAAAATAAAGGAACTAAGCCGAAAAGAAAATGAATGAATCACAGAGAGTCGTAGCAAATATTTAAATCACAGTTTATTTGCAAAAAAAGTTCTGTAGACATGTGTATACATGTTATTTGAGAAATGTGGCGTCTGTCAGTCAATTCGGTCGGCGGGGAAAACCACACTCCTACGTCATGTTACAGTGGGCCTCAAAATCACTGGGATTTGGGTCCAATTTTAACGTTAGGAAATTTTCAAATAGAGACTTGTTGGGTTTATATCACTCTAAAATGACAGTGGACACACTATACATACACACAGTTCTGTCCAAACAGCTTACAAAAGCTAATTTTCAAAGTGTGTTTCTGTCATGATACTGAAATGAGGCAAAAACTCATACAGGACTTTACTGCCTCAATATCTTGAATTATAGGGACAAAAAAACATACTTTAAAAGTGTATGAAATGTAAGGTGATCTAATTGAATCAATAATAATGTGTTATTTTCACATATGTAATTAATTAACTCTCTAAATGGATGTTTTCTATATACTTACACCAAATCATATCATCAACAGTTTGGATCACAGGTTATCTTGTGTTATTATTATTTTTTTGGTCTATAATAATAATAATAATAATAATCTTGTGCAGCTTTACTCTAAATTAGTCATCATATATGGGATGATTGAAGTAATTCATCTGATTCTTTAAGCTTACGGTTAAAATGGAGAAATAACCAGATGCTGGAAGGAAATTAATTCAAATTAATTCCTGTAAATGGATTCACTCAAGCTGCATTTAATGAATGGGGATGTAATTACATGGCATCATTCTGTTTAGACTTTAAATCTAAAACACTGTCAGTGAAATGTATAATTAAAAGGTCATTATTCTGCATGCCCACACACTTCTATGTCAACACTCCTATGACTCATAACTCTTTAGCTTCAATGGATGAAGTTCAATAACAGTTTTTGATAGAACATCACATCGGTCTAACTAGTTGTCTACTTTAAATCTATCAAACATACGCTGGATAAGTTGGCGGTTCATTCCACTGTGGCGACCCCAGATTAATAAAGGGACTAAGCTGAAAACAAAATGAATGAATGAATGAATATAAGCTACAAATACAGCTACAGTAATATAGCATCCATCTTTTTAAGTATTGGTGTTTATACAATTGATATAACTATCATATCTAATATACAGTAATTTGTGCTAACCTTTTGTAGCTGTTTGCTCTCTGTGCAGATACAAATTGCAAAGTACACTAATGTATCCAGAAATTTCTTGCCAAAACCGATGCTAGATTTTTGGACAACATAGCATCCTAAAGCTAATACTGCGGCTAAAGGGAGTGTGTTGACTGCACTCGCAGGAGTAAAGCTTTCGTGTAAAACACACACTTTAGACGAAACAAAGGGTAGAAACATAATCTTATTTTGGCAGAATGATTGCCGCAGATCAGCAAGCATAGCGAAGAGCTGCTAGCACAGCGCAATTGCGCTAATGTAGCAGGTTAATGTAGCATCACCTCTTAGCATAATATGTTTTTACTGCCCTTTTCTCCTCTCCGCTTTAGCGTTCAGCTCAGTGCTCAGTTCAGCATGTTTGGTGAAGTCCACGACACAACTAAAACGTTAGCGTCGTTGAATAACCCCTTTATCGCTGAGAGGGCAGCAGTCTGGTTGATTGAAGTCAAGGTGCCCGTCTTCGCAAACAAGGGAGCCAGGCTTTTACCTCGCACTTTATCTATAATGGGAAAACCATTTTAGAGGAAATGAGAGATGGAGATAAAATGGCCTTTATAATTCAATTAATGATGAAAAAAAACAGAATCTAATTTACTCTGGTCAAGCTCACTGACCACAGGAAATGATTGCTTACAGATTTGGATGTTGCTTATTATTATTTAATGTAAATGTAATATAGTGCAAGTAGGGCTGTAGAAGATAAGGCAAAGATATAGATTTTATGGCAGAAACACAGCACGATATTCTTTTTTATAACATTTTTGAAATAGATTCTGATTCCTGGTTATTGAATTCTGTGAATAGATTCGTCGCTGTTGTTGTCGTTCTATTCTTTGATGCTTTCCTTTTACATCCTGCCAGAAGTAAATGTGCTAAAAAGGAGCTCATTCAAGCACATTATTTACTGCATGGATAGCATAGTGTGTAAAATGCGTGTGCAAGGTTTTTGAAATGAAATGTAAACCATAAATATCAAACTGTATGCTGGCAAAACAACATTATACAACACTGAAATAGGAGCGTGCAGTTTAAATGTCAATAAAATGTGTAAGCTGTGTTATAACAGACTTTGTGTACTAAAAAGCAGCAAAATAATAAAGCAGCATTTTAAGATAAAACTCTTTCTGTCATGCATCAATTGTCTATTACAGAGTGGCACTCATATTGTAGTGGTTGATGCTTCAGTGTACAAAACATTCAATGTATTAGTATTTTTTCATTCAACATTCAGGATCTCATGCAGTTAAGCAGCAGTAATTATTATTGAAAAATAATAATGGGGTATATGCACACAGACTTTTAATTTTAGTCAACCAGCCCCAGGGCCTCTGGTGAATTGTCATCCCATATAAAAGTGCTGCATTTAAGATCTGATTTCTTCAAAAAACAGCGATCATCACTGCCTGGCTTAGATATAATATAAAATGGGTATCAGACCAAACAAGACCATTGCCAGTACATGTTCACAAATGGTTGTATTACAATATTTCAGCATGGACATGACCATGAAGGGTGTGAAATGTTAAACCGATGCACTTGTTAAATATTTTTAAATATTATAATGAATAAAAACATAAAGGGAGGGTGCTAATTACAGGGGGTGGGGGGTCAGCCCTTTAATACTGAGAAATAGTTTGCTCTGATCTGTATTTCAAATAATAATATAAATACACATTTCACCACCCCTATAACAATTGTGAATGTATAATTGTGCCAATCAGATGCATATTCATTCAGCAGTTTAAAGCTGTAGATGTTGGCCATGCACCGATAGACATTGTAAGTGTTCAAAAGACATGCAGCCTAAAATTAAATTCAAATTAAATGCATAGTTTGTATAATTTGACCTACAGTAACTTCTAAAATCAGAGAATACTGGCAGGATACACAAAATATCCCTCAAAACACTGAAAACTTTACGTTTTTATTAAAGTATTTAATGAATAAAGTTGAATCTAATCTAATTTTATTAATAAATTACATGTAATTTAAATAGATACATAAATTTATTTCACTGAAGCATGTATTACCAAACTAACATTACCAAAAAGGTTGACCCCCCGATCGTCTATGTATAATTCACAGCCTGCATAAAGGCAAATATTGTACAAACTCACCTCAGAAATATCACATATATTCAAAAATAATATAAAATATGCAAAACATTTCTTGGACATTCTTGGACTAATGTGAATAATTAGGTTTCGAGGTCATTTTAATAAGACTAAAATCTTTTGTAAAAATATAAATAAATAGCAGCTCTCAGCCTGTCGCCATCATCAACATAGGAAATATCAAACATAATGTCTCATAACCCTGAATATTTTCCATTCCAATGCCTGCATTTTGTGTTTTTCCATGTAAAAACATATTCATTGTGAATAGCCACTTAGCTCTAACATTATGTTTTATGGTACAGTCCTTCATATACAGTATGATCACAAATGAGCAGTTAATTAGGTGTGCTGTCATTTGGTCAGATAGTTGTTTTTAATTTTTATTTATTTATTTTTTGCATGTGGAGTTGTGACATTTGCTAATATTTTTTATTCAAAGCTGTGCTCCCTCAATTAAAAAAAATACGGATATTAAATTCAAATTAATCAGTAAAACAGGAGAAATTTCCAGGCATTAATACAAGTGTATAAAAAAGAAAACTGTTCCTTTTGTAAGCTCGCAGGGAAATGAGGTATTATTAAACACTCACGACCTCAGTATATAAATTTACATCTAATGGATGACAGCGGTTTTGTCCTTTGTAGTAAGAACAGAGCATTTGTCTTTGCCTGATTCTTAATATAGCACTGAGCAGCATGATTACAGAGGAGAAGAGATGTGGGCAATGACATCCTCGCTGTGTCTTGTGCATACCGTGCGCTGGAGAACATGCGATCTGCTAAACATTAGCCCTTCAATGTGCAGATATTCTGAATGTTAAGGCCATTCTAGTTAATTAATGAGCTTCATATTAATGCTACAGCATCTGCAGATTTAATCTTCACTTACAGCATGTATTGGCAGTTTAATGTTGTTGGCTGTTGCTAAAATGAGCCTTGTCCATTAACACAGAGGCACAAAATTGAATCTCCATGACAAGGAATGTTAATTCAATGTCAGCAATGTCAAAGGCCTGTGTTTACATCAATCATGCCATTATGAAAGTGTACTCATGTTGCTTGCCAGCTAATCTACTCCTCTTGAGAGGCTGTGCATTTACATATACACTTGGGAAGTCAAGTCTTATTTGACGTTGGCAGTGTTTAGATTGGCATACTAGGTTAGCATTACAGTGTATATGTACAGTTGAAGTCAGAATTATTAGCCCTCCTGTTTATTTTTTTGCTTAATGGAGAGAAGTTTTTTCAACACATTTGTAAGCATAATAGTTTTAATAACTGATTTATTTAATCTTTGCCATGATGACAGTAAATAATATTTTATTATATATTTTCAAGACAATTCTATACAGCTTAAAGTGATATTTAAAAGCTTAACTAGGTTAATTAGGTTAACTAGGCAGGTTAGGGTAATTAGACAATTTATTCTATAGCGATGGTTTGTTCTGTGGACTATCGATGAAAATGAAATTGCTTAAAAGGGCTAATAGTTTTGACCCTATTTCTTTAACTGCTTATATTCTAGCTAAAATAAAACAAATAAGACTTTCTTCAGAAGAAAAAATATTATTAGACATACTGTAAAAATTTCCTTGCCCTGTTAAACATCATTTAGGAAATATTTAAAAAAGAAAAAAAAAACAAAGGGGGATTAATAATTCTGACTTCAACTGTATATAGTGCACTGTTTTAGAAATGGCATGCAGGATTCAAAGGTTAACATTTTGAAGTGGCATACTAGCTTGTTCAACTTGTCTCAAGGCTGAATCATAATGTTTAAAGCATATTACTTAGAATGTAAGTAATTTCTTATGACCTAAAATATGCTCCAACTTTTATTTAAAAAAAATGTTTCTTGCATACTTGTGGAGAAAATGCACACTGAAAAAGATTTGTGTTTGAAATTTAAACCTTTTTTCATAATTGAGTGCATTGCATTTTGGGATACATTGTATTGCATAAAAATATGCAGATATATAATATATTTTAAAATGCATTCTGTGAGGGGTAGGTTTAGAGTATGTTTAGTTTAGAAAATGTATAGCTATCTGTATTTAAAAGCAATAGAAGTCTGTAAAAAATCTTATGCTCAACAAAAGAAAGAAACGTGTGCAGGTTTGGAACAACTTGGTTCGATTACGATTATTACAGTATGTCATCGATTCAGTTCAATTCAATATCCCGGTGCATCACTGTGCATTGACGATGTTTTCCATAAAAAAACTTTTAAAAAAATTTCTCAACACAAGAATTATTGTATTATTATGTATAAATATATTTATATATTATTTATTATACAATTTTGTCTTTTAATACAAGCTGTCAGATATATGAATTGTGTCTTTAATTTTACCTGTTTAAAGAAAAAACTCAGTTTGAATGTATCAAACTAAGCTCAAGTTCAAGCACAGAATAACACGAGCATTTATAGCAAATATACAAATGTAAGTATTATCCTGCTTCCTTTTTGAGTGTTGTCGAGTGAGTTCTTAAACACCTATGATTGGTCATTGTGTTCACACTCTCAACAGAATGGGCTTCGATTGGCTCTAAAACTGTCAGCGCTGTCACCAATGAGTGATGTGGTTACAGTTTATGCACAGTTATCATAACTATCTGGGATAGTTGCGATGGAGAAAACTCAGACATGTTCTACAGACACGCTCGTGTCTGAATCCACAAGTATCGCTTTAAGTCGAGAAGAGAGGAAAAGTTACCTTACAAACACACCAAGCAGTTCAAAGATCCAAAAGAAAGAGAGAGATGGAGTTTTAGCTTTCATTTTATTCACTAGCAGTGAAATAGCAGCTCCTGGGTTCTGCTATACCTTCAGTGTCAGTGAAAGACTGTCCCAGCAAACTCACGAGCAGTGAATTGTACTTGCAATTAATTACTTGCAGTCGCCTCCTTTGCCATAGTATTCTACTGCGACATAGCTCATATAAATGATGCCAGTTCGCAATAACCGGTTATGATCTGTTACTGAACCGATACTGAATTGTGTATCACAATGCACTGAAGAAACAATAAATTTTGACACTCCTACACTTTAGGAACCCTTTAAAACTATTTAATTATTATCAGTCTATCAGGTCTCTAATACAGGATCCCATGCAGTGTGGTTTTGCTGTTGGACAATATGTAAGATCATCTGGGAGTTCCATGAATACTTATTAGGATTGCCTGATTAAATGAAGGCCATTTTTTGCACATTTTTTCAGTAAAGCCAGTTCTAGTAAATCTCCAGCCTGCGCTTTCAGATGGAGCAGCCTTTACTACACAGAGCCATAGTTCACTGACAAACAACGCAATAATCATAAGCATCAGATGATTTAATTGGGCAATAATTGTTCTGTGATAATGACAGACATTTCTCGCTGAACTAAGGCTCTGTGTAGTAAATGCTAAGTAGTAGTAAGTAGCTATGGTTCAACACAAGGATGCGAATTAAATTTATGCGCATAACTGGAATATTGCATATAAGACATGCGAATAAAGCAGCGTTTCCATCCTAGTAGTCATAGAACAAAATCGTCACTTCCTGAATAACTGGCACCAAATATCAAAAGTGAAAACAAAATTTGCTGCGGTAGGTGAAGCTGCGTAAATCTTTTCTTTATTTAATAAATTATTTGCGCCTCAGAAGACAATCCTGATATGCAGTTAATGCCATTAATGCCTGGTGGCATTTAAAGGCGTCAGATGCTGAGCACAGATGCTCTTGACTATTCTAGAGATAATTAATAATATAATAACACTAATACTGATGTTTTAGATTGACCAAAACAATATTTCAGATGTTTTACAATGTGCTCAGCCTGCTGGTTTGTCCATTCACATACACATTTTTGTCACCGCATGAACTCACATGACTTTTTATGTGCATACTGGAATTTGTTCGGTAAAAGTGCTTCCATCGTAGTTTATGCACATCTTTTCTTATCAAATAAAAAATAATGCGCACATGTTTTTTTAATGCGCATTTTCAACATTTATGTGCATCTTGGCACTTACATCAACCGTTTTTTTTGGTGCACATTCAAAATGCACATAAAAATAGGTGGGTTGGACTGTATTTTACGAAACTTCATGTGTAGTTAGATTTTCTGCACAAGAACACCCACTGATGTTCGGAAGAGATTTACTACCAAACACACAAATGTGTTTCCCTGGCAAGATGTGCATGACAATTGTGGGGTTTTTGTATCATGGTTTTGCATGGTTTTTATCACATTTGTGTTTTAACTTTGTTTAATGACCCAACCCTAATGCTAATATTTTTCATAGAATGTGCATTAAACATAGGATAACAAAAATAGCATGCTTTTTTCCCTAATCATCTGCCTCTGTGTTTGCACTGAAAAATCATAGACTGCACTGATGACATCCAAACCTAAAGGGCCATTCACCTAAGCAGTGACATATTCCACTTGAGTTCGCAAATAAGATTCTCCAGTTGAATACGGGGCAGATCCACTCCTCCCTCATCCTGCAGAGTAATTTCTGTCTTAAGGCTGTAATCAAGACAGAGGCGTGGTATATTGCAGTGGAAACGTCCCATTCCCTCCCTCCCTTCTTCTCTCTGTCTCCGCACAGATGTCTCTACACTCCCCTCGAGACAGACATGGTCCCTTGAGTCCCCTGCAGAGATTCAGATGCCCAGAGAACAGGCCGTTTATCAAAATGCCTTCGGTGGGCCACGTCCCGCCGAGACTTGCTTCTGGCAGCGAAGACACATCTGTGTTAGAGACGCTCATTCACACAAATCCACGTCCGTACAGGCTTATAATTAGATTTTATTGCAGGGATCTTTGACACACTTACAGTAGAGATGTGGTGTGCCACCCACTCCACCGTGATGGCTGTGTGCCTCTACAACACGAGACTCCAGTCTTTTGTCTGGTTTTGTCTATACGCTGATGCTACAAAGAAGAAAAGGTGTGGAAAAGCACACACATGTGCTTTGATAAATGTATCCATGGAGATTAAGGCATTGTAGGTAACTCAGTATGGGCTCAGGAAAGGTTTTATGAGCAGACACTTTGAGATGTTAAAAATAGCGATTGTGGAAGGCACCGTTAGGTTGTGGTTTAAGGTGTTATGGATATATGTGGATGTTTTTCTGAGTCATGGCTCAGCAGTGCAAGAGTTTTGTTTGAATTTGTGACTAAAAAGAGATCTGAAAATTCTGTTCATTTGAAGTTTTATGAAATTCAAGCTTGTAAAAAAAGTCCTACTTTAGTTGTCCTTGCGCTGTTAGTCATGTTTTAATGCATGGTTGCTGGTTTAAGCTGGTTCTTAGCTAGCCAAGTGCTAGTACAACAGTAAGCTAATCCTAAGCAGTTAGCTCCTTCTCAGGATCAGCAGATGACAAGCTTAAACCAACCCAAGAGCATCTAAGAAACAGCTTAAACCAGCTCAAGCCAGCAGGTTGGCAATATTTTTTATTTTTGCACTTTTAGATCATTATGACTGTTATGGATGTTAGAACAAGCATAACATTTAGACAAAATTATGTATTCAAGTATTGGTTTTTAGATTTTATCCTTGTTTTTGTTCCCATAAATCAGTTTTACATGGATACAAACCTTAAACCTTTTACCAAGGCTTTCATATAATTTGGAAATTTTATCACCAGTGCTGTAATAATCAACCAACCAACCAACCAACCAACCAACCAACCAACCAACCAACCAA
>CAIGQZ010000379.1:8398549-8412442 GCA_903798205.1 Danio tinwini
TATTATTATTATTATTATTATTATTATTATTATTATTATTATTATTAATGGTAATAGTAATAAAAGCAGTAATGACAATAAAAAAGCAATAAAGTAATAATTTCATTTGAAACTACAAACAATAAGTAATAAAAATATTTATTAAATACATATTTAACAATTTAATATATATTTTTATATTTAACAAATGCCACCTTGATGAACAGATTAATTTAACTTAAATAATAAATATAAGTAATAATAATAAAAAAAAATGACCGGTAGTGTACACAGGCGTGCCTGTCTGAGAATATAACTTGCTGCTGCTGCACAGCAGACGTGTTATATCTGAGAATATAACTTGCTGCTGCAAACATAATATATATGTAACCCCCAAAGCGGATCTAAACACAGGTGGAGCTGGGGTGGAGGAGGGTCTCAGAAAATGTGCCGCAGCTTAACAGCATAAAATGACACAATGAGTAAGCTCATTGGTACAGCAACCAATTACCTGTGCCATGTAGTTAATGACAGAGGAGCATATTAAGTGACTTATCAGCCTGCGCTCACATAGAGCTTAATGGCAGAAATTTCACTTATTTATGCTTTTATTTGATTACAAATCAAGTAAAACTAAAATTGTTACATATCATTCTTTTTTAGATTATCTTTAGACAAAGCTGAATTTCTGCAGCCTTTACTTGAATTTTTAGTTTCATGATCCTTTTGAAAATTGTTTTTGATTGAAAGAAACTTCATAAAAACATTGAATTAAACTAGAACTATAGAATACTAAAGACATGTATCAGAAAACATTAAAATGCACCATAAATTCACTGCAATATATTATTTTTTCTGTAATATTAAATATTTTGATTGTGAGCATGTGTGAGTGAGAGAGAGAGAGAGAGAGAGAGAGAGAAAGAGAAAGAGAGAGAGAGAGAGTATTAATTACTCTTAATTTAAAATGTAACAATTCCAAATAATTAATTGTAAGTTTGTTAGCCAAAGCATTACTCATTCATTCATTTTGCTTCGGCTTAGTCCTTTTATTTATCAGGGGCGCCACAGCAGAATGAACTGCCAACTTATCCAGCATATGTTTTACGCAGCGGATTCCCTTTCAGCCGCAACAAAGCACTGGGAAACACCCATACACCCTTGCATTCACACTCATACACTACGGCCAATTTAGCTACTTTAATTCACCTATAGTGCATGTCTTTGGACTGGAATGAGCGAATGTCTTTGGACTGTGGGGGAAACAGCAGCACTCAGAGGAAACCCACGTGAACATGGAAAGAACATGCAAACTCCACGCAGAAACGCCAACTGGCCCAGCCGGGATTCGAACCAGCGACCTTTTTGCTGTGAGGTGACAGAGCTAACCACTGATCCACCGTGTCGCCCCAAAGCATTACTCAATATCAACAAATTGAACGTTATTGTAAAAAAGAAGAAAATAAATTGATGCAGCAGTTTAGTGACTGTTTGTGAATATTTACTGGTATTACTACAGTATAAGCCAAGGCAGAAGAGCTTATCCTACATTTCTTCTCCCAGTGTGTCATTAACAGTGTAAATAGGGATTAAATAAGTCATCTTGGACTTGTGCTCCAGAAAAGAAAAAATATTGACTGAATGAAACGGGACCTGCAAGGATGCATTCACTCCTGCTGTGGGTCAAGCCTGGATATACAGTAATACTGCAGGTGTGAATCTCTGAGAATCATCAGTTTAAATGCCTAGCTCTTGCTGATCTGAAGTGTGTTTATAGTCATTTACAATTGAAACCTCTTTGATAAGCCTTTGGTGTCCATTAATTCCATCATTCCTCATTGCGTACGTTTAAATGGACATCTGTAATCAAATTATTAATGTTATTTGTATATAAGACAATACAGTAGTAGCCTACTGTATGATTAAGGTGTTTATATGAGTTGCTTTTAGAATATTTCTTTCTAGTGGCTGTTTTACATATTATAGTGAACAGCTTGAATGGCACACGTCATTACGTCCTTATACTATGCCATTTGAGTTTACTCCAGAACATTCAGCCTGACTTCACAAGGAAACATAATTATTTTACATATTATCAGAAGATTGGCTAATTCATACGTATTCATATGATTTCATTTATATGAAAACATATGATTTTTAACAGACGTGCCCCCCAAACCCCATACCTAACCCTACCCCTCATTGGGTGTTTAACAGATTGTATTAAAATGTACAAAAAGGGATTGTACAAATTTATACGAATTAGCCACAAAGTCAAAAGTTGTGTTATGGTGATGTATACAATTTTACAAAAGCTTCAACTGCACATAATTTGTCATGCTGATTGTGCAAACAGACAATGGTGGTTACAAATTCTTGCTCAAAGTCTTTCTCTTTTGTTTGCCATCAAACTGTTGACCAATGCTGCGTGTGAATGCTAAAACAATAATGCGGCAAAATGCCTACATTAGCAAATACACTACAGTAATGGTGTGATTTAAGGTTTGTGCATGTCTACTCTATAATACTATTGAAAAAGGGAATTTTTTTATTATTATTTTCTTTTGCTTTTCATTAAACATTTGGATTGCTTAAGGTGATATACTGTATCAACCAAACTTCTTCTCTGAGTGTGATACGCCTTGCATACTATTTTTTTTGTAAATTGCATACTGCCTTTTTTGCAGAAGTAGATGGAGCTAATGGAAATGCAAAGGCCTGAATGTCTAAAGTTAACTTTTAAGTTTTAAGTTTTAAAGTTAACTTAGCTGCTAAACTTCCTGTGAACAGAGATGGGGTGAAACTGAACACCGAATATTTCCAGTTAAGAAGTCTTATGCTTTTAATGTTGTGTAGAGAATTCATAGAAGAAGAGGAAGTATGTTTGGGTGCAGCTGCCGGAGGACTGGAGAATGATTGACAAGTGACGAATTCCACTAAACCCCATCTGTTAATATCAGCTGTGTTTAAATTGAGTCAGGAAGTGTATAATTGTTGCGCACCTCCTGAATGTAATTTGAGGATTACCAGAATTCTGTTCATGGAATCATTCGTTTGTACACTGTAAAAAAAATCCGTAATTTTAAAGAGCTTCTATTATGGGTTTTTGAAAATTACCTTCCATGTAGTGTGTAACACAGCTCTTAGTGAAGTGAAATATCCAGCCAAAGCTTAAATCTGAAAGTGGACAGTTTTTAAAACTATTGATTTATCTATAAAAGAGTCGATTCATAGTGGTTTAAATGAATCGTCTTCATAACGAATCTTCAGCCGTTTCGGCGTTACGTCATCGCAAAACATAATGGTTGCGCGTGCAGACCCGGCAAAATTCAAACCTGGGACCCGCCCACTAACACAGCAGCAAGACGCTCATGAAGACACTGTGTTTACCTGGATATTATTGGAAGTGTGAGGGAAAGGAGTCGTTCAGAAATCTGCACGCTTACAATGGGTGATCTATCACTACACAGCTCATGCATTAGTTTCTGCCTGACACCAGGGGTGCAGGCAAAATAAGGACAAAATAATAGATACACCGGTAGGCTGCTGCACGCTGGGCTTCGGGCTGTTGAGCAGCACTGAAAAGGCTTGCGAATGGAGAGCGGGAGCCCGCAGAGATAGCTTGTCAGAGGACAGAGGATTCTACAACCTCCCGGCTGGGGATGTGATCGTTTAGAAAAGCAGAATACAGGTAAGCACTTAGAACTTATATAGCAGTTCACGGACGAGGTGCCACAGCAATGATTGCAAATAGAAATGATCTACATGTTTTGTTAATAGTAACCGCGTGTACTGTATCAGGTTAACTCTTTATATTCTCATATCATGTCTAATGCAACGTTGTAAACGCGACGCGTGCTGCTTTGTTTACAGATTTAAATGCTTTCGTGAGCTCGTTCCACTGCCATTTGTCGTTGCTATGGTCACCGTTAGCTGATCCTGCACTCATGCAGCGGTCAAGGTTAATAATAGTTTAGCTTTTGCTGCTGTGTGATTTAAAACTGAATATATGTCATACATATGCTAGCGTTTAACTGCACTGCTTTCGGCGCTGAGGTGTCTGAATAACACTGTTGAGAACCGGGTACTGTTTACTGTGGTGTTAGTAAGTTTACTTTGAAGCGTGTTTCGAGTGTCCGCTGCGATCCAATGTTGGCGACCTGCGGCCACAGCCTTGATAAACCACGCTAGCCATATTACTGTCTCGCGCTGAACGCTGTCGACCAATGGCAACAGGCTGTCATCGGTCCAATCAGCGCAGATTAGCTTCGCGCTAAGCAGGGGTTTGGGAACAAATGAATCGCTGAACGATTCATATGGGAGTCGCTGGGATAATTAGGTAAAAATAAATGCATATTATAAGACCATGAACGTGTTTTTTGACCTTGCATACATATCAGTATGTTGCTGGAGACCCATAAAACCGAAATATGACCCTCTTCAATGTGTAATAGGGGCTCTTTAAAGTTTATTTCCGGCAGCTGGGGAGCCGAAAAAAAAAACAGTAAAATAACGGCCGCTAAATTACAGAAATTTACTGTGAAATAACAGAGGTTGAATTACAGAAATTTACCAGAAATTTAAAAGTAAGGAAATTTCTGCAATTTAATGTCCATTATTTTGTGGTAAATTTCTGTAATCTTACAGCTGTTTTTTTACAAGATTTTTTCGGCACCCGAGCTGCCGGAAACAAACTGTAAAATTACAGATTTTTTTACAGTGTACCTAGTAAATTACTAATATTTTGACATTAAAGAAAATCCTCTCCTGACCGTTTTTTTTTTATTGAACATGCAATTTAATTGGTTGAATATTCCAACAATACATAAAATAAAAATAAAAAAATAAAATAAAACAGCAATACTCAACCTCTTAATTTCATTTGTGTTTAAATATGACTTTAGCTGGATGAAGTTAATGAAAAATCTCTGTTAGAATCTATCTGTCATGATAGATTCTTAATCTGAATATGATCTTTATCATGCTAATAGTGTAATATTGTTGTCCAAGTAAATGTTCAGAGTGCTGGCGGAGGTGTAGACAGTGATCTGATAGACATCAGGAGGCATGTTGTGTATGCAGAGGGTGAACGGCACAAGGTCAGGGGTACAGCGGAGAGAGGAGATGTGGATAATCAAAGGCAGCAGTGTGGCGTCTCTGTGTGTCACCTGCAAATGAAGTGCAGAGCAGCTCAATGAAAATCTCTTTCCAGGATTGCGTAGTTTATTCCAGCTGGATGTCAGGGCTGGTTGTGTGTTCAGCTTGGAAATTAGGCAATATGTCAAAGAATAAAATCTCTTCTTTTTTTCCCCAGAGAGTTTGACCTACAGAGCCCTTTGCGTGACTAGAAATGTGTATATCGGAAGCACAAATTAACGAAAACATCAGCGTCTTTTACTCATGTGTTCCTCTAAATTGTGGCCATGTTGTAATGTTTTTGGTACTTTCTTGCACTCAAAAATTATGTTTGCTGTTCTAACTACTTATATAAAATAAGCTTAAACGATGTAATTCTTGAGTTTTTTTTTGAGGACAACCTAATTGTTTTATGTTCAATCCACTTAAATTTGTAAAAACTATTAAGTTAACTTAATTCCTTCATCTTGTTCCAACAAAAATCAATTGTTTGGAATGTTTACAGTGTGTAGTGAAATCAAAATGAGAGAACATTATTTTAATGTGGCTCTGATTTACTAAGATGACAGAATAAATTCTTCATGGTCATGATTTAACCAAACATTTGTAAGCAAATTAGTAAATAGTGGATGTTAAATAATTTTGCTGAAAAATATACTATATATTCAGAAATCATATAAAGATTGGGCAAATTTCTTTTAAAATGCTAAAATTCTGTACTTTTACAAACCATGCACCGATATGGAAATTTTATCTGATACAGATAAAGATAACTCTTTATATTTTAAGGTTGATTTTTAAGCCTATATATTGGCTGATAAACATACATTTTCTTATTGCAACAGAAGCAATCACAGAAACAATGATCAAAACCCTAGTTAACAATAATATTAATGAAAATATTAAGTTAACAATGATATTTAAAAAAAAAAAAACAATATTAATCTAGCTATAATTTGGTTGTCAATTGACCTAATCATGTTCTGAATACACACACACAAGGTTTGCAAAATGATTTAACAGGTTAGTTGACAAACTTCAACTCGTTCATGAATTACAATAGATTCAATTCAAATTAGGTTTATTTGTATAGCGCTTTTTACAATAATTATTGTTTTAAAGTTAGCTTTACAAAAGATGCACATTATGGCATTCAAATTGAATTAAGTTAAAGTTACAATAAAATATAAGTTATTATATACAGACATAGTGAACCTGCAATTTTATTGCAGGTTAATTCACAGTGATGTCTGTGTACATGTTTAACGAAGTGTATTTGTGTATTAAGTGTACTGTATGTGTTGTTCTCGAAGTCCTCGATATTTGGCATCATCTCTTCATAGATGTATGTAGATGCTGCTGTCTCTAAGTGGTGATGATTTCTGCATTTCAAAATAACATTTTACTTTGCCACTTTATTAAGTTAAAACAACGTTTGCAACATTTCCTAAAATTTTAAATGAAAGTACAAATATTTACAAATATGCTGAAGTACAAGTACAGTAGTAAAGTAAAAATACTTTGCTTTCCACCTATGCACAATTTTTGACCACCCATGTTTTTGACCAAAATGAATTATGTGTGAATAGCCAACACAATCTCACTTTTTGATTTAGTGGCTTATTTGTATGAATTCCTACAATCTCTATCGTACAGTTTAGTACAATTAGCTCATCCCCCAATGATGGTTGAGTTTAGGGACGGGGTTGGGTGCAAAGCCTCCTTTTTAAAATCGTACATTTCGTACTACTGAAGCCACCAAACTGAAAAAACGTCAACTAATTACATTTCCTCGTAAGATCAGACTGGAATAGCCTGTTATGATTAAAATATATGTTCTACAGTATGTTATTATCCTTCATAAACATGTGTGTAATTGCTAGGTTTGTGAATTTTTTTTTATTATTGAAAACTGCCATTATTCTGAATTATGACAGAGCATTGCATTGAGATTACTCAACAAATGTATAAACAATAATAATTACCCAGCCCTATAGAAAATGTTTTGAAACATAGAAATATTAATCTGCAGAATTCTATACAATCTCATCTAGTTCCTTCTCTACAATCTAAATATGTAAAATGACATCAAAGTATGAAATCAAAGTAATTGATCGACCCTGTGTAAATAATTAAATCATCCCATGAATATAAGTCCAGAAGTATATCTCCACCTTTAGATTTTAAATCTCAAAGTCACATAGAGAAACTAAAAATCTTAACGTCACCGACCTTTGAATCTCTCTACAAAATCAGACACAATGATGTTTTTGGCCTCTGTCTTGATACAATAAGCACTGCGAGATAATGTGATCCTCAAACAAAGCGAACAGAGGAACGAGTGAATGTGAGGCTCAGTATCTCACAAGCAGATTAGCACGCCGTCATCGATCACACTGTGACTTCATACATTATCTTAGCCTGCATCACTGATCCCACTCTCAAACTTCAGTGGATATGAGGCCTTGACAGCAACAGAGATGCCTCAGCGCTGTTGGACTGTCCTGATCTAGTGGATTATGACATTCAGAGCAAAACAGAAACTAAGTAAACCGAGAATGCTATTTTATTGTGTACAAATACATACTGCAGTTATACTGCAGACTATTTCAAAGTCACATAGTCATTCAGAATTATTCCTATTTGATTATTGGGAGCTCAAGAAATAATATGTATAACCTTTTAAATTAAATTACATTACAAATTTTGAAAATGGTTATGCTTCTTAAACTGCTGGGTTCCACACTATTCATTTATGTTCTCCCAACACAAATTGATTAAGTTAACTATTGTTTTTTTTTTCAAATTTAAGTGTATTGGACATGAAACAATCATGTTGTCCCTGCAAAAAAATTTAGAATTGTGTTGATTCAACTCAAATTTAATTAGTCGTTTAAACCAGCAGCATTCAAAAGTTTTTTTGAATGTGTAAGTATTTGAGGAAACCTTTGCTCAAAAGTAAAATATTGAAAAAAAATGTCAGCATTTTTGTTTTATTCTATCACAATTAAATAATTTTTTAATTTAACATTTTCTATGGAATTAGTTGATCAAAATGTAGATATTGTAAAATATTTTTTAAATTATAAAACTAAATACTATAGATATTTCATGCCATATTTTATATATTTCAGGCCTTTCTGCATTTTCTCACACCAACATTTTATTATAAAATGATTTTTCTTTATTTTATATTATTTTATTTGTTGTTCTAATCAATGATTTTCTATAACATTTATATTAAAGTTATAATAGAATTATGTAATTTTAATATGATTACATTTATTATAAAAGCATTTTCTGTTTACTTGGTGCTATAACTAGTAGTAAAGACAGAGATGACCGATTTATGTGTGGCTTAAATTAACATTACAGCAACATTGAATACTCCCTTGTCCTCATATTCTTTTGAACATTTCTTTGAAGGAATATACTGTATATACATTTTTATAAAAAATAATAATAATTATGCCATATGTGCTCAAACATGAAATATTGGAGCTAAAATATTGAAGAAAATGTCAATATTTTTGTTTTAATCTATTACATTTATATAATTTTTTAAAATTAAACCATTTCTGTGGAAATAGTTGATCAAAAAGTAGATATACTGAAATATTTTTTTAAAACGCTAAAACTAAATACTTTAGATATTTGATGCCATATTATATTTATATTTCAGGCTTTTCTGCATTTTCAGGCTTTTCTGATTTATGTGTGGCTTAAAGTGGCATTACAGCCCCATTGAATACTCTTTTGTCCTCATATTCTTTTGAACATTTCTTTGAAGGAATACAGTGCATCCGGAAAGTATAAACCATAGCCCTTTACTTTTTCCACACTTTTTTATGTTACAGCCTTATTCCAAAAGAGATTAAATTATTTATTTCCTCAAAATCCTGCACACAATACCCCTTAATGACAATGTGAAAAAAGATTTTTGGAAATTGTTGCAAATTTATAAAAAATAAAAAACCTGAAAAATCACATGTACATAAGTATTCACCGCCTTTGCTCAATACTTTGTTGATGCACCTTTGGCAGCAATTACAGCCTCAAGTCTTTTTAAATATGACACCATATATGTCTGGGCCACATGACGTCATATCATATGTTCACAGCCTTTGCCGTGAAGCTCTAAATTGAGCTCAGGTACATTCTGTTTCCATTTATCATTCTTGAGATGTTTCAGCAGCTTAATTGCAGTTCACCTGTGGTAAATTCAGTTGATTGGACATGATTTAAAAAGGCATACACCTGTATATATAAGATCCCAGGGTTGACAGTGCATGTCAAAGCACAAACCAAGCATGAAGACAAAGGAATGTATGGTAGAGTGGCCAGACGGAAGCCACTTCCTGCCTGGAATTTGCCAAAAGGCATCTGAAGTACTCTCAGACCAAAAGAAACAAAATTTACTGGTCTGATGAGACTAAAATTAAACTCCTTGGAGTGAATGCCAGGCGTTTCGTTTGGAGAAAACCAGGCACTGATCATTACCAGGCTAATACCATCCCTACAGTGAAGCATGGTGGTGGCAGCATCATGCTGTTGGGATGTTTTTCATCAGCAGGAACTGGAAGACTAGTCAGGATTAGACTAGGACATCTTGCATGAAAACCTGTTTCATAGTGCTTTTGACCTCAGACTGGGGCAACAGTTCATCTTCCAGCAGGACAATGACCCAAAGCACACCGCCAAAATATCAATGGAGTGGCTTCACAACAACTCTGTGAATGTCCTTAAGTGGCCAAGCCAGAGCCCGGACCTAAATCCTATTGAACATCTCTGGAGAGATCTGAAAATGGCTATAACCCGTCGCTTCCCATTCAACCTGATAGAGCTTGAGAGGAACTGCAAAGAGGAATAGGCAAAAATTCCCAGACCGGTGTCCCAGACAAAAATTCCCAGAAATATGATTTTTCAGGTTTTTTATTTTTCAATAAATTTGCAACAATTAAAAAAAAATCACATTGTCATTATGGGGTATTGTGTGTAAAATGTTTAGAAAAAAAATAAATTTAATACATTTTGTAATAAGGCTGTAAAAAAATGTGGAAAAAGTGAAGTGCTATGCATACTTTTCTAGATGCACTGTATATATACATTATTATTTTATAAAAAAAAAAGTTTTATGCCACGTGCTCAAACAGGAAATATTGAAGCTAAAATATTAAAGAAAATGTCAGTATTTTTGTTTTAATCTAGCACATTTATATCATTTTTTATTTAACAATTTTTGTGGAATAAGTTGATGTAAAGTAGATATTCTAAACTATTTTTTAAATTATAAAACTAAATACCCTAGATATTTAATGCTATATTTTTATATTTCAGGATTTTCAGCATTTTCTCTTACCAACATTTTTATATGAAGTTACTTTTGGTCAAATGTGTTTGTTGATTGGTCAAAAAGCATAAGAACCCTGAATATGTCATGTCCATTTATTTGCTAGTTTGCTAAGTCATATAATAAATAGCATTATACATCCAGCTAATCGTTAATACAAAATAAACCCACTCATAATGATGCAACACCACACTGTCACAATATATTTAGCTATCTGACTGTACATTAAATCCTGCTTACATTATATCAGACTTTCCAGTCAGCTGTTTTCCACATTCTTACAAAAAGGAATTAATAATTGGGATTTGTTAAAAAAAAAAAATCAAACATTTCTTGCAAAATCAAGGTTGGAAATGTCTAAATATGAGTAGCAAAATGGAGCAAGTCAGATTGGACGACTTCTGTGGTGAACATTTGGGGCTCTGCGTTTTATTTACAGCAGATTTACACATGATCTCGTAACTCCACACATTAGGCAACTGCTACATGCTAGAATCTGGTAATCTCTTCACAGTCCTGGAGGATGAGAGCTGTTTCTGCATCTGTCAACAGAGGGTGGGGAGATATGGACAAAAAAAGATTATAATAGTTTGTGTGTTAATATTGATAAAATTCATATCTTATCTTTTTTTCTTACAAGTTTAAAGGGTGCTTTTTTTCTCAGCTAAATGTGGTTTAAATTGAGTTTTACTCTCATATTATGAGGAAAACAAACCAAAGAGGTGAATGACATTTGTATTTTTATTACAGATTTATTCATATACTGGTAATGACACAAGAAAAAGATCAGGTTATAAAAAATACTTTAAACATGTAATAGTGCTTATTTGAAAAAAAAAACTAAAACAATACACTGTTTTATTGATATCTGTGCAGTGGTTTGTGACTGTGGTACATTATATATTTCAGCAAGCTGTTTTGCTTCAATTAGCATATCTTATGGTCATTCATGTTTATTTGGGAATAAATATTTTTTATTTTATATAAAAAAATATTTTTATTTTATTATTTTATTCATTGTTTCTGTCAATGATTCTACATAACATTTCTCTTAAATGTATAATAAATCCATACTGTATAATATTAATGCTAATACTTTCTGTTTATTTGGTGCTATAACAAGCAGTAAAGACAAAGAGATGATTGGTTTATGTATGGCTTAAATTGAGGTGACAGCAATGTTTAAGTGTGACGGGAAGTCTGAGACAGTATTAGAATCCATATGCAGAAGTTTATTAAGGGGCTTAAGCAGAGACATTACAGGGTTCTTACACCTTTTCCAACTTTAAATTCCAGCACTTTTCAAGCACTTTCAAGGTGCATTTTTATGCTTTTACAGCACCTAACAACCGCAGTAAATTACGTTTATATATGCTGTATGTACTTTTTCACATTTAAATCCATTGTGCTATTTTAATAAAACACTATATGGCATTTTACTTAAATTGTTGAATACTTTGGAGCATAGATTTATTGGAATAGTTAACCCAAAAGATGGCAAAAAAAGTTCAGTTATTGGATGATATATATATATTTTAAGTTTGATCTCTTTCTACCTAAAGCTGATATCTCAAAAATGAGCTTTCAGTCAGATTTTGTTTGGGTGTAGTACCAAACTTACAAGACCAGTCGCTTATAATATTACATGTGCATTGCTGTTCAAAATTCATGTAACAAATTAAATCCTTATGAGTCTGAGAATAATCTTGCTGCAAATTAATGAACTGTTCTTATGTTAACTCTTTTGAAAATCAGTCACAAAATATAGAAACCATAGTTTGTAAGCTTTCATCAACTAATTAATTTATTCATTAATTTTCTTTTTTGGCTTACTCCCTTTGTTAATCAGGAGTCTCCACAGCAGATTGAACTGCCAACTTATCCAGCATATGTTTTACGCAGCAGATGCCCTTCCAGCTGCAACTCAACACGGGGAAACACCCATACACTCTTGCATTTACATACATACTGTACACTACGGACAATTTAGCTTATTTAAGGCCCGTTTCCACTGAGTGGTACGGTACGGGTCGGTACGGGTCGGTACGCTTTTATGGCCGTTTCCACTGTCAAAAGCGTACCGAACCGATCCGTACTGTACCACTTTTTCGGCACCCTTTCGAAAGGGTACCAAAGACGAGAAAGGGTACCCAAAGGTGGAGCTACACGCGCAGCTGAACGCTGATTGGTTTACAGAGATACGTCACGATCTCGTGGAGCTAGCCAGAATCAAAACAATGGAGCCGCCATGTTTTTAAATGCACAGCCGAGACAACTATATGCATATAATAACGATACATGGATGACCCGGGCTCAAAAAAAACCTTGTCGTTGTCTTGATGAACAACCACAAAGCCAAGAATCTGCCGTGTCCTGTTGTTGTTTTATGAGGCCGTCTAAAAGTGTGAGCGGTTTTTCGCTTTCTCCAGGGAGCCCGCGTTCGCGTCTAGATTTGATATAACAAACTTCTTGAGCTGATAATAATAACGTGCGTGTGTGATTAATGAAGCGTCTTCGACATCTGATCCATTCAGAAAGAAAAAGACAAATGCGAGAGTGAAGCGCAGAAAAAAAGGAGAAGCCCGACAGGATTACAAGGATTGCCGAACTCAAATAAGGACTTAATGTATGCTGTGTGTCGTTTATCTGTAATTGGTAACATATCGGAGACTGTAAGGGTCTGTATGTGTTCATATATGTTGCATTTATTTATTTATTTTATATAATTGCAGACGTTACAGTAGGCTGTCACACTGTCATTGATCTGAAGTTATAATCAAATCATGTTCATAGAAATGTTAGTAATAAACATTTATAAACAAGTATTAATATGTTTAAAGCATCTGTTTTGTTAGAAGAGCTTCTCATATAATGTGAACGAACTGTACAGCTTTACTGTAGACATTTATTCGAGCGAGAATGACGTCGACTGAAACTCTCTGTAGTACACCACGCCCACCAAAAGGGTACCCTTTGTAATGAAAACGCAAGCTTGATAAAGGTGACCCGTACCGACCCGAACCGTAGCGTACTGTACCACTCAGTGGAAACGAGCCATTAATTCCCCTATAGCGCATGTGTTTTGACTGTGGGGGAAACCGAAGCACCCGGAGGAAACCCATGCAAACACGGGGAGAACATGCAAACTCCACACAGAAACACCAACTGACCCAACCAAGACTCAAACCAGTAACCTTTTTGCTATGAGGCGATCGTGCTACCCACTGTGCCACCGTGACGCTAAACTTTCATCAATATTACTTTTTATTATTGTCAGTATTACTTTAGATTAGGAATAAGGTACTGTTGTAACTTTATGCAAATGTCCCATCTGTCAAATGGTGACAGTTAAGGGCTTAAAGAAAAACATATTTAATGGTCCAAAATGTATCACCTCTCTGTAAGTGGTTTGGGAATTTTATATAACC
>CAIGQZ010000379.1:8439449-8469071 GCA_903798205.1 Danio tinwini
TCCTTCCTTCCTTCCTTCCTTCCTTCCTTCCTTCCTTCCTTCCTTCCGCCCTTCCTTCCTTCCTTCCTTCCTTCCTTCCTTCTTTTCTTTTCTTTCTTCCTTCATTCCTTCTTTCCTTCTATCCGCTAAATGTTTTGCCCCCATTTTCCATCTTTCTTGGTTTCTTTTTTCTTCCACTTCTTCATTTTCTTATTTCTTTTATGTATTGACATGAGGAAAAGCAGGAATAATGGAAGGAGGGAATGAAAAATAAAGAATAATTAACAAAAAGAAACAGCAAAAAAGTTGGAAGCAAGCAGGAGAATGAAGAAAGAAACTGCAGGTCTAGCAATGATTGCAAATAAGTAAAAGAAAACAAAGCAAGAAGGAAGGAGAAAGAAAGAACAAGGAAGAGGGAAAGACAGCAGTAAGAAGTGAAGGAAAGGAAAAAACAGAAGAAGCACAATGGAATTAAACAAAGAACAAAGCGAAATTAATGGAAGCAAGGAAGTAAGGACTGAAGTGAGGTTAAAAAATAAGAGAAAGGAGACAAAGCAAACTACATTCCTGTATTTCTGCTGGTTCCTTAAGGTCAAAGGTTGCCGTCCTGCCCATATTTAAAGACTGCCGACTGTCTCCCTGTCATTTCAGTTGACATCTCCTTCCACTCCAGTGCACACACAGATTTCACAGCTGCCGCCTCTGTAAGCTGGACACAGAGCACCAGCACAGCTCACTGCCTCTCTTTCTGTCTGACCATTGATGGAGACACTGGTGAGAGCTGGACTGACATCAGGAAAACCAAAGCAGTGACTGTCTGTTCTTTAATGCTTTGCTTTAAAAAATAAAGTAACTCTGCAGCTTTGTTTTCAGAACATTACATTTACCAATATTGAAAACATCAGCAGTTGTGCTCATGGGGTTTTTATTTTAATGGGAAACACTGATACCTATAGGCCTTTTTCAATGAGTTTTATACTGCAGATGTAGTAACCCATTTTGTTATTCTTTTAGGCCACGTTTACACTAATACGTTTTAGTTTTAAAACGCATAAGTTTTGCTACGGTTACGCCATCCGTCCACACTACGCCGGAGTTTTCGAGCCCCGAAAACGGAGTGTTTTGGAAACGCTGGACAGGCCGTTTTCATTCTAAAACGCTGCTGCTCCGTCTCAGTGTAGATGGCGGAAAATGGAGACATCTGAAAACGGAGGCGGAGCTGCAGACATTCACCTATCTGATTGGGGCTTTTCCCCAATATTAAGTAGCCTTCACACAGTTCAGTGACAGTCCTGCATCCTCTCCTTGTAAGTTCAGACTTCTCAAGTTTGATATGGAAAACAAACTCCCGAGTGTGTACATACTTTATAAAGTCATTCACATCACCCTGGCTACGTTGTTTCACTTTCTTAACAATACAATTAAGACATGATGTAAGGAACTGTCTATTTTTATTTTGATATTAGCAACTTAACAGACATCAAAAAATGTTGAGGCGTCGTGTAGCTGCATAATTTAAGCGTCATCTTCATGCATATTTATAACAAAACGGAGCCTATAACATTACTGCCTCCTTTCATTTTCATTGAAAATACGAAACATACCCTCTCTTTCATTGAATATCAGTTTTAATAAATAATAAAGGCCAATATAAAAGTATAACGCACAATAAGTTTACACAATAGAGAAAATAAAGGCAAGCAATCAGTCCGATGTGGTGTCCGCTGTTACATTAATTAGGATATTAACCTAACTTATCTGCGCTCAGCCAAAACACGTTACCTGAGAACAAGTAATAGATTCAAAAGACCAAAGACAGGCAATATGTTGTTAGATATAGACAACAAGATGAATTAAATATCACGTTTAACAAATATAATGAGATTAGATCCAGCGGGAGATCCGTGATAAACAGTCCGATGTGCACAGCTCTCATGGATATGTGCTCAACGTCGCATGCTGCAGCGCATGCCAGAGAGTGTGTGTGTGGTCACGTGATGTGCGTCTTCACCGTTTTAGTGTAGACGAAGAGCTGTTCAGAAACGCTGGGTAAAACGCTAGTGTGGACGCGGATCGTTTTCATTCTAAAACGCAGTTTTAAAACTAAAACGTACTAGTGTAAACGGGGCCTTAGATACTATGTTTATGGTAAATCAACCTTTATTACTAGTATAATTATTATTATACAGTATAGGTATGAAATAGAGTGTGTTGTGTTTTTATTATATTGTCAGTCTAGGTATATACACTACCTGACAAAAGTATTGTCGTCAATCCCAGTTGTAGCTTAAATATTGCTTCATTTGCTTTTCTTACTTCTTTCCTCCTTTCATTGTTAATTCCATCCTTCCTTCTTTTCATTATTATATATATATATTTTTTCCTCTTTATTGCTCTATTTTCTTTTTACTTCCTCAACTTCATTATTTTGGGCAGCACGGTGGTGCAGTGGGTAGCACAATCGCCTCACAGCAAGAAGGTCGCTGGTTCGAGCCCCGGCTGAGTCAGTTGGCATTTCTGCCAAACATGTTCTCCCCATGTTCGCGTGGGTTTCCTCCGGGTGCTCCAGTTTCCCCGACAGTCCAAAGACATGCAGTACAGGTGAATTGAAAAAGCTAAATTGGCCGTATTGTATGCAAGAGTGTATGGGTGTTTCCCAGTGTTGGGTTGCAGCTGAAAGGGCATCCACTGCGTAAAACGTACTGGATAAGTTGGCGGTTCATTCCGCTGTGGCGACCCCAGATTAATTATGGAATTAAGCCGAAAATAAAATGAATGAATGAACTTCATTATTTTCTTTTTTTATCTTTTTCTTTCTTCCTTTCTTCCTTTATTTGTTCTTCCTTCCTTACTTTTCTGCCAATATCTTTAAGCCTGTTCCAAAACACATTTATTTCTCTATATTTTATACACACCACATTTTTCTTTTGTTCTGGACTCAGTTAGAATGCAGAGAGCCATCTGCAGGTTTGATCTCACCTCTGCCTGGAGCAATAAATTTTCATTTTTGGTGGTTGAAGGCAAACCATCACGTGACACACGCCACTAGTAGAGCAGCTTCCAAATCCTTAAACGTGGCACCACATCAAAAAGCACAACCATTTCCTCATACAATATACATTGATCGTGTGGATTTTGTGGTTACGTCAAGCCTGCGCTGTTATTTGTTTCTTTTTCTTGTTTCCTTCTCGGTCCGTGCTGTTTGAGATATTGATGTCTGTTTCTTGGAACTTTAAAGGAATTGATATTTGATTCAGTGTTCACTGTTTACAGAGCAGAGAGTCTCACACTCATTTTCTTTCCTCCAGCCTGTTGTTGGACCTGGAAAAAATTGCAGTGTTGAGTGGAGTTCTGTTCTTTTTTGTAACAGTGGCACTTAAATCCAGGTGGTCTCACAGCACAGGAGTGCAAATTACACAGCGGCAGTCTTTGAAAAACAAAACTGCAGGAGACTTTTGGGCTGTTTATTCAAAAGCCTTGGTTATCCTATTTAGGAATGCTCAGGTGCAAGTAGACAATTGACATGTTTATATGAAAGGGGAAGAAAGGACTCTTACTGAATAAGAAAGTGATTTTGAAAGGAAGATGATCTGATTTCTTCCATAGTCTTTCTACAATGATGTTCACTATTGTGCTGAACAGGATGAAAAATTCAGTTTTTATGCTTGTGAGGCCCAACAAAACATAACTGCAGTAAATCATTTTGATCGGTAAAAAGAAATGATACAGAGTACAATTGTTTTTAATGATTGTTCAATTAATATCCTAAAAAACAATTGTTGTTTTTTCATTTACAGCAGTGTTGTTATTCTGATTAATATTATTGTGATTATTGCTTAGTATAAAAGGTACAAAAACTATCACTGAGACAGTAACTATTAAAAGACCCATAAAGCACATAAAATGTGATCTGTTTACATTTTTGTTTACATTTCTGAATGCAGTTTCTACTATTGATTTTATTTATTTATTTAAATTAATATAAACCAACTATTATATTTAAAGTAATTATTTAAATTAATTTTATTGAGTTTGCTACATATTTCTGTAAATATAAGTATAAAAGTTTTGATTATGTTATCATAGGGCTGGGCAATATAATCAATATCTGTATTTATTGACCGAACACCATTGTCAATATTGATAATACAAAAAAGTTTGGTATGTAGTTTCGGTATGAAGCATTACACAGTGGTTTTATTAAAATGTTGCAGCTGAGTGCTCGTTTTGGAAACAATGCCAATAAGTTTAGGGTGTTAGTTTGTTATTTCCATTGGAGGTGGTCCACGATGTGCACAACGTGCACATGGTGTGAAAGCATTTTCCAGGTACACCTACATGTAGTTGAAAAACATCTGAACATTTCCAATTGCCCCGAGTGCTAGAACTAACAAATCTGTTTCACACTTTGTATGGAATATACACATTTAAGTAATAACGGCAGACTAATTACCTCAGGTCAGAATAACAACACACACGAAAATGAGTGCCGTATAGCAACAGTGAGGAGATTGTAAATAAAAAACAATGTCGCCAGAGTGGCTTTTTGGTTTCTTTTCTTGTTCATCCCAGCCACTAGCTCCCCATCTGTAAGATTTTTTAGCATAGGGGTAATGTAGTCATTCAACTTCACAATTTGTAATGTTGCAGTATGTACTTGAATAATGATGGTTAGTCCCTTTACTTGAAAGCTCAGATTTGATCATCATAATTAATTTTGTTAGATTTTTTGAGTTTGAATGAGTTTGAGGTTTACTGTATCATTATTGACACCCTACAGATGTTGATATCTTTACCATTGCACACACTTTGTAATGTTTTATTAATTAGCTTTAAGAGTCTCTTTAACACTTATGCTTATTTTATTATAAAGAGATCAGATATTTTGTTTAAACATTTTTGTTTTTAAACAATAAATCCTTAGTAATGTTAGTAATGCCTTAGTAATGTTGGTAAGTTAAAATATGGTGGTTAAATAAATAAAAAAATCCCCAAATTTCAAAATGTAATGTTAAAAAATATTCAATAATTATTGATATCAAATTATATGAAACATGATATTGTGATCTTTTTTTTTTGCAACATCATCCAGCCCTATGTTATCATGGCTGTCATATTTTCTTAATTAAAATAAATTCGAATTTTAAAATATTTCCTTGACTACAATTTACAATATGAAGACAAAATTATTAACCCAGTGGAATTTTAATTATTTTTCAAATATTTGGCAAATGATAGCAGAGCAAGGCAAATGTCACAGTATTTACTAATATGTAAAAAGAAAAAAAGAATTCTAAAGTCAATATAACTTTTTTTCAATTGTCTACAGAACACACCACTGTTCATTCATTTACATTCGGCTTAGTCCCTTAGCATATGTTTTACACATCGGATGCCCTTCCAGGTGCAACCCAGTATTAGGAAACTTCCATACACTCTCATTCACACACATACACTACAGACAATTTTCATTCATTAATTTCTTTTTGGCTTAGTCCCTTTATTAATCAGGGGTCGCCACAGCGGAATGAACTGCCATCTTATCCAGCATATGTTTTACACAGCGGATGCCCTTCCAGCTGCAACCCAGTACTGGAAAACATCCATACACACTCATTTGACACATACACTATGGCCAATTTAGTTTATTCAATTTATCTATGCCGCATGTCTTTGGACTGTGGTGGAAACTGGAGCACCCGGAGAGGTGACAGTGTTAACTACTGAGCCACGTGGCCCCTGTTGTTCAATGACTTGCCTAATTAACCTAATTTGCTAGTTAACCTAGTTAAGCCTTTAAAGTGTACAATAGGCTGAATACTACTATCTTAACTATACATTTTTATGTACTTTATAATGGCAAATCAATATGAAATGTATTAGAAATTAGTGTATAAAACTATGTTGAAAAATGTCTTGAAAAAATGTCTATGTTAAAAAGCAGGGAACCATTCTTAAAAGAATTAAAATTTAAGGGCTAATAATTTTGATATATATTGTGTACATTTTTGGAGGTACTGTATTTCTTGATTTGATTGAAAAGACAAAAATAAAATGTGTCACAGAATAATATAACTGGTAGAAATTCTGTTCACAATAGAAGGCCAAAATAAAAAAACTGTCCTGTGTCAGAAAACTATTAGTGGCAGAAGCTAGTCCAGAAGTAGAGGCAGTCTTGCAGTGCATCTCTCCATCTCAGCCAAACTACAATAGCTCAGCTCCATCTGCTCTCCTTGCAACCTTTTCACAGCCAGGCCACAGCAAACACCAAAGTATAGACGCACTCCAATGGCCTGCGCCTCTGCGAAAGCCTCCATTCCCTCTCTTAATGGCAGGGAGAAATTGCTTTCAGTGGCACAGTGATGTTATCAGTGTGTTTTGCGGGGAGCAGGTGAGGAGAGCCAAGATGGCCACTCTCTCCCGCTCTCATCTCCTATACTCTTTCTGGGAAATTAATGACTCTTGTGCGATACGTGAAGAGGGCCGGACGCTGTGTTGAAGCCCCATATTGAATTTCTCCTGCACTCACTTGTGGAGAATCCATTCGGAGCGCTTATTGAGCGGTTACAGGTTCTGCTTTGCTCTTGTTGTCTCATGTTATAGCACTTTTTAGCATTACAAGACTATTGGAGTTTGTTCTTTATTTCATACCATTTTTGGCATGTTCAGTACAATGGCCCCAAAATATCAAACAGACAATTAGTTTACATGTCTATGAAAATGTCATTGCTGCCTTACATATTTTAGTCGAATCAAATTTACTTTTCTAGTCATCTCAACTTACATTAATTTTACTAAGAATATTGGGCCCTATCATACACCCAGCGCAATAAGGCGCAAGACTTGTTTTCCTCGACATGTTGCTATATTCAGACCAGCGCAATCCTAGTTTTTCCATTTTCACCACGTTGTTTAAATACTGTAGCAAATCCATTTGCGCGACTTTGTGGACTCGGTGTTCCTTGGTGTTCCGGTCTAGAATAGAGAGGTGTGTTAAGGAGCATTGTTAGCGTGTTGCTATTTTGAGGAACTAAAATGGACTGTGTACTGCAATACCCAAATGTCTTTACAAATGAAAAAATTATTAAGGATTAAAATATTACAAAATTATTACTTTCTATATGATTATAAAAACCCCAGCCTCCATACCTTCGTCATCTTGGGGGGCTTTTTTCTGTTTATTTACGACAACTTGCTTTTGTATAATGTTATTATTATTATTATTAGTAGTAGTAGTAGTAGTAGTATTTATTATATGCATATTTATATTTATTTTATTAAAAATAAGCTTAGATTTGTCCACCTGTCAGGTTTTGGACCATATGGGGCACAGGGCGTGTGTTTGGATATAACTCAATTCGTTATTATTCATTCATTAATTTTCTTTTTGGCTTAGTCGCTTTATTTATCTGGATTCGCCACAGCGGAATGAATCGCCAACTTATCCAGCATATGTTTTACGCAGCTGATACCATTCCAGCTTCAACCCATCACTGGGAAACATCCATACACACCCATTCACACACATAGACTATGGACAATTTAGCTTACTCAATTACCCAAACATGTTTTTTGGACATGTGGGGGAAACCGGAGCACCTGGAGGAAACCCACACAAACACGGGGAGAACATTTTTCCACTTACAAAGTCTGCCATAATAGCAAATGCATCATGGTGCGACACAACTAACTTTTAAAGGGAATGGGAGATGAGACTCTGATTGGTTTATTCTCAAAACACACCCATAACTCATTAAGAGAATAAGCACAACCTTGTTAGACCATGCGCCTGGGCGCAGAGCATTTTTTCGTCCTTAAAATAGTAAAAGTGGATTCGGACATGCCGTTAATGCTTTTGCACCCTGCACTTTATACTGCACCTAGATCATTAAAATAGAGCCCATTAAGTTAAACTTTGTATAACTTAAACAATTTAGTTGAAATCTGATTAACTTATTAAAATAACAGCAACATAAAAATATTTGTGTTCTTGACTTTTTGTCATTACATTTTTACAGTGTATAAATTAGAGGACTGTGTTTTTAAGGGATTTTCTGTATTTGTTTTGCCTTATTTTAATTTACAATCGATGGTTTGTATTATGTTTAATAATTGAACCAAAATATCTGCACACTTGCTAAAAAGACTTCTGTTAGAATTATTCTATGGAGGGTTTTAACAGTATATTTGCCTTTGCATCAAATGTATTTGCCCTAACATAACCTGACATATTATGTTTTTTCTACTTTTATTATCTTAAAAAGAACTGCCAGAGAAGAAAACTTCAAAAGAAAAGTAGATTTTAATGACACATTTTAATGACAAGTAAAATAAACTGATAATTGAACCTAAAGAGATTATTGGATATTTTGAAGACATTAAAATCAGGTGTTTAGTTTAGCTTTTTAGAAATTAAATTAAATTAAATTAAATTAAATTAAATTAAATTAAATTAAATTAAATTAAATTAAATTAAATTAAATTAAATTAAATTTATTTTATTTTATTTTATTTTATTTTATTTTATTTTATTTTATTTATTTATTTTTAAATGCCACTGTATTTGACATTTACATGATCAGTTAAAAATCAGTCCATAATTTTGTTTATTTTATTTATTTATTCATGATATTTATGTATTCATTCATTAATTTATTTAAATAATAAAAACAGTATATCCTATTTTGAAATGTAATTTTATTAAATTTTATTATATTCTTCAAATCCATTCCTAAAAAAAAATTCTAAAAAAATAATAATAATTCTGCCAATCTAAGAACATTTTGAGCTGCACAGAATCCGAGCACATCTGAAATGTTACGGCGGTCTGATCTGATGATCTTGTGTTTTGCTGACAGCACCGCCATTTATTAGAGCAAACAGAGAGCCTGCTTCAGACAATCCATCAAGCGAGTCTCTGCGACGCGACAGTTTGGCTTGGGATGTTTTGTATTGGGACGGGGTGAGGCAGGAGAGCAAACCATGCCTGCTTGATCATCCATGAATCTGCCAACCACTGCAGTATCTCCATTCTCCCTCCTCCATATTTCTTCGTTTAACAGGATTTGGGCCTGTCAGGATTCAATCTGCTGCCTTGTTTTCTCCATTCGCTGAGGCTACTGTATATACATGTAGTTGTTTTGTGGACGCAGCCCAGTGGCCTGCCAACTCTGTCCATTTACTGAGGCATGTAAAGCTGGCGCCGGGACTCTGTCATTATGGGATGTCCCTCTGCTGAGCGCTGATAAGGGGAGCTGCTATTGAAGCTGACAGAAGGGAATGGTGGTGGATGGGTTCTGCTGGTGTTTAGTGTTTTTTCACTGACAGTAGATCATCATTGACCTGCTGCATGCTGTCAGCTGTTGTTGCATTACTGATGCATCTCACAGGATCAGACTAGCATGACTTTTTTTTGGTTGTTGGAATGGAGTTTTCTTTGATTTGGGATGAGTTTGCATCTTTGCATCTATGTCTTTGTTTAAATTTAAGCTTAACTCATATTTTATTCTAAACTGTTTTATAACTATTGTATGCTCTTTTAGTTTTTTTTGTGATTTGTACCGCACTTTAATCAACAATTGTTGTTTTAAAGATACTGTATGTACAATAATGACTCTTCTAAAGCATAAAAAATAACATAATATGTGAACAGATATTTAAGAAACTTGCTAAGTGAACATTCTTGTTAAATCTGAAAAACAATGCTTAAGTCAGATATTCAGCTTTGAAAATGTGTTACGTGCCGGAACGCTGTCTTTGTTTTGGTCATTTAACCTACCCAATGCCAGTTTAGCCAATTAGAATTCAGCACCCCGGGTTGCCTTGGTGGAAAACAGCCTATTTTATTCATTCAGTCATAAAGGCTCTCAAAGTATACATGTGCGTGACCGAAATGCGACCTCCGGTGGACAGTAGCAGACTTCAAAATGAGAAGCAGATTCAGATTCAGTTCCACATGAGGTGGTTATTAATTAGCAAATAATATAAATATTATGAACGTACACATTTGGTGAGCAGGTTACATTGTAACCCCGTGTTCTAACAGCACACTACGTGACGAGATACACAGTGATAAGCAATTTGACTGTTTGCACCAGACGAAACACTACAGAATTTTAAATAAAGCCATTCAGAAGCACAGAATAGTGCACTTTCTGCACTCCAACGAAATGATGAGGTTTAAAATTTAATTAACACATATTAAACCTCTTTAACATTATTAAATGTACACGCTGAATCACTGATATTTGTTGGCTTGCACTTAGTCATAAGTAAATAATAACCTATTATTTACGGGCAATCCAGAGTCATGGTCAATACAGAGGTGAAAGGTCAAAAGATAGGCAGCATACAACAGAAACAAACAAATAAGGCCAGGGTCAAAACTGGAAAGGCAAGGAAAAATGCGTCATAATGCTCACAAAATCACTATAACAAGACTCAGCAATGAAGTGTGAGTGTGTGCTGTGTATATAGACTTTGTAATCAGTCCACAATTATCCTCTGGCTGTGAGAGTGTGAAATCATTGAAATCTGGAACAGGTGCATGTGAGCAGTGCACCTGTAAACCATGTAATGGAGGATTTGTAGTCCATGGGCGATCTGCGTGTATACCAGCAATCTGCCAGGATTGAATCGCTGGGCATTATGACACCCATAGCGCATGTCTTTGGACTTGTGGGAGAAACTGGATCACCCAGAGGAAAGCCACACAAACACGGGGAGAACATGCAAACTCCACACAAAAATGCCAACTGACCCAGCTGATGCTCGAACCAGTGACCTTCTTGTTGTGAGGCGACAGCGCTACTCACTGCCACCTATGTCATTTAAAACATATTAATTCCTAAAATAATTAATGAACTGATTGAAATTGAAATAAATTGTATATTTGTTTTAATATCAGACCTTTTGATAAAATTATTTTTGGTTAAAAGAAATAATAATTAAAAAAGAGTTGTTATTAATGGTACATTTAAATTTAGTCATCAAAACATTTAACTGTACACTACTGATTACAAGCTTGTTCATTTCATTCAGTAAAGGCATGTTAAATTGATTGAGTGAAAAGTGAAAGTAACAACATTTGTGATGAAAAGATGTGCATTTCATTTAAATGCTGTTCTCTTGAATGATCTGTTCATAGAACACAGGAAAAATTATTATTTTTTTGAACATTAATAAAACAATTAAACAAGAACTTAAATAAAATACGCTATTAGAGGCTGTTAAAACTCCAGGAGGATTGAACATTAGGTCAATGTCAATATGTAATTTTAAGTCAATATGACTAAAATATAATTTTCAATCAATTTTTGTATTAACGGAAAATAAAAACATCTTATTTTATGTTGTGAAAGATAAATATAAAAGATGAATAAACGTTTTCTATTGAGCTGATCTGAAGTCCTAAAAGCCTCTGATATTGTTGTCCAGTTATGCACATATATTATCACTCCTATAACACGAGCTGCCATCTATAATCTTCTGAAGTGATGAAGAGATTTACAGCCTTGAGATTTCTTCAGAGCTTTAGTGCCTGCTGAATAAATCTCTTTTGTTAGTATGCATATGAGAAATTTCATTCCAAATCCTATAATGAAATTCAGGTGAGTTTTGAGTCAAGTTTTTGAAAAGTTGTCAGGGGATCTGAGAAGATCCTCAAAAAACTTTTTTCTTTTGTTTTCAGATGGATTTGTGTTTACTTACCGTCACACTTGCTTGTTTCATTCAGCAGCTAGTCATCTACTGTATCTAGCAGACAGAAGAAAAAATGTGGTTAATGATTCGCCCACTCTTGAATATAGCATTAATGTTTCACAGCCATTAAAAACACATTAGTTTCAAAGGTTATAATGTGTAATTTCACCACTTCTCCACAGTCTTTTCTTTGTTTTCTCTTGCATGATTGCTCAGTTGTTTTTCTTCTGTTTAATCTCTTAACAAAAGTTAACTGCATTTTTTAAGTTAACTTTCAGAATCCCTAAAGTTCCCTAAAGATTTTTTCAGTTTCAGATGTTTTATTTTTTTATAAAATAATTGTTAAAGCATAATAAGATATGAACTAAAGTACAAGGTAAATGACATCATTACAAACTAAAAGCAAAAAATTAAAAAAATTAATTAAACAAAAATTATAAAGCTGTACTTAATGGCTTTAGTGAGGAAAATAATCTCATTATGTATGTTCAAATATACAGTGCTCAGCATATATAAGTACACCTCTCACAAATCTATCTTTAAAATTCATATTTTTAATAGGAAGCTATACAATATTATATTTGTGCATATACATTAGATTAATCAGTACTGAAGCCAAATCTGGCGCTTATCTAACAAAATAACTTCTGATAAAGGTCCAAAAACTAGTACAGCCAAATATATATGTTATAGAAAAATATTAAATATAATAAAAAAATTAAAAAAAGAAAAATCAAGAGAAACAAAAACATTTTAAAATTTAGTTGGAATTGTGTAGGTTGTAATTTATTTTTATTTTTTTGCAATATTTTGCTTGAATTTAATTGAATTATCTTTCAATTTCTAAATATGTTTGGTGTTTGGTGAAAATATCTATAGCAAATCTGTTTTGTTTAAATACACCAAAATACATTGTCTATTTTCACTGAGAAATGGATAAAAATATTTATTTTCAAAATAGGGTGTACTCAATTATGCTGAGCACTGCATATAATTGTTACAGTTTTGTGCATAGTGAGAGTAATGTAATTGTGAGAGTGATGTAATTGTCTTTATGGCATCATGAGTTATGTGGTGTTGTTGCACAAATGTTGCTGTTAAAAAACATTTAAGCAAAACAAAAAACTAAGTTGTGTAATATTACAAACAGGATTAACAACAGCATATGCTACTGATTAACAATCTGTATTGTTAGTAATCAATTTTCCTATTCTTATTCATATATTTAATGAATGAGTCTGTATTGTTTCTGTTTTTGTTTTTAGCAAGCTGGACTATGAGGGTAATCCAAAGAGCGTAGTCAGAAACAGGCGAATGGTCAGAACAGGCGACAAAACAGTATAAACCATAAAACAAAAAACAGATCAAAAACATGGAAAGGCAAGACAAGGATAATGCTTAGCAATATTCACAGAAGAACATATCTCAAAGCAAATAGTGTGTGAATGTGGTGTCTATATTTCTAGTAATCATCCCAGAATGAGCTTCTAGCTATGTGTGTGTCATCATGGGCAATCAGGAACTGTTGTGTAAGTGCAAATACCTCTGGGAGATGTATTTCATATAGTGGCAGATGTGTAGTTCTCCAGAGATCTACACAGGCTAGATCGCTGGTGATCATGACACAACCTTAAAATCTTGGCTTTGATTGGTTTCAACACTTTGGCCTTGGTCTTGACTTGACTGAGTTTGACAACAGCACTAATACCCACCTCCTCATTTGTCTTTTTAACTGATCAAGCTTAACCTGCAAGAATTCCTTGCATTAACCAGTCTGTAAAAGCTATTGTTTTCAGCACGCCACGTGTGCTATGACAATGATGCGATTTTGATGCTAGTGAAGTCTTTTCACAGCACATTACCTCAAACATTATTTACCACAGAACTGCTCTTTCAGGAGACATGAAAGCGACAAGGCAAAGCGCAGCAGTTTAACATCACTACTTTTAAAACAAACCATTACGATAACTTTTGAATAACCACCGGGGTAATTTCCCTTTCAAATTGACAGCGTGCATATTTCTGTCTCTTAGCGTTGCGCCGTTGTGTGTTTACGATGCCGTCACTGCGTGGTTGAAGAGCACAAGAGCTTGTGCAGTGTGATATGTGATGTGTGTAGTAATTTTGACAGGCAGCGGCATTGTGCTGCCTTTACCTCCAGCATCCCACTCTTTCACTGACACTTTCCATCTGCCGTCTGCTTGGCTGTGTTTCAGCAGTGCTAGCGGCGTGTGCTAACGTGTTTATCAGCATTAAAGTGTCTGGGCATACGCTGTCATAAGTAATGAGCTTTCAAGAGAGGGGAAGACTCATTTTTATTTAGGCCCTGCTGATAGTGTTTCAGAGAGAGGTGAGGAAAAACAGGACAGGCCACTTACATACAGTGACTATGCATTAATTCATTTGTTTGAATATCATTGAAATTGGGATTTAGCACTCGGAAATTAAAATAGAATCTTTATTTTCTCACCCTCAAACCATCCAAGATGTACTGTAGTTTTTTCTCTTCAGTAAAACACTAGATTTTTAGCTGAAACAGACAGAATGTGTCTGAAATCACCCCTATAAACCTTAAATACTGCACTATTTGAAGGAAAAGCCATTTGTCGTGGTGTCTGAAATCACAGTGGATGTTCTGAAGTGCACTCAAACAATCCCACAATACACTGCAAAACAAGTGTACAACTGATTTACACACAAGAGCTAGAAAATACCCATAGTGCACTGTTAGAGTTTGTTCATGAAATGCATTTTTTCTTAACAGAATCCTATCCGTGCAAGTTTCTAAATACATCAGTATTTATTTGTTAAATTGATATTTGTATACGTAACCAAAATCGATATACATAATTTTATTGCTAATAAATGACTCACTAAGTGTTAGGGGAGAGCGGGGCACAAAGTAACACATTTTGGTTTTAGCCAAATAATTAACAAAGTAATAGGGTTAGACAAATCATATTTTTTTCTCAACAACATACAAGCCTCTTCTACAAATGAGCACTGGTTGTATGATCGCCAGACCTATGGTTTCTGTGAAGTATTGCCAAAAGTGCCAGGAGTAAAAATTACTATTTACCCCACCTGAGGGGCAAGTTGTAACAGACAGAGGGTTAGTAGTAACACATGCTTAAAGAGATTTCACACAATTAATTTAAATTCAGTTTACTTTAAATAGTATATTTCCTTAGTACTTAACTCAATTTTCTTTTCATTGTACACAGCACAGCATGTTTATTTATTTATCTATCTATTGGATAAACACATTTGGATTTATTTGCATTTTACAATGCATTTATTTGCATTATTAACTAAATTCTATAAAAAACATTTTCTATTAAGAAATAATAAAAAATAATTTTGTTAGTTTAATTGGTGTCCAACAGTGTGTGGCTTATTTGTAACACCCTGTTACAACTAACCCCTCTGTCTCATGTTTTTTTCAAGACTGGCTAGCAGTCACTGTGTTTTTTACTTCTTTCAAAATGATTACATATTTTAGCCTAGAAGATGGTAATCACAACAATTTGTGCTTTACTTGCAAAAGATTTTACTTACATACAGTACTTTCACAGATTTTTTTTTTTCAAATAAAAAAATATCAAGTGTAATAAAAATATTTTTATGCTGCAAAAATGGTTTCTCCTGTGTCGAACTTAAAAAAATAAAATATAATTAGCAGGAAGGAGTCTGCCAGCACTGTGTTGAACACCTCGGAAGCATGCCATGGTTAACCCTGAGCAAATACCTTAAAACCCTGTCTTACATTTTACCCCGTGTTACTTTGTGCCCCGTGCTCCCCTACAATCTATTTTTAGTTTCCATTGTGTAGTTAATATAATTATATAAATATCACAGGGTTGAACCAACATGTTTAAAAGCTAATCCTTCTCAGGGATTTATTAACCAGTAATACACAAACAAGAAAAAAAGGAGACCAGAGGTATTCAAATGACTTTGGTCAAACAATGCCATTTCTTTTCGTGCTTACCAGCTGACAGCTTACCTCCTTATGGGCGGCTTTCCTGACTGGACAAACTGGTCTGTAGTCTGTAGAAATTAAAATTATCATATGCATTTGTTTATATGGTAAAGCATGTCTTTTTTAAACAAAGAAGGTCCATACTGACTCTGGAGGGAGATACTGATAAGATCAAGGCTTGGTTTGTGGACTTTTACGATGTGGTCACATGTTGATTGGTCAGTTTGAAAGTCTCAGTATTTGGGCTTTGGTCACATGGTAAAGATAAAAAACAAAATAGTTGGTAAACTTTACTGCCGATTTTCCTTGTCTGTTCTTTTCCTGCTCTGCTCTTCTCTTTTCCTGCTCCTGCTCTAGAGTCTTCTCTGACTCTACAGCTATCAGGCTCTCTTTAAGGCCTACTTACTGCTCTTTGTCTCTCTCTCTTTCCCTCCCCCTCTCTCTTTCTTTCAGGTAACTTTATTTTACATTTAAGCTGGGTACAATTATTATCATATGTTTTTATCATTTCATGTTTTATCATTTTATAAAGTTATTTGCAATTAACTCAGTTGTAACCATAGAGAATTATGGTCATTAAATCATCTCATTTTCAAGTATTTGTGAATTATTTTTGAGTTAACATCAACACTCAATTGTTCCATATTGCAATACAATACAATTACAAAATAGCAATGCCCTCCCACATTTTTAGCTATTAATGCTGCCCTTATTTCCGTTTTTGGTATAAGATTGCAGAAGGATGGTTTGACTGGAAATGTACAGTTTTTCACCATCAATTCTGATAACTTTTTAGTCTTCGGCAAAACTACAAACCACTTTAGTTTAAAACCCATTCTTACAAGTCCGGCGAAGATTGGTTCCAGAAAGCAAATAAGACAAAAACAGAAGCCAAAAAATAAAATAAACAAGTAAATAACAGGGTGAGAATGTGGTAAAATCTAAAACGTGGTAAAAAATCAGGCAGCCGCGAGGGCTTTTCTGGATTGCTTTTTAAAACTGTTGGTTGGGTTTAGGCTAGTAAGTGGGCAGGTCAATCGGTGCCTTTGAAAACACTATCGCTTGGGTTTAGGGAAGGAGGAGGGTGGGTCAGTCGATCGATCGATCAGTCAGTCAGTTGACAGTGGTCTGTGGTGGATTTATGTGAGAACAGCAGGCGCGAATGGCACTCGCCAAAGAAATTTGAGAAACTTTTCAAAATTTCAGAAACCAAGCCTCGGTTGGCAATTTCATCTCATGCTAGCTAATGCATTTGATTTTTAAACATTTTAAGGTATCTTAAATAATTCAACATTTAGGATACCATTTTTGTTTTATCATACCTTGTCAGTATTGAACAGAAATACTTTTTTTTACCGAATTGCAAGAACAATTTTATGTACAAATGGCATTTGTAGGCATTACAAAGGACGGTATTTATGCAAATTAAAATGTTTTTGCTTAAGTGAAAATAATTGATATGTGCATATATTTAAGAAAGTTTTTGCATACATTAAATGCTCAATAGCATGTCTTATTGCCAAAATTATAATGTGTTTGGACTTTTTTTTATCATTTTGATATTTTCTTCTAACAGCTAAGATGGACTACAGAGGAGACAACAAAGTGCTCAATGGCACAAAATGACAGCATAACGTTGAATTTTCAGAAATGCACTTTAAAACAAATTGGAGAGGAAACCCTTTTCACTTTCAATTTCCGCCGATGTGAAATTTGGCCTTGAATATAATTAAATTTGGCTGCGCTCAGAAACAATAAGAAGACGCAAGCTAAACTATAATCCCTGCAGAGAGATTCATTTTTCTAAATGGGCTTTTAAGGCCAAAGCCCCCGTATTCTCCCAAGCCCTCTAACAAATATCTCTGTTGTGTAGTTGCTGGTTCGGGAGGGGAAATGAGCTTCTGAGAGGAAGCCAGGGAGAAGGTAATGAAGTGTAAAGAGAGCGATTAATAAAAAATCAGTGCAGGAGCCCATGCCACTGTTAATCCTGATTAAAACATAAATGCTGTTTTGGCAGCTCTCTCTGAATAAACTCATTAACTTTTACAGAGGCAATGAATGAAGCATAAGCGCGAGATGCCCATATGAGGTGGATGGCTGATCTCCGTGACCCGGTCACTGGACTGTGACCACAACGAAACAACCCACAGTTGCAGATATATATGCGACTGCACTGCTGTTTGCGAAGACTGAGGCGTTTTGTTATAACTTCATTATAGATAAGTTTGAATGAGCATGTTAACGCTGGGCTTGAACAGGACCTGATTGCAGTATTTTTATGTTTTGTTACAATTTTCGGCACCCTGGTTAAGACGATGATTTTTAGTAGGACATCTTCATTAACGGCAGCAGTAAAAGCTATTCTGTGGGGACAGATATTTGGCAGGCTTTGAAGGGTAGCGGTGGCGACGACTTGCATCATGCTAATGTGCATTTAGGAGGTGGTTTCCTGGCATTAACAAAAGGTCATGTGAAATGAGCACATTGGAACCATTAGGATGCAGTTATTTGTCAGTCCCTGAAGAGCCGTGCTAGTGAGCCGGAATGAAGAGCGCGCGTTCAGAGTGTAAAGTGCTGTTTTAGCAGCTGTTAATGAAGGGAAATGAGCGTGCTGACTGAGGCAACATGGCGTCAGGTGGCACTGACTAGCCACCTGGCAAAATCGACAGACCTCTTGTGAACCGAAGAAGGCAGATTAGACGTTCTCATTAGTCATCATGTAAAAGATGCTGCGTATTGTGGCTTTTTGTTTAATTGCACTGTAAAATACAAGAGAGAGGAAATAAATGCAGTCGTATGTGTTTTCATCTATAAACTGTTTTGGCATAATTTCTCAAAACTCATTACGAGCTCATCTGCGTTTGTTTTAATGTACGTTTCACTAAAGGAAAAGATTTTGACCTGTCCAGGCCCATTTTATTGGCCAACGCATAGACAAGAAAAAAAAACGGTGAGATTTGTGCCATTCAAAGACAAAAATGGTTGTTTTTAATCGGTCAAAACAATGCAGAGGGAGGAGTGAGCTCTGACTCATGAACACATTACTCCTTTAAACTGATTATTTTTAGTTAATGAAAAGGAAAGTTATATGACTCTTATAAAACTTTTCTTTTAAGATAAACAAAAACATGTATTAAGACCAGTTAGGTCTGATACAAAATCTAAATCAATGACTGAAACCGTTAGGAGTAGTAAATAAAAAGATAGATTAGTAAATAAAAGACAAGTGAGGTCTTAATCTTGAATAAATAACTTTTTAAAAATTTTTTTATAACTTTTATTTTTACAATTCAGAACAATAATTTAACTGAAAAAAAAAATTCTAACATATATCATTACATACACTCACCAGCCACTTTATTAGGTACACCTTACTAGTACTCTTTTGATTTCAGAACTGCCTTAATCCTCCATAGCATAGATTCAACACAATACTGGAAATGTTCCTCAGAGACTTTGGTCCATATTAACATGATAGCATCACGCAGTTGCTGCAGATTTGTTGGCTGCACATCCATGATGCGAATCTCTCATTACATCACATCCCAAAGGTGCTCTATTGGATTGAGTTCTGGTGACTGTTGAGGCCAACTTATTGTCACTGTGGTCATAAAGGGATGAACTTGGTCAGCAACAATACTTAGGTAGGCTGTGGCGTTCACACGATGCTCAACTAGTACTAAGTGTGCCAAGAAAATATCCCCCACACCATTAGACCACCACCACCAGCCTGAACCGTTGATACAAGGCAGGATGGATTAATGCTTTCGTTGTTGCTGACAAATTCTGACCCTACCATCTGAATGTCGCAGCAGAAATCGAGCCTTATCAGACCAGGCAACGTTTTTCCAATCTTCCATTGTCGAATTTTGGTGAGCCTGTGCAAATTGTAGCCTCAGTTTCCTGTTCTTAGCTGACAGGAGTGGCACCTGGTGTGGTCTTGTGCTGCTGTAGCCCATCCACCTCAAGGTTTGACGTTGTGCTTTCAGAGATGCTCTTCTGCATACCTTGGTTGTAATGAGTGGTTATTTAAGTAATTGTTGCCTTTCTATCAGCTCGAAACAGTCTGGCCATTCTCATCTGACCTCTGACATCAACAAGGCATTTGCACACACAGAATTTGCCGCTCACTGGATATTTTCTCTTTTTTGACCCATCCACTGTAAACCCTAGAGTGAGTGTACTTTTATTACCTATATACTGTATACACACATAAACTTGCATGTAAAAAGAGTTAAAAAAAAAATTTAAAAGCCAAATGCATAAGATTGCTATATCTCTTCTAATTACTACTTACTTAAATGGGGATGTCTTTTATATTTCCCCTATATCAACCATTTTTCCCAAACCTTCCTGAAAATATCTGTTTTCATCCTCAACATAAATGTCATTTTTTCCATTATATGAATTTCTTAAATTATCGGAAATCACTGCTTACATTTCAACGTTGAGACTTTAAGCCAGTTCTTTGTTATAGTCTTTTTGTATGCCACAAGAAGAATCCTACATTAATATTGGTCACCTCTGGGGACAGTGTCCTTAATATCTCCCATAAACAAAAACTCTGTATTCAAACACCTCAGAAATAGCAATCTGCACATCATCCAGAAGATATGGGTATGGTCTGCTTCTGTCTGTTAAACTATTTTTAATGTATCAAACACATATTTAAAGTTTTTTCATAAATGAAAAATAACAACTATAAACTATTTTCGAGCACAAGCTTATGATTGATCATTGCTGGTCCCAGATTAGCTAATGCATGATCCACCAATCAGGTGATTCCTAACTCACTATAAATAACCAGAGTTTCTTACTTTAGTTATCTTCGCCTTGAAGAATCCCCCCTTCCACCCTTACTCCTCTTCCTTTCCCTTTATAGAGTAGCACAGCGGCCCCGTGGTTGCACTGTTGCCTCACAGCTAGAACGTCACTGCTTCAAGTCCTTAACAGGTCAGTTGACGTTTTTGTGCAGAGTTAACATAATCTCCCAGTGCACGTGTAGGTTTCCCCCTGGGTTCTCTGGTTTCCTTCCACAGTCCAAAGACGTGTCATAATGACCAATCTAAATTGGCACTACAGTCGAGCTCGTAACTAGCAGTGTATATCTGTATATAGCAATTCCTAATTTATCATTAGCCCTAAATAAGCAATGAGTTCTCGAGACCTACCTGAGCTCAAACTCCCCTCTTGCCCTTCAAACGGGAGGGAGCCCCGGGCTCGAGGATCTTACTGATCTTACTGGCACAGCACGCCAAACTCACTTTATAATCAATAAAATCAATGAAAAGGTTATTTTACTTGAATCAAAATTAAACTGTAGAGTGCAGCCCAATTTAAAAACAAATTATACTTTTTTAAATTGATCCTTATTAGTAAAATCTAAAATGATTGAGGTCTAATTTATTAGCAAATGATTCTCATGATGTAATTACTTTTAGTGAATCAAAAACCAAAACTAGCAAAACTAGCCAGCAAAACTGCAACAAAACTAGCCAGATTCATACACAAATGTGAATCAGAATCATGCAGATATTATTTTATATAAGTGAATCTGAAACATGACTTACAGTATAACCACTTCAATCCTTTGACAAATAAACAATTAAATAATTAAAAAGGTTTTCAATATTTTATCATTTTATAATCTTTAAATAATTAATAATATCTAACTGAACTGTACAGTTTGAAGCACGTTATTCGTTTTTATTACTTTATTAATTGTTAAGAAACTTTTCAGGAATTTTACTGAGTTATTTACAGCATTACTGAGAGGAAATTTGCAATATGCATGCAAAGTGAGCATAATAACTGATACAGTATATACTGAAAATTAAATCTGAAACAAATCCAATCATGTAGAGAGCTGGTGAATTAAAATCAAAGTGAGTCAGGAAATCTGCATTGATATGCAGCTCTAATAGTGAACAATATGAAAAATCTACTTTTGGAAGCTGTTTGGACAGAATGTGTGTAGGAAATGAGTAAAGTGTCTACACAATAGTGGGCAGGGAGAATCAGCTCATTTGGATTTAAAGGCACACTCACAAAACAACTTAAATTGACCAAAAATGTAATTTTGAGCAGGGTATAATAAATGATCTGATGGGTATTTTGAGCTGAAATTTCTCACACATATTCTAGGGAGTCCAAAGGATTATTTTACATCTTGTAAAAAGGGGCATAACGGGTGTGCTTTAAAATTGTAACATAATATTTAAAATAACAGTTGACAAAGAGACTACACATGATTACAGGAAACAGGAACAAAGCAGGGTTAAATTCAAGCTGAAAGTAAATGAACAATAAATAAACAAATAAAATTTGTGACACGTTTAAAATTGCAAAAATTATGAGGTTTTTTTTTGCATAATTATTGGGTCTGGAGGATTTTTATTATTTCTTTATTTAGTTTTTTATGGTTACCAATGCTGAATTTGTTTAATTATATAAAAATATTTTTATTCATTTATTTTCCTTCGACATAGTGCCTTATTTATTAGGGGTCTCCACAACGGAATGCACTGCCTACTATTCTGGCATATGTTTTACGCAGCGGATACCCATCCAGTCACAACCAATGACTGGGAAACACCCATATACACTTGCATTTACACACTACAGCCAGTTTTGTTTTACCCAATTGCACAGTTTGAAGCACGTTATTCGTTTTTATTACTTTATTAATTTTTAAAAAACCTTTCAGGAATTTTACTGAATTATTTACAGCATTACTGCTGGTGAATTAAAATCAAAGTGAATCAGGAAATCTGCATTGATATGCAGCTCTATTAGTGAACAATATGAATGACTCCAGCTGTTTAGTGAATTCAGCTCTCAGATAGAAAGTCCAGAGGAAGTGCAGAAGAGTCGAGAGAGCTGATATTGCCGCATTCGGCATTCTTAACCCTGGGATTGGAGAGAAATTGGATCTTGTTTTTCTGTTTTGCCTTCTCAGAGTAATGAGATAATGACGGCTGGAAATTAGAGTCTAATGTCATTCAACGTCTCCTCCTGTGTATTGCCTGAAGAGGCTGATTAGCCTGTTTTCCATCGCAAAGTGTTCCAGCACTCTATTGATATGCTGCTAGTGTATTGTTGAAACCTACTGCACACAAATGTAGAGAATGTTGCTATTGTCAAGGCCACATTGTAATCTTTGACACCAGCTCCCATATTACATGCAACATTAGCCATAACATATATTTTATGTTACAAACCATGTTTCAGCTTAATTGAAGATTTTGCTTGGTGTTTTAATTCAAGGCAATATAATGTCTCAGGTGAGATTTTTTTCACAGACTTCAAGAGAATGTAAAAATTTTGATGGTTCTGTGGGTTTCGTCTATTAAATCTGATTTTTTGTTGTATTCTCTATTGGATTCAGGTCAGGTGACTGGCTGGACCATTCTACAGCTTTATTTTCTTTCTCTGAAACCATCTGAGAGATTTTTGGCTGTATTGTGGATCCTTGTCTTGCTGAAATGTCAACTCTGGTTTTATCTTCATTGTCCTGTTAATGTAGATGTTGTACTTAAGCAGCTAATATTAATTTGCCATGACGTAGGGCAGAGGGTTTTCTGAATAACTTCTTAGAGATTTCAGCTGCTGTCTGGGCTTTCATTGCTGTCTGGGCATTTCATTCTACAGCTCCCTTTCTTCATGTGTTCAATACTTTTTTCCTGTGTCATTTCATTTTAATTCATTCATTCATTTTCTTTTCAGCTTTGTTTCTTTATTAATCCGGGGTCGCCACAGCGGAATGAACCGCCAACTTATCCAGCATATGTTTTGCGCAGCGGATCCCCTTCCAGCCGCAACCCATCTTTGGGAAACATCCATACACACTCATTCACACTCATACACTACGAACTTATACACTTTAGAACCTATCATGCAAAATCTACTTTTGGAAGCTGTTTGGACAGAATGTGTGTAGGAAATGAGAAAGGTGTCCACACAATAGAGTGGTATAAACACACTGGGCAGGGAGAACCAGCTCATTTGCATTTAAAGGCACACTCACAAAACAGCTTAAATTGACCAAAATGTCATTTTGAGCAGGGTATAATAAATGATCTGATGGGTATTTTGAGCTGAAATTTCTCACACACATTCTGGGGTCTCCAAAAGATTATTTTACATTTTGTAAAAAGGGGCATAACGGGTGTGCTTTAAAATTGTAACATTATATTTAAAATAACAGTTGACAAAAAGACTACACATGATTACAGGAAACAGGAACAAAGCAGAGTTAAATTCAAGCTGAAAGTAAATGAACAATAAATAAACAAATAAAATTTGTGGCACATTTATTCATTCATTCATTTTCTTTTTGGCTTAGTCCTTTTATTAATCTAGGGTCGCCACAGCGGAATGGACCGGCAACTTATCTAGCATTTGTTTTACGCAGCGGATGCCCTTCCAGCCGCAACCCATCTCTGGGAAACATCCATGCACACACATTTACACTCATACACTATGGGCAATTTAGCCTACCCAATTCACCTGTACCGCATGTCTTTGGACTGTGGGGGAAACCGGAGCACCCGGAGGAAACCCGCGCAAATGCAGGGAGAGCATGCAAACTCCACACAGAAACCCCAACTGACCCAGCCGAGGCTCGAACCAGCAACCTTCTTGCTGTGAGGCGACAGCACTACCTACTGCGTGTGGCACGTTTAAAATTGCTAAAATTATGAAGGTTTTTTGCATAGTTTTTGGGTCCGGGGGATTTTTATTATTTCTTTATTTAGTATTTTATGGTTACCAATGCTAAATTTGTTTAATTATATAAAAATATTTTCATTCATTCATTTTCCTTTGACATAGTGCCTTATTTATTAGGGGTCACCACAGCAGAATGAACTGCCAACTATTCTAGCATATGTTTTATGCAGCGGATGCCCATCCAGCCACAACCCATCACTGGGAAACACCCATATACACTTGCATTCACACACTACAGCCAGTTTTGTTTTACCCAATTCGCTTATAACGCATGTCTTTGGACTGTGAGGAATACCGGAGCACCCGAAGGAAACCCATGTGAACACGGGGAGAATGTGTGTGTGTGTGTGTGTGTGTGTTTATATATTTACAATTATGATAATCAGGACCTATTTGTTTGAAATTCAGTTAAAATGTAGTAGTGATCATTTATTTATTGTCATACAGATGTAAAGTAAACTTTTAAATGAAAAGCTGGTAATATGACAATAAGCCCAACCGAGAGTAAGCACATTTATACTCAGGATGCACACCAATGACATTGATTCTAGGTTTACCACATAAACCATGCATTTTAAGCTAAAATACCTTGTAAGCATCATCTACATGCTTCACATAGACTAAATCATGCACTAACCATGGCAGTTTGTGGTGAGTTTCAGTTTGTGGACCAGATCAGTCTCGCTTTAATGAAATGCAGTGTTTCTCAGCACACAGATGACATGGATTAGGCTCGGAGAGCAGCGGCTGCCGATTGGCACTGTATACGAAGCACAGGGGAGCATCTCTCAGTCTTGCTGGCACGGCTAGAGAAAGATGAAATGAAATGAAAGCATGTCTGGATTAAAGCTTGTTAAGGGGAAGAAGAGCCTTAATTGCTCTGGCTTTGTATAGCCTCACAAAGAGCCAGCACTGCTAATCTGTTGCTGAAGGGTGAATGTTTTCTGCATCCAAACAAAAGGCAGTTTTTAAACAGGAACACAAAAGATTTGTATTCCAGGAATGGTCGAAATATATTATAACAAAGTCCCCGGAGTGCATAAGGGGAACGAAAGTGATTTGTTTAGGGTCTGCTAATTGGCTAAAAAGGGGGTCATTAATCATGGCTGCTTTTTGTTTATTGTTTTAATGCACACCTTTTTCCTAGACAGGAAGTGCAAATAATAGGGCATCTTCCTTTTTAAAGAGCATTAACAACAGAAGACTGTTAAATGAACTATAATGAGAATCACATTTCATAAGAACCTATTCCAATTAGTCTGAAAATGTGTGTAAATCTTAAGATTCAATTATGGGCATAACAAAAAAGACTTGCATGCATTTTGCATTCTGTAAATAGTTAATTTGAGATAAAATTATATGTTGAGAAGCTAGTTTAGCATTTCATTTTAATTATGAAGAAAGAAAAATATGCATTGCCAAATTTGTTGTTTTTTTTGTGGAAATTTAGACTTATTAATACATACAGTAAAGTCTCAACTAGCAACTCTCACATGGTCGCCCACTGAAGCTAAGCAGTGATGCAGCTGGTCAGTACCTGGAAAGGATCCCACATAGGAAAGCTAGGTTGCTCCTGCAAGTGGTGTTAGTGAGACCAGCAGGGGGTGCTCAAACTGCTGTCTGTGACCAGCATATTGATGGGGACTCTATACTGCTCAGTGAGCACCGTCTTTTGGATGAAACGTTAAACCAAGGTACTGACTCTCTGTGGTCAATAAAAATCTCAGGATGTCCTTCGAAAAGAGTAGGGGTTTAACCCCGGTTACCTGGTCAAATTTGCCCACTGGTCTCTGTGTCCATCATGGCCACCTGATGGTTATCATAATTTGCTTCATCACTCAGTCTCCTCTCCACCAATCAGCTAGTGTGTAGTGTGCAGTCTGGCGCAATATAGCTCCCGTCACATCATCTAAGTCAGGGGTTCCCAAACTTTTCAGCCTGCGACCCCTAAAATAACAATGCCAGTGACTCACAACCCTCAAATTCCTCAGAGCTGGTTATAAATATACAAACATTGCGCACACAACAATAGGCCTATATAAATATGAGCATATTACCAACATACAAAAGTTTCAGCATAAGTCTATTCTTGGTTTAATTTTAGAGATCGCTAATCAGAGATCATTGTCAATGTTCGGTTGTGGCCTGTATTTATTTTAATGTATTTGACTGCCATATAGGTGTCAGAAAGTTTAACCCGGTGCTGTAAAATCAATGTGCTGCAGCCGCTGCTATTGCTGTGTTGCTAATCTAATGTAAACACACTAATCCTATGAAAAAAATATATATATTTAAAGAAAGATGGCTTTTCATTTTTTTGCATGTTGTTGTTTTTTACCAATAAAAACTACTGTTTTTATCTACTAGGTTATGGTTAAAATATATTAATTCTAATAGTTTAATAAAATTTATTTAACTTTTGGAATTCACCAAGTGACCCCCTGTCACTGTCCCATGACCCCCCACGGTGTCCTGACCCCCCAAAAAATGTGTAAAGTGCTTTGAGTGTTCAGAAAAGTGCTATATAAATGTAAGAAACAATTATTATAAATGAGATGAAGTATACATAAAAACATACATTAAATGTTAAAGCACTGATCAAACCAGTGATGTACTATATTGGTAATAATGTTAATAATCATAATCAGAACACAACTTTTTCTCCCTGAATGTTGATTATTCTAAAACGATATATTTATTTTGTTTGATTTTTCAATTGCAAAGAACATGCATAATCAAATTTATTTCATTTTGCATCAGACTTGAAAAAGAGATTTAGTATATGTAGTGATGTTTAACAGAGAAAGTTTTGTTTAACAGAGTTTTTTACAGTATTACATATAATATTTTTTCTTCTAGAGGAAGTCTTTTTTATTTTAGTGAAAATATATACAATTTCTTTTTTTTTAAAGACTATTTAAGGTTATTATTTATATTTAATATAAAAAATTATTCAATATTTATTTGCCCTCTTAAGAAACTTTTTTTTTTCAATTGTCTACAGAACAAACCACTGTTGTCCAACGACTTGCCTAATTAACCTAACTTGCTGGTTAACCCAATTAACCTGCTGTAGTTAAGCCTTTTAATTGCACTTTCAACTGAATACTTGCAAAATATAGTAAAATAGTATGTACTGTCAAAGACAAAATAAATTGGTTATTAGAAATTAATTAATAAAACTGGTATGTTTAAAACTCTTTGAAAAAGTCTTCTCTCTATTAAATAGCATTTGGGAAATTTTAAAACGAATAAAAATTTCATCAAACTTGATGTCATGTTTGTGTTAACAAAGCACATTTAATATCAAAACATAATACTTAATATGCTTAATTTCATTTTCTTTTTATTTATTGCATTTTTGGAACATTTGGTCTACACTCAGACTGCAGTATAATCATATATCACAGTTATGAAATTCTTGACAGTGTGAATGAAAAACTGCACTGAATTTAATGTTTTCTATTCTGATTTGAGCCATAACTGTAACAGTGGCAGGCATACACAAGTTAAACTTAAGGTGTAAATACCATAAATATTTAAAAACCTTACTCTCCTGCTCCTCATTTTATTCTTATTGCCTGAATTCCCACACATTCTGTGGCTTATACTTTACAACACAACGCCTTATGAATAAACTTATAAACAATGAGTTTAGTGGATTCTTTGTTTACTTCAGTCAGTTCTGGACTGTTTACAATGAAATCTAAAATCTAATATTGGCCAGATTTTAAAATACACAGTGAACAGCCAAAAAGAAAAACAAAATGTCTGCGCAATAATTCTGAATTGAGCAATAACACTTGCAGTGTGAACATAACTCAAGCAAACCCTTCTTATGCCCTCATGACTGCTTCTAAAGGGCTTTTTTTCTATTATGCCCCAGTGGAGCAAATCCAGTTTTTCCTCTTTCCCCCAGTCCGACCCATCTGACTCCGGCTGGGATCTTCTCCTTTGAGCTTTCTCAGAGCGAGCTGTTTGTCTCGGCTAAAAATGCTCATTGACTGAAGCTTGTGCACCAGCACGCTGTAGTCAGGACACTTCTGTTTAACAGTTTTATCAGGTCAGTGAGCACAGCCAGACTTCTTGACTCCCTGACAGTTTGTTTATTCCTATTTAGGCAGCACATCAAATTTTCACCATGATCTCTTCAAGGCTGTCGTATTCGGAAATGTGACATATTGAGGTCTTGTACATCAAAATGATGTCTGATGCTGATATTTTATAGCCTGTTCCTCTGTCACATCGGTTGCAATATTAAACTACTACATATGTGCAACCAGGGATTGGCATTGCTGAGTAGCGTTTCCGCTCTCTTGATAAAGTTAAAAGGCCTGTGAAGGCTTCGTCTCTATAGATTAGATTGGAATTGGCGTCTAATGCAGTCATCTTTGCACACTAAACATGACATTTATCAGCCAATTATGAATCAAAGTATTACCATCAGAAACCAAGATTAATTGCGTGAGAGGCATTTATGTTATTTTATAAATGTATGTGTACACTTTTATTTAAACATTTGAAGTCAGCGAGGTTTAGCTTTCATTGAAATTGAAATGCAAATAATTTTCTTCCCTCATTTGTCCTTCAGCCAAACCCTTTCCACCTTCTTCAATAATTAAACAACATCCATCAACACTCAGTCCTCCACACCACAAACAGGGAAACATATCTTACAAGCATACACATCTTGTACACACACGCACATCCTTCTCTACACTCATAGAGCATCTCTAAATTCATCCTCTCCAATCATCCTACTGCTTGTCTGCTTGATCCTTTTCCATTTAATCTCCTTCAAGCCATTACTCCTTAAGATGCACTGCATTCACTCGCATCATTAACACATTCCTTCACTCTGGTTTCTTTCCCACTGCGTGTTTGCAGGCTTGAAGAGGCCCTATACTCAAGAAACCTACTCTAAGGGTGCTTTCACACTAGCACTTTTGGTCCGCACACGGATTCGTTTGACATCAAAGTACATTTAGCTAGTTTGAATGTGTCTTCTGAACTCGTGTGCGCACCCGTGAACCATACTCAAGTCCACCTGAAAGAGGTGGTCAGGGGTACGGTTCGTCGTACCAAATAACGGAAATGAACCGCCAACTGTACAACAAACTTTAGTTTTTCATAACATTCACTCGTGTGTGTGTGTGTGTGTGTGTTTGTGTGTGTGTGTGTGTTTGTGTGTGTGTGTGTGTGTGTGTGTGTGTGTGTGTGTGTGTGTGTGT
>CAIGQZ010000379.1:8489114-8506052 GCA_903798205.1 Danio tinwini
ATAATATAATATAATATAATATAATATAATATAATATAATATAATATTAGCACTACTGCTCCATGCATTCTCTAAGAATTAAAACTGTGACCTTGGTGTTGCAAGCATTTATTTCTAGCATTCCCCTGATTTTAATTGTAGTCAAAAGTGTTACCACTCGGGGACAATTTATGAACTCATAAGTAGGACAGATTCTTAAAAGGGTGCGAAAGCAGCAAAGAAACCAGATTGCTTCAAAGGGCTTGCTCAGGTAAAGCTTGTACCATAAGTTGCTTTGGTTAAAAGAGCTTTATAAATAATGACTTCTATATGATGTGCATCATTACAGATGTCTCAGGGCAACTTTTTGCATAAAAATGAGTGACACCACACTTCTCCCTCCAGCTGTTATTTGCAGTTATTCCTCCTTCGCCATGTTTTGTGGATAAAGGGCGCTATTTAAATTGGAGTTCACTGAACACACCTATTTGCAAGTTAAGAGAAAATGCAACAGAGGGTAAAACAAAGCCCGCACTCCCCCGCTGGTTTGTGTAAAAAGCTTCTAAGGCAGGCTCATGGTCATTTAAAAGTCAAATCCAGCCATTGAAGAGCACAGCACTGAGGGACCTTTGAACAGATAGTGAAGTCAGTCTGAGAGATTCTGTTTATACTCCAGCAGCACTAATGGAGCAAATCAAACACTTTCCTGCCTCAGCGCACCACGTCTGTTTGGTCTTGCCTGGAGATTTTAGGGGAGCTTGGACTATGAACTGCTGGGGTTATGTGAAGTGCAGGGGGTATATGGGACTTTCCAGTGGGAATGCTAGCTTTTTCAACACAGAATCAACACATTGAGTGCGATATGCATGGGGATGTTAGAAGCTTTTTAGAAGTCAAGAACTCTCAAGATCTTGTTAAAAAACATGTGCCAGTGCTGACATTTTTGCCAAATGATATTACGAAGCTTCTTGCACAATTTTGCAGCCGTGTCAGCATTTTAAAATATGTTTCCAGCGCAAGCTCAAAGGTTATACATTTTACTTGAGTCAAAGTAAATGTACTTGATTTTTTATGTGAGTCAGTTTTAATAGTACCATTTGATGAATAAGGTCTGTGTTAAACACACAGATAGAAGTTAGGTTACAGCTCAGCCTTACTTTATTATAAAGCAGGGGTCGGGAACCAGTAATTTCTGATATTTTTGGCAAATGCATTTTTTTTAAGTATGTATATATACACCCAATATATAGTACTACAATAAATAATACAGGTTTAAACAAATCCTTTATTTATGTACATGCACAACTCAAAAATAAACAAATATAAGGCATCGCATGTTGAGCAAGTCTATGAATGAAGAAAGAACAATTTATTTAAATTCTGGTAAATAAGCTCTTTTTTTCTGAACAGCAGTATAATTTAAAATAAACAAACATTTTACTATTATAAAAAATACACAGTTACTTCAGATAATTCAAAACAAAGTATGCAGCAATAATTTTTGGCTAGTTTTAAAGAACATATATTATTGTCATTATATTAATTTTGGCTAGTTTTGAAGAACAAAAATTATATTTTACTATTATTGAGAAAATAAAGGGCAAACAAGTTATATTTCTATGGTATCCACATGCACACGTTTGCTTTTTATTGGTATTGCTATTCAATTTTATTCACAGAACCGCACATGTGCATTGGTCGGAACGTCCTTTTATTGCCAACTGAATTTTTATTCATTTTGCTACCACTGTTATAAAGTAATTAAAAAATTTAAAGTAAATTTGTCAAGTATGGTTGGCACGGTCGGTGGCTCAGTGGTTAGCACTGTCGCCTCACAGCAAGAAGGATGCTGTTTTGAGTGCTGGCTGGGCCAGTTGTTATTTCTGTGTGAAGTTTGCATGTTCTCCCCTTGTTGGTGTGGGTTTACTCTGGGTGCTCCGGTTTCCCTCACAGTCCAAAGACTTGCGCTATAGGTGTATTCCGTAGACAAAATTGGCCAGTGTATGAGTGAATGTGTGAGTGTGTATGGGTGTTTCCCAGTACTCCATTGTGGCTGGAAGGGCATCTGTTGCGTAAAACATATGCTGGAATAGTTGGTTGTTCATTCCACTGTGGTGACCCCTGATAAATAAAAGACTACTCCGAAGGAAAATTATTAAATGAATGAATGAATGAATAAATGAATGAATGAATGAATTTGTCAAGTAGAATTTGTTTTCGTGTTAAACCTTTGCTTTGTTGTTTTGTTATTTACAGCACATTGTCTGCTGCCTGCCTTTTGACCATTCGCCTGTGTATTTGACTACGACTCTGGATTTCCTGTGTACATCTGTTTGCCCATGTGCTAACCATTGCTTGCTTGAACATGTGTTTAATAAACCTGCATTAGGATCCACACTTCAGTTAAGATTTCAGTTCAGTTAAGGCAGGCTAACTTCAGTTAAGATTCAGTTAATAGTTTAATTTAATTTAATTTAATTTAATTTAATTTAATTTAATTTAATTATAAAAATTAAGCTTTTCCATATTGATTAATGATTATTAAAGTGTTTTGAATGTGCAATAAAATATGTTTAATTAAATCTTCATTAATTGATAATCTGCACCATAATCATACAGTAATTTTCATGAATATAATTAGAAGTTAGTGTTTCACTACCTACTGAAAACTGGAGCAAGTTATATTCATAATACATTTTTGGATGTTGGTAAAACAGTGTTTTTCCAATAAGTTTAAGTTGCCCAAAATTCCGTCCAGAGATGCTTGTGCTCAGGGTGAAAAGGATAATACTTTATCTCATAAAAGTAGTTAGTACATTCAGCCTATCTAAATTTGACATTACTTATGTAGTAATTACTCATGTAAGGCCACTGCTAATACATTAGTCATAAAACAAAACCCTGATTGGCATTGAGCTCTCACGCTATTTGCATTTAGGTGTCTTGTGTCAAAGAAAAAAAATCCTTTCTGGTTTGGGGTTTGATCTACAAATGGCTGAATTGTGAAAGGATGACAGGGATTGAGGACTTCCTGCCCTTTGCTTTGTCTCTCATGTGTCATTTTGTTCGCCTCTGAGTGATGTGTTAGATGTCGATGTGATTTTTACCCTCAAAGCCAGTCAGTCTCTCATAAAACACACATCAGCGCTCGCTGAAACAATGTGTATCTTTTGCTTCTGACACTTAATAGGATAGGGAGAAAAAAATTTCCCGACGGTTCTGTTCGATTTGAGATATCATCCCCTCCCTTCCCATTGCAGGGAAGCACTCCGAATACGGCGCGCTTCATTGTTGGAAGCAGATTGTTATTAGTAAATCGAGAAACAGAAAAGAGAGCTATTAGGGTGCAAATGAAGCATTGTGAAATCAAAAGTTTTCTCGGCACACAGCAGCCTCCTGAAGGCCGGCTGATTACATCTCACCGGGTGCAGGTGTAAGAGATCCATTTTCACCGCTACACTACTCAAATCCACTCATTACGACGTGTCGCCTGATGAAGGTTTGGACTCATTAATTGACAAGGGGAGGAGAGAGAGCATTCAAATGAACAATTATGGCGAAGGAGTTTTATCTTTTTTTCCTTCCGCGTGCTCTGTGTCGTTTTTCAAAGCATCTCCAATCATAATCCATTTAGTGGATACTTTTTCCATTTTGTTAATGTACTGGGGGTTCTGACCCCACGGTTTGAATGCCTTGCAATTACGTACGGCTGAACCACAAAGCTTCACATGCCATAAAACACACAGTCGTCTGCTCTCTGGGTGGTATAGAAAGGAAATTTGTTGCAAGGCTTCGCACAATAAAAGATGCCAGGCTTTGAAATATGTTACAAAGTAGTCTAGTTGTTTGAACACAAGTTATTATTGTAGTTCAAACCTGGTATTTTTTTCTACAGCTTCAAAGTTTAGGGTACATTTTAATGTCATTTCACTTTTTCATGTCAGCAATGTACTGATAATAATAGAAAGGTTTTAGAATAGTTTTAGGTCCAAGGGCAACATTATCAAAATGATCCTTATTCACACAAAAGAGTTGCGAAAATGGCTAAATTGCTGTATTATGTATGCCAGGCCATTTGATGACATTGTTATTTTGTAAAGAAACCTGTGCAAATATTGTTCTGTAGTCCACCACATGTATGGAGGACCAGGAGTGCCGGTTGAAAATAAAATTAATAATCAAATTATCAATTTAATAATTGAAGCATTAAAATATCTATAAATAAATCACAATTTATCAATGCATTTATGTGCATTTAAATGCATTTTAAATGATCTGTAAATTTAAGTTTTTATTGTTTGATTAATCAGCATTTTAAAACATGTATTAAATATACATTTCTAAAATTGTCTATTCATTTATACACTTAAAAGTTATTTTTTTAAATGCATTGATCTATTGCTTTATTAAATGACATTAAAAAACAATTTAAATAAACACATTTAAACATGTCTATTTATTGGTCCATTAAGTGACTGTTTAAATTGTTATTTATTTATGTATATTTTAATGTTTTAATTATTAAATTGATAATATAATTCTTCATTTTATTTCCAACTGACTCCTGGTCCTCCATACACATGCTACTGTTTTAACAAAATCACAATTTTTTTGTTTACTTCATAGTATTGTTTTCAAAAACATGCTCTTTAAAACCCATTGGGCAAAGGTTTGCATTTTCAGGGAACTGTTGTGTCAATGAATGGCAACAAAACATAAAAAGTTCTTAGTTGTTTGGAATGTCTTGACTTTTGATGAAATCTATGAACAGCTCTTAACAATCATAGAACATTTCCATTGCATAAAAAGGTTCTTTATAGCTAAATTAATCCCATTAGCCACTTCACACAAAAGAAATTGTTCTTTAAAAATACTTGTTTAAATGGTTCTTTGGCGAAACTAAAATTGTTATGTTATGGTATTGCTCCCTTATCAGCCTGAGTGTAGTGTTAAGTGTGATAAAAATTAAATATTCCAAATAAAAACTTTTGAATTTGTAGCTAGAGTATATCGAAATTTGAGCTTTTTCTTAGAGGTTTATTATTTCTTCATGCTTTAGAGAAGCTGCGTTATAGATTTTTTTTTGTGTGTGTGTGTGTGTGTGTGTGTGTGTGTGTGTGTCAGTGTTAACTTTTTTTTTTACACTTTTTTTCCAGTTGCTTATCAGAGTATTTGGATGTGTTTTTATGTCTTATGTAGTGTTGTTCTATCAGGGCGTGTTATGTGGTTTCATAATCTTAAGCACTTAACATAAAAGTGCTATAGAAATAAATGTGCTTGACTGTTTAAAATTTTCCATCACTGAAACATGTCCAATAATGTTCAATCCAAAACTTTTTGTCAGCATACAATATTGTTTTATTGACAAATTTAAAGTCCCATTCACAACAAGAATGATAACCACGATAATGATAATGAATTTCTAAAAGTGAACATCACAACTATAATCAACAATCGATGGCAAAGACCAACGATATTGTTGGAATCCCTTTCAACTGATTTACATAAAAACACTGACAACCAATCAGAATCCATCATTCTTTAAAGAGCTTGATCATTTAAAGTGACGGACAACAAAACTGTTGCAGATGCTTAAAGATTAAACAGAAAATCAATAATCTAATGGTGTGGACTAGGGCTGGGCGGTAAAGCATAAATGCAATCTCGATAACGCTTTCCATATTGAACAATAACAATATATATTGCAATATCAGTTGTCAATGTTTCCAGATTTAAAAGAGTGACTGAAGCCACAAAAATTAGAGGGTTTATTAAATAGCATAACATATTTCCGACCGATACGTTTTCGGTGGCAGAAAATTTGGTACATCTCTAATATCAAAACACCTTTAGATTCCCGTTGTTGCACATTTTTTGTGTGTGTTTGGCTCTTAGATCTATATAGAGTAAAAAAGTTCAGAGCTTATCATTGTTATTGACATAAATGTTATCGCAATTTGATATAATAATGTTTATCGGCCCAGCCGTAGTGTGGACATATTTCTTTACATATTGTGTGAATGTGCCCGTCTTAAACTTCATAATAAACTCTGCTTGTCTTTAAAATTCACAATCTTTTTATTCGTATTGGGACACAGTTCATAGAGACACTGAATATTAATTTAAAAGAGTGGGCGTGGCTTGTTTTTTTCTGCTGCAAGCTGATTGGATGTAGTAAAATAGACATTTAATTCAGAATGATCGGGAAAAGGGTTTCGGGAGTGTTATTAAACCTAACAGACACCTGCTTCTCTCCATTTCTGTTTGTTATCATAATGCTGTCAAAACTGACAGTTGGAGGGCCGTGGTTAACATATTTAACCACACCCCTTCACCTGTCAGTTTTGATACCTCAATACCTCAGATAAACGTACATTAGTCTGAGAATTTAACCGAAAACAAACAAGAAGTGCATTTTCAGGTTTTAATTTTAATTTACAAAGGCAAACTTTTTTTTTCTTAATGATCGTTTAAATCAATATGGTTCATTTTGATTTCATGTTCACTTTCAGGATCCATAAAAGAAAGGAGGTTAGCAATCACCCAAGGAGGAGGTCAGCTGGAAGCAGAGGACGGGTCCAACCCATATCACACCACCCAGGACACAGACAGAGAATTACCCTTGTTCACTACGGCTCCCCCTTACAGCAGCCTCGACCACCATCCGCCTTTCAAGCCCTATCCACCTTATGACCCACGAGGCCAAAACCACGGCCAGTATTTTCAGGACAGCGGAGGGGCAGTGCACCATCCCACAATGCCATCCTCCAGTTCCCATCTCCTCCAGGACCCATCTACACAGTCAGTCCCACATGAAGAAGCACCGCCTTTTTCTGATGTAGCGGCTCTCAGAAGCACCACAATGGCTCCATCGGCAGCTGCGCTCACCCAACCACATGTGCCCAAAATTCCACACAAACCTTTAGTAGAAACACAAAGAAGAAGCACAGAAGATCCGACCATTTCATTGAGCACCACTGATGCGCACGCATCCGCAGTGCCTGTTTCCAAACACTTAGATAGAGAAGACGTCACTCCAGCTTTAAACAGCAAGCCACAGGATGTGACTGTAGAGGGAAAGCCCTCTGTTGAACGTGATGACTCTCCAGGAAGTAATGTTGATGTAAAAGCATCATCATCATTAGTTGCTGAAGATTTGAATGATGAGACCACCACATCCACCATCATCACCACAACGGTCATTACCACCATGCAGACGCCAGGTACAGTATCATTCACATGATTGGTGTGACTAAGATTTGCATGTGTAACTGATTTTGGGCTCATTACAATGTTTGCTTGTGCTGGAAGGTGTGGGGTTTGAGGTGGTACTGGATTATAATAAAGATCCCAAGCAGAGTTTGCTGCTGCTGCTGCTGTTTGGGGCTTTTGTTACATGATGATGCTAAAAATAAAAATAAAAATAAATAAATAAATAAATCAGTGGGTCAAAATGTCGATATAACATAATGTACTATCCTTAATTATTTACAATAACTTTTGTAATTTTTTTTTATTTTTTTTACATGATATATACTGATTTATTTGTCCAGTGCTTAATTTGTAAATACATAATTTTAGAAACAAAACCAGGAAATAGAATTTACCATGACCCATGTCTACCACACAATTTCAGTTTTCCCGGAACATGACATCATTAAATGGTGATAGCTCAAAAAAAGGTTCAAATTTCGGAACGGTCTTTTAATATTTTGTGCTTTATAACATAATGGATCAATCATGGATAAAAACAAGTGTGTAGCCACAAACATAAATCATATAAAACATCACTGTTAAGTTTACTGATACCACAGACATTCAGTTAACTTCTAAGTGAAACAAAGCAAATTGAATGACTCACTCTGTCTAATCTTCAAGAAGATCCCGCAATTACCTCTTCAGTCATGTATTCTGGCTGACTTGAGATCGCTTTGCTTCTGTCTCCCGCTACCCTGATCTGGGGACGAAGTTACATCTTCTTAAGATCTCTTTTGATCAGGCTCATTATCAGATTTACTTGTGGTTTTAAATTTTTTTTTATTTATGCATGACTGCCTCTTTGCCGTTTTAAAAATACAAATATTATTTAGGTAGGCTACTATTTATTTTTACTGCGAAACAATCACCAACCAGTGAGAGTGATTGTAAACCTAAGAAAGATCATTGGCTAAAAAATATTGGCAAAAGTTAAACGTGCCTTCTGCTTTAACTTGCGCATGGTGATACTGTACATGTTTGTGCACACATAATCCACACACACAGCCTTCGCTTGCACTTATTCACATTATCTCGCACACACACACGCACAGGTATTCACCATGCTTTTACCAGATTTACTAAATATTTTTATGGAACATGATCTTTATTTATTTTTCTACAGATTTTTTAGAATAAAAGAAAAAAAATATTTTGACCCATACAAGATATTTTTGCTATTGGCAAAAAATAAAGTGTCAGACAAAATTTGTTTTGTGGTCCAGGGTCACTTTTTTTGGGGGGGAGGATATTTTTCCTCAAATCTCGAAAATGATAATGATTTTAAACTATAGAGTACAATTCTTTCATGCTGCACTCACTTTAAAGATTTTAAAATATTTTTACTAAGATAAATTAGTATAGAATATCTTCCAGAACTTAAAAAAAATGTATATTCATTGGTCTTCCTGTATAACATTGGTCCAGCTGACTAGTTGCTAACATGCTGATTAAGAAAATATGCAATTATGACTCATCCGTAATAACAAATCCAAGCATATGAATATATACAGTACGTAGCGAGAACAGCAGGGTTTAACTATAGTAGGAGATAAAGGAGCCGACAGAGCAGAAAGAGCTCAAGGCAACCAGAAAATATTCGCCATTTCACCTGCCATTTCACCAGAACTGTCCACATGCTCCTACACAGCAGAGCAGCAAAACTGACCCCGCTGATCCAGACAGAAAATGAGAAAACCTTGAAAGACAATTAAAGATGGGAGAGAACGCAATGAAGTGAGATGGAGAGAGCGAGAACGGCTCTACTGATGCGCACTTTCTCTCTGTCCTTCTACCTTTTGTAATGCAGCTCCGTGTAGCACCAATTTCACATCGCCGGGAGGCTACATAGAGACACCACAGCAGGCCAGGAGCTGGTACAATGCCAATGTGGACTGCACATACACCGTGACCGTCTACATGGGCTATGGGGTGGAAATCCAGGTAAATTCATCACACGGTGCTTGTGTTATTGACCCGTTTCAAGGAAACAATCTAAATGACTGTGGTAATCCAGTTGTGCTCTTTTATTCTTGAAAGGTTAAGTGTGTAATTTCTGTGCCTCTGGCATTAAACTCAATTGCAAAAGTAATGATTGTTTTTATACAGGTTTTGTTAATACTCCCTACTCTGGTCAAGCAAACACAAACATAACCCGTCCCAAAATGCACTCCACTGGTTGGTTTGTTGTTGCTGGTGAACTGATTGGAAATATTTTGCTTGTACAGCCACAGTTATTTCCACAAATCAAACCTGGAAATTGCTTTTTTTATAGTTGTTTCTGAAAATAAGAAAAGGAAAAATGACTTTATTCAGTTTTAAGGAGTGTTTTATTGTAAAAGGTCACATTCTGTGTAAGTTGTAGTACAAGCTGCAGCTGCTGTTCATACATACGTTGTCAGAAATGTCAGAATTATTTTTATTATTATTATTATTATTATTATTATTATTATTATTATTGTTATTATTAGTATTATTAGTATTATTAATATTATTATTATATCATTATTATGTTAATGGATTTGTTTGGATTTGTTTACTTGTATCTGTAGTGATCTCTCTACCTAGACAATATTTTCTTTTAGATATTCTTCTATCCTGAAGTTGGTCCAATCTCTTGGATTTAGTTGTAGTTTAGTATTCTTAACCGTTTTAATATTTTTAGTATTTTTTTATTTTTATTATCTGTTTAGTTGTTTAAGTTTGAAATAATACAAATCTGAAAAAAAATGTATTTGGAAAATATAAAATACTTTACTTTTATCCACAAACGTGTGTTTTAATTTTAGTTTCAGCTACTATAACAACCCTGGTTGATTTCATTTATTTATTTATTTGTTTGTGTTTGTTTATCTGTTTATTTGTCTATGTGTTTCTTTGTTTATTAAGATGGCAGTCCAAGTAAAGAAATGTGAATTTTGCATTCATGTTTATTTGACATTATATATTTATTTTATAAAAAAATTTAATATTATTTTATTTTATTTATAGTTTTAGTCAATGATTTTACCTAACATTTAGATGAAATGTATTATATTTATTATAAAAAAAATTGGTTTATTTTGGTGCTACAACTATTAGTAAAGACAAGGAAGATCGATTTATGTGTGTTAAATTGACATTACAGCAACATTAAATACTCCTTTTTCTTCTTTTTTTATATTTCTTTGAAGGAATAGATATTTTTAATTTTATTTTAAAATATTTATACATTTTTTTATTTTTGTTTCATTTTATTGGTTCTGTCAATGATTTTACATACCATTTATATAAAATGTTTAATAAAATTATATAACATTAATGCTACTATCTGTTTCCCAGTGATGGGCTGCAGCTGGAAGGGCATCCGCTGCGTAAAACATATGCTGGATAAGTTGGCGGTGCATTTTACTGTGGAGACCCCTGATTAATAAAGGGACTAAGCCTAAAAGAAAATTAATAAATAATTTTATTTTATATTATTTTAATAATTTTATTTTTATACAATTTTATTTTATACAATTACATTTTTTTCCATACAGTCTTGGCTAAACTCCATTTCACATGGCAAGCTCCCTATGCAGATAATATAGACAGGATGGAAGCTCACTAGCGTTTGGAACAAAGCCGTGATGTGCTGCATAACAAAATTCACCTTCAACCATATGATTAACTGCAGCCTCCTTCATAAAATATACAATAGCCATTACCTCTCTGACCTTCCAGATGGTTTAGCTAATATATCTTGAATAGTAAAGACGGTGCATACCACATCACTGTCAGCCATCAGCGGCAACAGAAGGAGCGGGACGGTGAGCATCTCATTCCTCCTCTCCTTGTACAGACTTGTTAACCCAGGACAGTGTATAAATATCTCTCTCTTTTCCAGCAATTATTCAATGTGACTGATATGTGCGGAAGCCACACAGTTCCTCCCCTAATTAATTGCTTATGGATTATCTGTCCACTCCTTTTGTTTGTTTACGGTATTCTTTAATGCTCTCCTGTTAAACTGTCTCTCAGGCAACTCTTAACTTAATTAAAGCAGCCCCATCCTTCTGCTGATAGACAAAATAATGTTTAATCCAGACAATGCGTGGACCTGCTTTCCATTTGCTGTGGTCTTATACAGCCTAATTTATGTGCTTAAGCTTTGCTCTTCGTACAGTCTGGTTGTACAGTCCGGTTTTCAGATCTCGTGAAGATCTTGGACTTTGACTGTGGTCATTAGAAAGGTTAACTGTTAATAGCCACCTTCTAGTTTTTATGTTGATGGTAAAAAGGGTGTAATTCATTAATGCTTTGAAATGCAGAATTAAGTAAACCCTTTTTAAATAAGATAGTCTGAAGATTATTGCTGAATTTCCAAAAAAATTGAGTGAAGTATACTATTTTTGCTTCAGAAAACAAAATGTATATATATATATTTAAGCTATGGAAGCAAAATTGTAAAACCTTCAAATGAAATATAAAACATAAAAATATTAAAATTACTCAAACTATTAATAAAAACTACAATGGTGTCAAACTAATGTTACAAATATATTTTAGATCATAAAATCATAGCCACATCTATAATTGCAAAGTCAAGTTATTAAAGCAAACATGCTAAAACTTAAACTGTATAAAAGTGAAGAAAATGGAAAATATTCATGTAAAAAAAATTGGAACTTAAAAGTAAAAGAGGATGTCCTTGATACTATGGTTGGGTTAATAGACATCTGAGTTGGGTTGATTGCCATCCTCCACCCCACCCCCGTCACAGCAGAAACCTGCTCGCAAAAAATATGCACGGCCCCGTTTACACTAATATGTCTTAGTTTTAAAATGGCATTTTAGAATGAAAACGATCCACATCCACACTGGCGTTTCACCTAGCATTTCTGAAAAGCCCTCCTTCCACACTATACTGCTGAAAACGCACATCACGTAACCACACACACAAACACACACACACACACACACACACACCCTGTCATGCGCTGCAGCCTATGTGTGCGACTAAGTTCCAGCAGTCAGCAGGTGCTTTGAGCACAAAACCCCAAAGAGCAGTGCTTGTCGGACAGTTTATCAAGGATGCACTGCTGGATCATGTCTCACTATAGTTGTTAAACGATGTTTAATTAATCTTTTGAATCTATCAGCTAACGTGTCACAGTGTCAGTACACTGCTTCAATCTTTCGCTTTCACGCATGTACTTAGTAATTTTAGTGAAAACCTCAGATACTATTGGTTGGTTCCTGATGGTTGCGCACCATTTTTAGTTTATCGACACTATTACAACGACACAGATCACTCTGCCTATTCATGCCAGAGTCCCACGGAAAAAGTAATTGACAGGAGGTAATTTGTGTGTAACTTATCTTTATTTATTTATGATTTGGTTATGGATAAAATAAAGACCATGCGGGTCAGGTAGTTGAAACGGTAGGCTACAAATAATTAATTCGTTATGAATTAATTAATTATTCATAATTAATCATAATTATGATGCCATTGTCCATCGCAATGTTATACATTAGACATTGTACGATGCCAAATTAGTTAACATTGCCCAACCCTACTTGATATTTAAAAAGTGTTACAAAATAATCTAAAAAAAAAAAAACTATTCTAAACTTATGCATGTATGTCAACTGAAGCAGCTGGAGATATTCTTTCATTTGATTCAACATGATGAATCTGTTGCCATTTTTCTTGCTGTTTATTTATTTATTTGTTTGTTATTATTTGAGCATGAGGTTAAACAATTTTCTTTTGTACATTTTAACAGCCCTTGCAAATTTTTACCAAGGGTGTCAATATTACCATAACACACTGTACAGTAGGGGTGTCCAAACTCGGTCCTGGAGGGCCGGTGTCCTGCAGATTTTAGCTCCACCTGGCCTCAACACACCTGCAAGGATGTTTCTAGAAAGCCTAGAAAGATCTTCATTAGCTAGCCCAGGTGTGTCTGATTGCGGTTGGAACTAAACTTTGCAGGACACCGGCCCTCCAGGACCAAGTTTGGGCACCTCTGCTGTACAGTATTATCCACGCTTTTAGTTTGCTGCATTACATTTTTCACGTCTTGTCTTTTTCAAAGCAAACAGTCATTCATGCAAGACAGAAAGATGCAGTATTTGCTTCTTTAGATCGCATCCATGGTGTCGTTTTGTCATGATGCTGTGTATTCGTGGCCTTCTCCATCTGGATTCGTGTGGGATTGAGGATTTAGTTTTGGCATGTGTCTGCTGACCCTGCGTGTGAAGGGCTGTACTGGGCAGAGGCTCATCACCTGTACAGGCCCGACCTGCTGATCCAGGCCAAATGGCTAAACCCTCATCAGTCTGAGCTCAGCGGAGGAAGCTCAGGTCGTGCCTCGCTCCTCCTTTAATACCCAGTCCTCACATAGTGAACTTTAGACTCCATCTCCCCCAAGAGCTCCGTCCTGCAGTGATGGAGATGAGTCATCTGAGCTCGCTTTTACTGGAGTTCACAATTCATCTGCGCAGTGTCACTCCAAAACATGCATCCAATTATTTTGTCTTTTTTATAATTAATATAATTTTTTTTCTTGTAGTAGATTCCGAGTATTTGGTAAATTGTGTCTATTGGTGCTTAGCATTAGGTTATGTACTACTGAGAACATAATTTATGTAAAAATTTTTATTTTACTGTATATATTAACAATATGGCAGCACAATGTGGACTTAGTGGTTAGCACTGTCGCCTCACAACAAGAAGGTCACTGGTTCGAGTCCCAAGTGGACCAGTTGGCATTTCTTTGTGGAGTTTGCATGTTCTCCCTGTGTTGGTGTGGGTTTCCTCCGGGTGCTCCGGTTTCCCCCACAGTCCAAAGATATGCAGTAAAGGTGAATTGAATAAATTAAATTGGCTGCAGTGTATAAGCGTTTGTGTAAATGCCAGAAGGAATGGGTGTTTCCCAGTACTGGGTTGCAGCTGGAAGGGCATCTGTTGCATTTTTTTCAATTAAGAATTCTGAATCCTCATAGAGATAGTTCACTCAAAATAAAAATTCTGTCAATTTACTCACCCGTTACTTGTTACAAACCTGTTTGAGTTTCTTTCTTCTATTGAACACAAAAGAGAATATTTTGAAGAAAGCTAGGAAATCTATAACCATTGACTTCCATAGTATATGTTTTTTCCTACAATAGAAGTCAATGATTACATGCTTTCAGCTTTCTTCAAAATACCTTCTTTGTGTTTAACTCATAACAGTTTATAATTCCTTGAGAATGATTAAATAATTAATAGATTTTCATTTTTGGGTGAACTATTCAATTAATTGCAGTATCTAAGTAAAGAAATTACAGGCAAAATTAGCTGGGTTATTATAGTTACTAAAAGCAAATACTATAAACCATTTGTTTTGTGTTTGACATAAAAATAAACATTAACTGAACTAAAAATACCTCAAATTGTAACTTATTTAATTTTATCTAGTTGGCCAATGAAGCATTTCTAATTGAATGAGATAATTAGAAATATTTCAAATTAAGATCAATATACAGCAGTGTAGTATCTCAATATACTGCATGATAATAGTACCTCAGTGAAACGCATAATGGTAACACTTTACAATAATGTATTAGTTAATGTTTTTAATGCATTTACTGACATGAACAATCAATGAACTATATATTTATTACAGTATTTTTGGCAACACTTTAAAATAATGGTCCATTAGTTAAGGTTAGTTAATGTATTTACTAACATAAACAATTAGTAATACAATTAGTAATAACAGTTTTACTATTGTTACTGTTTTATGACCAAAACAAGACATTTATTCACAAAGTGTTTATTCGGATGTCAGACCAATGTTAAAACAAAACAAGTTACAAGAACAGAGCATTTAAAACTAACCTCTATTGTTGCATTACCCTGGATTCAAACCCATTATCTCTGCATGCTAGCCATGAATTCTGACCACTTAACTAAATCACTTGAAACCTCAACTCTCCACCGCAAAACATATAAAATTACCACTAGGTGTCACTGTAGAGTGGGGTTTCGAAATGTTTCGAAGCTTTGACGCAATTGCTTCGACTATTTCTGTGTTTTTCGTAAAGCCTCGCTTTGCAGGTAATCCAAAGTAGTCATGGTCAAAGGCAAAGAGATCAGTGCAGGCAGCAAACTGGATAAACAATAAACAAAACAAGGTACAGGAAACACGGCAAGGCTAGACTAAGGAAACGCTTTGTAAAGTTACAGACAAACAAGACTCATCAGTGTGTGCGTGTGTGTGTGTGTGTGTGTGTGAGTGAGGTGTATTTGTAGTCTTGGTAATCACAATCTCCACAATCTTCAGCTGTGTTTGCAATTAAGGGAGATCTGGGCCAGGTGTGTGAGTGCAGGGAATGATGGGATTTGTAGTTCAGTTCGGTGGCAGATGTTTAGTTGAGTGAATAATAGGAATTGCAAGCCTGCAAGTGCAACACTACCGGTGATCATAACACTATCATGTTTTATTAAGTCATTAAACCCACTGAAAATACTATATGTGTTTGTATTTTTTCCATTTAAGCCGTTTTTCTTCAATTTAATAAATAAGTAAATGATCAATGTTCAACAACAAATTAAATACAAAAAATACAATAATAAGTAGAAAGGAGAAATGAAATTATAACAGTGCTTGTGCATGTTCAAATTTCTTACAGTGTCATGTATACAAGTAAACTGAAAAAAAAATCACATAATTCCAATAAAACAAATAGAGTTGGCTTAGTATTAAGCTACTTTTCATCTATATAGTTTGTTTGATTGTATGCTTCATCTCTGTTATTGTAAAACACTTCATTACAATAGTGCTTATTGACAATATAACTAAATAGGGCAAAAATGAGAATAATCAGGGAAAAAAATAAGCAATTCTTTTTAAGTGTGTAATGTGTTAGTGCCTGAACACGTACAGTTTAGTGTAATGATCTTTACACCGATGTTGCCCGCAAGCAAGACACATCTAGTCTATTAGAGCTGAGCTGGAAAAAAATGGCTTGTCCTCATTCTCAGCTCTGTTTTGGACAGAGAGTAGATGTTTAATATGGCAGCCTGGCGCTTGGAGATCACTTCTGTCCATTCAGCCATGACAGTTGCCATGACTCTGGGTATTATCACTGCTTGTAAACAATTACCAAGTTAATAAGAGAGCAAGATGGCATTGGAAATTTAATGAGTCTGAATCTTGGGGTGTTGAGGAGCGAAGGCTAACACGTAGAGCTTGTAGCATACAAAAGGAAGATATTTCTTGTGATTGTGTCTGATTCAAATTTCCACTTTAGATAAATGCCTATGGAATTGCAAAGCACCATTAAAATTTAAACTATTTGTGCTAATGAATTAACATACAGTAATATGAAACTAATTACTACATTACTACATATAGTTTCAATATTAAAATTGAGCAAAATGAACGAATTCAACATTAAAATTTAGCATAATGAACAAATTTAACATTAAAATTGAACATAATTAACACATTCAACATTAAAATTCAACATAATTAACAAATTCTACATTACAATTCAACATAATTACCAAATTCAACATTAAATTTCAACATAATTAACAAATTTAACATTACAATTTAACATAATTAAAAAATGTAACATTAAAATTCAACATAATTAACAAATTCAACATTGAAATTCAACATAATTTACAAATTCAACGTTACAATTCAACATAATTAACAAATACAACATTAAAATTCAACATAA
>CAIGQZ010000379.1:8513257-8552936 GCA_903798205.1 Danio tinwini
GTGTGTGTGTGTGTGTGTGTGTGTGTGTGTGTGTGTGTGTGCGTGCGTGTGTGCGTGTGCGCGTGTGCGCGTGCGTGTGTGTGTGTGTATGTGTGTGTGTGTGTGAGAAGAGCAGGTAGAGTGTGACGGGCTAGGAGACTCGTGTCTATCTCCTCCCCAGTTCTTGGAGTTTTTGCTCCAAAAAATAGTTAGTCATCTGTATTTACATTCACCCAAAATCCACTAAAATAAAGCGTGTATGCACTCTGACTACTATATTGTTAATAAGCTGTGCTTGCCATTGCACTGTCTCGTGCTGAAGGCTTTCATCGGTCCAATCAGAGCAGATTAGCTTCGCGATAAAGCCTGGTTTATACTTCTGCGTCAAGTGATCGTATGCCTTGCGCGTAGCTGTGCATTTATACTTCTGCGTGCTGTTTCTGTTTTTTTCTGCAATACACTTCTCAAACGCTAAGTGGCAGTAGGTGTTTATGTTTCTGTGTGTCAAGTTTCTTCGCTGATGTTTTTGTTTTTTTTCTGAACACTTCCTTAATGTACAAGTGGCTCAATTTCGCTCATTTTGAGGCGGGAACCGGCGGACGTGCAACAACTTCAACCTCCGCCCACACTCGTCAGCGCTACCAAGCCGCCCAATCACAGAGCTTGCGCTACACTTACGCGTTACATTTTTTGAGAGGTGCGCGTCAACGTTGCCGACGGTTATGGTGAGGGGCTATGAGTCCACGCGTAGGCTGCGCCGTAGCATACACGTGCGCTTGACGCAGAAGTATAAATTGGCCTTAAGGAGGGGTTTGGAAACAAATGAATCGCTGAACGATTCATATGGGAGTCGCTGGGATAATTAGGTCAAAATAAATGTATATCATAAGACCATGAAAGGGTTTTTTTTTACCTTGCATGCATATCAGCCTATTGTTGGAGACCATTACAACCAAAATATGACCCTATTTAATGTATAATAGGGGCTCTTTAAGCAATAATAAGAAGTATTATACTGTAGGTCTCTTTTAAACCCTTTCAGTGCATTTTAACATTTCGGTAATTTACTTAATTATGATTTCAAGGCAACTGGCAAACAGAGAAGTATTGTTCCTAGAATGTGCTTGTTCCCCCCCCCCCCCCCCAATGCTATAAATAGAGAATAATCATAGAACAACAGCAAATTGAAGTAACACACTTGGTTACAATCCATTTAAACTTATTGTATCAGTATAATGAACATTTTATCCATATAATATTCAATAATGAATGTGAGGCATGTCATTCTAATCTAATAGCGATGTTCATGTAGCTGCAGGGATTGCATGCCAGTCATGAGACAACCTTGAGTGTTTATAGCAATGTCATCTCGCATTGCCCTTGATTAATGCAGGTCGTCTATTGTACAATAAGCTTCATGCATTAGAATGCAGGGGCACCTGAGTGAGGGAACTCAGTTAATTTATCAGCGTCCATCGGAATTAATTACAGATCCGGAGTGTGAAAGTCAGCCGTGGCTAATCACATGGGCGCAACGTCCCACAAGCGTCATTTATTTCAAGCCGCACCGCCCCGTGGCTTATTTGAAAACAGTGTTAGTGCACTGCCATGCACTTCTCCTCTTGACTAATTGTGTTTGTCCTGACAACGTTTTTTTTTTCTGTCTTACCAGTTCTCTGTGACTGATTGGTTCTGTCTTTTTCGTCACAGATATCTGAGGATTGAAGGTCTGGGTGGAGAGTGTTTTTTGTGTCTTGCTGAAAGTGCGATCAGCCAACCGGCTGCCTTATCTGCACTATCGGTGGAAACTCGGCTAGTTGGTTTTCTGTAAACGTAGTACAGAGTTGGTCTGCTTTGTAAGACTGAATGTGTTGCTTTTTATACACTGATGAGTCAAAATGTTACGGCTAGTCACAGGTGAGGTAAACATCATTAATAAACTCCCAAAAAGGCCACATATTAAGATCTAAATAGATTAGTTGGTAAGCAAATAATACATTTTCCTGATCACTGTTGCAGGGGAAATGGGCAGGAATAAATATCCAAATTACTCTGACAACAGCTAAACTGGTATAAACCTTTTTCATAGAACACAAAACTACCCATTATACTTTGTTTATGCTTTATCCTTTGTGTGTGTGCATAAGGAGGATGCTTTAAACTTCCGGCAGCTTGATTCATATAAAGAGTCACATGTGGACAGCTTTGAAACAACAGTTTTCATTTATTTTACTTGTTTTGCTGTGGGTCACTTACCGTAATCGCCAGACAGCATCTTGTGCGTTTAAATGGAGCATTGTCATCGCTAAAGTGAACATTTTTTATTTTTTTTAGACATATAACCAACCCAAACCACCAAATGTTTACCAAAATGTTTGACACACATACATACTGTCCCACTAAAGGCTGATTTATACATCTGTGTCGAGTGATCAACGTGACCCACGGCACATGCCTTGCGCGTAGCTGTGTATTTATACTTCTGTGTGCTGTTTGTGTTGCTTTGCAATAGCACTGCGGAAACGTTAACTCGCAGTAGGTTTCCTCTGTGTTGTGTTTCTTTGTGGGTGTTTTGTTTTTTCTAAATGCTACCTTAATGTATAAGTAGCTAAAACTGGGTTGTCAGAGGCAGAAACTAGGCCTAACGGGCTCGCGGCTCTCAGCACCGCCCACACTCGTCACAGCTACAAAGCTGACCAATCACAGAGCTTGAGAGGTGCAATTTGGCATCAGCCACGAAGAGGGCAATGCGAATGCATAAAGGCTGCGTCGGACTATACGTGTGCACTTGATGCAGAAGTATAAATCAGCCTTAACACATTGATTGAAAGAGTGGCAGTTTGAAATGACAGAACAACACATGCCCTGGTAAATACTACCACTGAATCAGACACTGAATTAGGAGAACGTTTTTCGCTCGTGCTTGAACTGCATCTAACAGCTTTAACACACATCTTTCAAAATCAAGTTGTCATCATCAAACACACTCTATAAGCCACTCAAAACGGTAATGACACCAACTTTCAGATCCATAATTCCAGTTGAGAAAAGGAAGTTCTAAGCATTCTACCTCCATGCAGCAATGAGGAAAAAAGTCTATAGCAAAGCAGATTAGTCTATCAAGACAGCCGAGTATATATAAAATGGAAAGATTCGTGGCTTGTTCTTGGTACGCAGTGGTTAGTATTTTCCAACAGGCGTAGATATGAACCAGATCTCAAACTAATGAATTCTTTGGTGTTGCAGTGAAAGAAGGTTGTCTGGTCGATGCGTTCTGTGGCATAAATGATAAGTTTATGCGAATACATTTACATCTTACATTTAATCATTTAGCACTTTTTTTTAGCACACTTTTATTTAAAGCGGCTTATAAGTGAGGATAAAAGAAATCACTAGAGAGTAGCAGTAAATAAATATCAATCAAGTGTCTGTGAAATTATTTGTTTCTTATCACTTGATGAAGCAGAAATTCTGTTACAGTAATCAATAAAGTGATAAAATGCCTGTCAACTAGCATTTCAATATTGATGTACATTATCCCTTTAAAAAATCTGAGAAAATATACTGTTACAATTGTGTTGATTCTCTTCATGATTCATCAAGTGAAAACATTTCTGACACTGTATTCAGGAGGGATTTCCTGGAAAGGCAAATGATTTTTATTACTCCAATGAGTCTCTTGTGTACTTGTGTGAGTGCGAGTATGAATGGAAAATAAATTGTGAGATTTTAGCACACCGTAATGAAGCTGGATTATTTATATAAGGAATAAAGTATGTTCAGGTGGTTGTTATCACAGAATAAAAGCTTTATTCTATGAAAAATACTGCCTAGATGTACTCTATCCAACTTATTACATGGCTACTTGCATCAAAACGAAAAAAAAATAGACACAAAGCATTGTTATGAGCCATAATAGTTTATTAACTCTTTAATTAAACACAATGTTGACAGAAACGAAAATGGCTGAATGGAGCATATGTTGCAGTACATATGATTATAGACTATAGAATACACAAGACATGTCACTCATATAGTTTTGATCCGGGAAAAGTGTAATGGTCAATATGGCGAATAAAGCGCCGCCTACTAGTACAGGATCATCTATCGCTATAGATTGACAATTCTCTGGGGGAAAAGCTCGGACCTGACGTGTGCTTTTACAACAGTTTGGTGGTCAACAAACACACTGGAATCTCAGCGAATACTTGCTTCACAGACATAAGTATTATATCCACATAAAGCTTGAAATCTTTTAAATGAACCAAGTGCACTTGAAAACAAAAGTTGTTTGGTTTTGTAATCTGTATAAAATGAACGCAGGGTACACTCCGTCCTGACAAACGCACATCACATGACAGCAACTACTCAAACGCCCACAAACTTGTAAAAAAGCCCACGAACTCGAGGAGAATCGCCATCAAGACCAAGTTGTGAATTACTTCAGAAGACCAGCGCAATCTGACAAAGCATTATTCAGAGGATGATATTGTGTAGATCTGACATAAATGAGGTTGCTGTCGTGATCTCGTTTCTTTCTAGTGTGCATGCACATTAGCTCTAGCAACCTGAAAACCGTTTTTGTTTAATTCAAACGTTTAGTTGCGAAACGTATGAGACAGTTGTTGTTTAATTTTATTGTTGATTCCAAATATAAAATGTAATCATAAGCTTGGCAATCAGTTTTGGAGAATTAGATGTTTTGTCATTCAGACAGAATGTCCAAGAGGCTTTTCAAAGATGGCCGCTGAGTGAAATGACTTGCCTTAAAGGGACTTTTGTACTATTCAGTCACAAGATGGTGGCAAACAGTCAAAAACAGCGATGGGACAGCATACATACATATATGAAACTTATAACACAGACTCATCTGGGTTCTTAGAATCATCTTGACCCTCGTTGATTACATTCATATATATAAGTTGGCAGATATGAATGTAATCAACGAGGGTCAAGATGATTCTAAGTACCCAGATGAGTCTGTGTTATAAGTTTCAGTAGTTGTTATCTGGGAAAAACATACCTTGAAATAAATTGACCAATCAGAAGTGCGCTGTTTTTTGTCTTGAGAGAGATGTGTAATAAGTCATATTACCACATGTGCATTACTCATTTTTAATATCAGTCAAAATATTTACACACATACACACACACACACACACACACACACACACACACACACACACACACAGATTTTCTCCACTTGTACCCTCCAATTTTTCTTGTTTTTTTTGGCTTTAGACCTCTTGTTTCCATGGCATCCAATGTGTGTACTGCTGTGTTTTTGTTAATAGATAGGAACAAATAGTGACAGGTGTACTGATAATGATTTCTCATTACAAAGGGTCACTTTGGTCTTCGGCATCAATCCAAAAAGACATTTACACCCCCCAACAGTCCTCATTCCCTTCCCTCAGCTCACAGTGTGTTTTAATTCTCCCTCCATCCACTCCAAAATACCGTTTTCATTCTGCATTCAGCATTTCAGATATAATGTGCATGCAAACAGCAGCGTTTTAGCAGCAGCCATCTTGTTCGGCTCATTTTATTGTCGGCCTCATTCAGTGTACGCCTCCATGCGGAGAATGAAAAGGGCCATGGAATGAAAGTCAGGCAGTAGTGAGCAGCCCTGCCTTCCAGCAAATTTTCCCCAACGCCTATTAAAACCTCTCTGGCTTGGTGGATTGCGTGCATGAGGTTAAAATTGGAAATGCATTAAATTGAACAGGGGGGCCTTAAAACTGGGAACGACGGTGGAGAATAGGATTGAAAAGGGCGTTATCTGACTGCTCGGGCCCTGTAAAGAAGTTAATTGGCACTCACCTGTCGATAAATGCAAAAATGCTGGATAACGAGAGGTGTGCTTTAATGAAAATTTTTAAGTTAAGTATGGACTTTGATGATTTATTGGAACGAGGCTCGCATATTGGGTTGCATATTGACCATAAGGAAGATTCAAGCATGTCCGTACGCTTCCACTGTCAATACAGCCAACTGTGATTCATGTGCGATTCTCCCACACAGTTTTGATCAAGAATTGGCAATGGTTTGTTCTAAAGAGAGAACAAACAGGCTGGGCTTCTTCAGTTAAGTAAAGGGCCAAGAACAGAGAGACTAATTAGGTAGTCGACTTAAATGGACAGATCGCTGAAAATACTGTGAAATGTAGCAAAATAGATGATTGTTGTGACTTTTTTTATATTTCACAGTCATTTTGAATAATAAATATAGTATATTTAAATAAGTAGTTGAGAATCTGCTCAATATGTTCTTTGTTTCTTTTGTGTGTTGCCATGTTTTATTAGTGATATGAGTAATTAATAGGATTTCATGGCACAAAATAATAAATACTGTCCAATAATAGTTCTCTATTGATCAGCTTACAGATGGCAAAGGCTTAATCTGGCATCAGTTTTAGAGATAGAAAGCGCAAGATGCAAAGATGCATTACTAATTATAGCACAAAAAAACTTAAATTAATGTCTGTTATGCATCATTTACCTTAGGAAAATCATTTAGTGTCTAACTTGTTAGCAAGAAACAAAATATTTTTGCTAAGTATACATTTTATATAACATTAATTGTATTTTTATTCAAGTTATATAGAGTACATACAGTATATGGTATGTTTGAATAAATCTCTGAAAAAAAAGGTATCACAGCTTACATCAAATTCATTCATTTTCTTTTCAGCTTAGCCCTTTATTAATCTGGGGTCGCCACAGCGGAATGAACCGCCAACTTATCCAGCATATGTTTTACGCAGCGGATGCTCTTCCAGCTGCAATCCGTCACTGGCAAACGTCCTTACACACTCATTCACACACATACACTATGCACAATTTAGCTTACCCAATTCACCTATACCACATGTCTTTGGACTTGTGGGGGAAACCGGAGCACCCGAAGGAAACCCACGCAAACTTTGGAAGAACATGCAAACTCCACACAGAAACGCCAACTGACCCAGCCGAGGCTCGAACCAGTGACCTTCTTGCTGTGAGGCAACAGTGCTACCCATTGTGCCACCGTGCCACCCCCTTACATCAAATTCTTATGTAAAATTAACATCACATGTAGATGCTTCTGTTCATGTAAATCTGGACATCCTGTCAGTTCTTTTCAATAAATTGTCTCCCAAAGCCCGACTGAATGACTTGTTCATGAGTACACCACACTGATTCAGTCCTGCTGCAGTCACCAGCTCACCTCATGATAACATTGTCAGAGAATAACTTCAAATTTTGGACCATTCATTGCACAAATCTATTGTATGACTACAAAAACTTGTGATAAGTGCATTACTTCAAAAATGCTATTTAATGGTGCTTTTATGTCACGTTTTTAAAGCCTGAAATCTTTAGTCACCATTGCATCATTGTAATAGCAAGGCAAAAATTACCCAGTGAATTATTCAAAATTTTCCTTTTGTCTTTTTCCAAAGAAGAAGGAACTTCATTAGGGTTTTTCTTTCTTTTTTTAGAAATAAAGGTTCTTTATCAACATTGATTGTTCCATAAAGAACCTTTAAGATCCAAACAACCTTTCCTTTCCAGAACACAATCGTAATAGTGTGAAAAAAAGGTTCCAATTCAATGATTTATGCTAAGCTAAACTACCAGACTACCAGAAGACATCGAAAGCGGAGTAAAAATTGGCGGCAGGAACATCAACAATCTTGAAAAATGCTGACGACACCACTCTACTGGCCAAAAGCTGAGAAGATCCAGAGTGACTCATCCTGAAAGTGCAAGAAGAAAGTGAGAAGGTGAGGTTGCGCTTAAACATCAAGAAAATGAAGGTGATGACGACCTCAGAGAATGGAAGATGCAGCATAAAGATCCATAATGAAGAAATCGACACTGTACAGGACTTTATATTCCTTGGTTCCAAGATTGACTGAAATGGGGACACGACGCCTAAAATTAAGAGGCGGTTAACCCTTGGATGGAATGCAATGGGGAGCATGAATGCCATCTGGAAAAGTAAGGATATCAGCACTGCAACTAAACCATAGCTAGTCAACGCAACTGTCTTCCCCATAGCTATGAAAAAAGATCAACGTCTTTGAGTTGTGGTGCTGAAGGAGACTGTTGCGCATCCCGTGGAAATCGAGAATCACCAACAAAGAAGTCCTAGGGTGCATCAAGCCAAATACCCCATTGGAAGCCAAGATTACCAAACAGAAATGATCCTATTTTGGCCATGTCATGCGTAGCAATTCACTCAAGAAGGCGGTCATGCTGGGAATGGTCAGTGGAGGAGGAAAGGACTCTCAAGAACTCGTTGGCTTAATACTGTCAAATCTGATACCAACATGAACATGCACAAACTCAAAGAAGCTGTGATTAATAGAACTGTGCATGTGTGTGTGTGGGGGGGGGATCAATAAAATCAACCTTGATTAAAATGATAAACAATGAGTGTAAACTCAAAATTGACTAAAAGTTAATTCTACTCATTTAAAAAGAGTTTTGAACTCAGTGTTGAAGGTATTGAGTTAATTAAATACCTCATTACTTCAACTTAAATGGATTAAGTTCACAGCACTCATATAGATTAGTTTTTTTAACTCAAATGTTTTGTAGCAATCGGTTTCCTCAAATGGTTTGAGTTGCCTGAACATATTGGCTTTTACAGTACTCAGTTGGTTTGAGTTCTCTTCATTTATTGGATTTTACTGTGCTCAAATTGCTTTGTTTACTCAAATGGATTAAGTTCACAGTACTTGTTAGGATTTGTTTTTGAACTTAAATGGTTTGTTGCAATCAGTTTCCTCAAATGGTTTGAGTTACCTTAACTTTTTGGGTTTTACAGTGTATAAATTCACCCCTTTTGAAAGCTTTATTTTAGGAGTGTGTCCTATTATGTGTCTTTTTGTTGTTCATTTGTTCTCTCTTACCACATCTTTACACTTCTATTGCACTTCGATTACACTCCTATTGCTTAGAAAGGCTTTGCAATAGTCCTTTAAAGGGCTGAGAAGAGCACAATTATCAAATTATGTTAATGCACTCATAACACCACACCGGGGACGTAAAAGCACAGACAAGCTCTAAAAGGTGCTCGTGAACCATGCTCGACATTTATCTGGCCTGATACACCTGTGAGATGGTGCAAAAAACGAGGAATGACGGTGATGACTGCAGCCTTCCACCTTTTGCGTCTGAGCCCGAAGCCTTTTACGTGCGTGTGTTTCTGGTGAACATCAGGCCGTGTCTCTCCCTCCGCCCATCCTGAAGGTCGCTGGCCACCAAGGGCGAGTTCTCCTGCGCGTAATCCTTTCTGACACTGCTTCAGTGCCATTTTCACTCAAAGAGAGAACGCTGCTGTCGACCCCACTTTGCTTTACCCTAAAATCATATGCGACAAGCGTTAGAGAGTGAGAGAGAGAGAGAGAGAGAGAGAGAGAGAGAGAGAGAGAGCTCTTGCTGTTTTGGTTTGCAGTTTTATATGAAGCCACTGCTGTTTGTGGTTCTGTTCATCATTTATCTGATGGATATGTTGAATAATATAAATTTAAAATGTGTTTGGCTCATTTGATTGGTTATTGAACCTTTTGTAGCAAGCAATGGGGGGAGGAGGAGAGCGACTTGTTTTTGGGTCATGATGCTCATTTATTATCAGTTAATTTATACAATTACAAATACAGAAGGTGCAAAGGATTAAATAAAGATGGTCTTATGATTGAAAAATGCAAGAGCCTCATGTTGGAGAAATCATAACAGACAACTTGCGCCATGTTGTGTGCCTATATTAGTTACATCTTTTCACAAATCTTTTAACCCTTTAAATTCACACTTGGAAAATATGTCAAATACGTATATTATATAAGTAACACTAGTTAACAATTCATGCTATTAACTATTAGCTTGTTGCGTGCCTATTATTAAGATAGTAACTAATAATTGATTAGTGGTTATAAAGTATGACCTTATTCTGTATCTCTAATCCTATCCAAAAACCTAAACCCAACTTCTAACATAATAACTAATAATAAAGAGCTAATTATTAGTTTATTAAGCTAGTAGTTTTAGTTAATTGTTTGTTAATGTCGTGAAATATGACCTAAACTAAAGTGTTATCATTATATATAGTTTTTCAAGATAACTTCAGGTTTAGACTAAAAATGTTCTTAAAAAGAACAGATTTTTTTTTGTGAATTCTAAAAGTGGATCAATCCCGCACAATGTAGGGAAGTTGCAACACAAGCTTATTGTGACTATATTTCTGGAGAGCATGAATTGTGCAGCCAGAGCTATGTATGGCTGTATTTCATCTTTAAAACAAACACTATGTGGCAGTATGATGGCTTCTGTTTCTTTTTGCGCTACAAGCTGATCGCTTACTTCCTTGTGGATGGCTTTTTCACTGTTACCAGTTTGTCCAGTGGCTCGCCGTGTAAGTGTCATGCTGAATAAAAGAACCGTCAACAGGGATGAATGCAGTTGCAAGTGTGGTTTATTGTGACATGATTCGCAGAGAAACAGAAGACAAACTGAAAACACAAACAGCAAACCACTATTGCCAAATAACTGCTGTGAAATGTCCCGTAGATGGCAGAGACCAGCGAGAGCAGCACAAGGAGAGTCAACCAGGTCAATCTGTGCTTTTGAAAACACTATCGGTTGGGTTTAGAGAATGGGGAGGGTAGGGTTATCAGTCGGTTGGTCAGTAAGTCAGTCGACAGCGGCCTCTGGTGGATTTACACGATAAGAGCAGGCGCGAATGGCACTTCAAAAAAGAAATGTAAGATCAGAAACAGTGTTCACAGCAGCCTCTGGTGCATTAGCGAAAACAAAAACTGGAGAAAAAAAAAAAGTACCTCCTGGGACGTATTTTGTGCTGTCCAGAAATGCATACAGGGGTACGTATCAATAAGGAGCATGGGTTGGGAAAATGCGTTGAGGATCAGCCAATAGGTTATTGATTTAAAATATATCTGTTTGTAGTCAATTGAACTGGTCAATATTTGAAAATGGATCGATCAAAATAACAGATTGGAAGCAAATTCATATAATCTTTACATGTCTATTTTATACTGTGAATATTTAAAGCTCATTTTTAGTATTTGACTAATTTCATTTAACAACAATGACCCTCAAAACTAACTTCTTTTAAGAAATGTTAAAGGGATAGTTCATACAAAATGGACAATTCTGTCATAATTTATTCACCCTTTAATTGTTCTAAACCTGTTAGATTTTCTTTCTTCTCTTGAACACAAAAAAAATAAATTTTGTAGAAAGCTGGATACCAGTTGCCATTGACTTCCACAGTTTTATATACCAGTCAAAGGTTATAGGTTTCTAACATTCTTCAAAATATCTTCTTTAGTGTACAAAAGACAAAAAAGAAATTCATAAAGATTTGGAACCATTTGAGGAAGAGTAAATAGAGCAAATAAACCTTTAAGATGTGAACATACATTGAACATATTTAGCTCTTTATTACTTCAGCTGGAATACAGAATTCAAGTCTTTTTTTTTTTTGAAAGCACATTTACTAAACATAGCCCTTGTGAATGAAATATGACCTTGCCAAATTTTGACGTTTCTATAACAGACATCCTCTGTGCTTCCGAAATGAAATCTGATAGTTTGCGAAGTTGCATGAAAGTACGAAAATCTGGCATCCTTCTCTAAAGGGTTTTGCAGTCGTCACGCTCACCGCTGACCCACTTGCGTGCTCTTTGATGATAGATTTATAGGGATGAGTTGGCAGGGGACATCGGGTGTCTGTCATATCAGCTCAGCGTCGGACTCAGATCTGGTTTCATTAAATGCCTCTAATCTCTGCAGCCCATGAAGCAGCTGTGAGTTCTGGCTCTCTTCCATACCGGCTCCACCTTGTGCCACCAGGCCATGGCACTGACTCCCCCTGCTAGTCCATACAGCTCCACCGAATTCTATGTAGTGAGTGGAAACATGGATGAGAGGGACTGTTTTTTTAAACCTGTATATATGCTGTATAGTGGGAGGTTTGAGAGATAGACGGAGTGAGGAAATAGGAAGAGAGCGGGGGCGTATAATACACTGTTTTCTTTGAAGGGTCACCAATGGAGGTTCCACTTTACTTGGTGTGCTATATGAAATCACCAATGACTAAAGGGATATATTTGGTGTGTGTGTGTGTGAGCGTGTGGGCAGATTTGTGTGGTTTATGAGGTATGTACAAATGTATATGACGTAGGTATTACAATGTTAATATGCTTTATGAGGACATTTCATGTTTCCTAATAAATCAGAAGACTTGAAAATTATTAAAAGATGTTTTTTTTTTTACATGAGGTTTCTTGTAAGGGTTGGATTTAAAGGTGGAGTTAAATGGATATAATTTAGTGAATATATATTAAATATATAGATTTACAAAAACAGATATGTTTTTAACATTTTTTTCTTATTTTTCATAAACATGTTCTTTATTCAACATAGGCTCATTATGAAAACATAGCCCTATATGCATTTCTGGAGAACGCGAATTATGTCGATGACGAGGTTTAAATCTGGCGAAGAACGGTTCTAGAAAGCAGGTAAAACAAAAACAAGAGCCAAATAATTAAATAAACAAGTAAATAACACTGTGAGAATGTGGTAGAATCTGAAAACGTGGTAAAAATCTTTATCTGGAGTGCTTACACTGTTGGTTGGGTTTAGGGAAGTGGACGGGTGGGTCAATTGGGGCTTTTGAAAACACTATTTTTTGGGTCTAGGGAAGGAGGAGGGTGGGTCAGTCAATCGGTCAGTCAGTCAACATCAGCCTCTGATGGATTTTCGTGAGAACAGCAGGTGCTAATGGCACTTGCGAGAGAAATTTGAGATCTGAAAAAGACTTGTGGATTTGTGAAAACAAAAACTGCAAAAAACGTACCTCCTGGGATGTATTTCACGTTCTCCAGAAATGTATATAGGGGTGCATAATCAGAATGAGCCCGGGTTGTCATTATTGTGCATATATATTCAGTATAATCACAAAAAAACATGATTTTTTATTTATTGATTTATTTATTTACTTTAAAAATGTATAATAATAATGTTAAAATATAAGGAAAGAAGGCTGGATTGTAAACCCTGCATTATTTACTGTTTTCAGCTTATGTGAAGCTAAATAATAATGTAATAATATTATGAACAATATAATAATGATACATTTGATAAACAAATATAGCATATCGTTCTTTATCAACAATATTTTAATGTATTTATTTGTTTATATATTTAATATATATCGTTTAATTTTAACTTGCTCCACTACACATTTTAATATCAACATAGTGCTTGTGACACACTGCAAAATCCTAAAAGTAAACTTTGCTTACTAAATAAAAAAAAATGTTTTCTTATTATATTATTCTGTTTGTTTGTTTGTTTAATAAACCATTGTTGTATTAAACAAGTGCAGCTTCATTTCTGCCTGAAGCGTACCTTTAAAATGAATAAAACATTCTGAATTCACTTACATGACATTGAGTCTTCAATATTGCGTGATGTATTCAAATTCATACAAACACGTTTAAGCTCATCAGTCTTCATTGTATCCTCCTCCCATTGCTTTTCATTAATCAAGAGCCTAAGAGTTTCTTCTTGCGAAATGGATTGAATAATGAACCAATGTCCCATTTCTCTTTCCCGCTTTGTTCTTCTTGTCTAAATTTCCTCTCGCTGAGCAATTCGCTCTCGCTCTCTGTGGCTGAGCGAACATGCCTAGATGTGCATTTTAAAGGGTGCAGAAAATTGAAGCTGAAATCTTCCAAAAAGGTGACCTCCGGGAGTCCAGGGGGCAAAGAGAGGAGAGATGGGGGGGGGACAAGAATAAATCAAAGAACGCTGAGAGGCCTGCATAGAGCTGATAGCTGACCTGCCGAGGCCAAATCACCACACACAAAAAACACATACAGCGCACACTCATACATGCGCACACAAACACACTCACACCTGAAAACAGTGCTAGGCTCTCCACATCTGAAAAAACCCTGCTTCAGCCGCCCTGGACAAACTTCAAATCCCTCACAACAATAACATGCTACAAAAGAGACCTGCAAGAGAGGCTGCAGGCCTGATGATGAGTAATGGACTCCCTCATCTCGCTCTTCGTATTAGTCTTTCTAGATCTTACCTCTCGCTCACTCGCTCCCCTTTTCGTTCTTTCTATAGACTGAAGTAGCTTTATTGACATAGTAGCAAAGCTCTCATGTTGCCAGTGCATTAGTAATATCATATATGTACATTTTAGCTGTCTCAAAAGGAGAGAAAATAAAAACTGAACAAAACGTATATTGCAACATAATGAGCTCACATAGTGTGTACAAGAAACAGATGAAGAAAGTGCCTGAAGAGGGTTGTTTATTTTGAACTATGGGATGGACTATGCCAAAAACTATGGCTGCGTCCAAAAGCGCATACTTCCATACTATATAGTACGATAAAATCAGTATGCGAGCCGAGTAATATGTCTGAATTCATAGATTTTGAACTAACTACTAATTCCGGCGAGATTTTGAAGTGCGCAGCCCATGCACGCTGCACTATCCCATGATGCCCCATGAGAAAATTCATGAATGGGAATGAAGCGACGCAACCGACGCAGGTAGGTCACGTGACCATAACAAAATGGCGGATGTAGTGCCTTCGAATTTCATTCATACTGCTCACATTCATACTGTACAGAACGTACTTTTCTAATGGCCGAGTAGTATGTTTAAATTCAAATGCAGTACCGAGTAGTAGGCGATTTTTGGACGCAGCCCAAAAAATACACAACACATGTCACTTGTATAGTTTTCAAAGGGAAAAAGTGTAACAGTCAATATGGCAAACCTTATTGGCAAACCTGGTTCCACCTTCTAGGACAAGAACCAATCAGCAATTGCTATAGACTGACATTTCTCCAGGGAAGGGGCTGGGACCAGATTTTTTTTGTGACTCAAACAATTAGAAATCAAACTAAAGAGGCAGTTGTTGCTTAATGTAATTGGTCAAAATATGACATTTAAGCTTGGCAAGCAGTTTTGGAGAATTTGATGTTTCTCTATTCAAACAAAATGCCCGAGCATACTGCCTGAGACGTTTCAAAAATGGCCGCAGAGTGAACTAACTTGCCTTAAAGGGACTTTGACTATGCTCACATTTTGAACTAAAATTTTTTCAAATGAACCTGAAAAAAAAAAAATGTAATGTGTTTTTAGTTCAAGCACTTACTCATACACAATTAGAAAAAATTATGCTTAGACTATTAAAAGTTATTAGTTACTTAAAAAAAAGAACATATGCTTATTCTGAAAATGTAGCCCTATATACATTTCTGGAGATCACAAGTTATGTAGCCAAAAGTATGTACAGTATGGCTGCATTTAATCTTTAAAACAAATGCTACGGGTCTGTATGACACCGTTTCTTTTCACGCTAGCAGCTGACTGCTTACCTCTGTATAAACGGCTTTCCCGCAGTTATCAGTTTGTCCAGTGGCTTGCAGGGTATGTCAGCAGACTTGAGACGCTGAGAGGAGTTGACCACGATGATGAGGTTGGAGTCCGGCGAAGAACGGGACACACGAAAGGTGGGCGCTGGTCAATCAGTGCTTTTTAACACACTATCGATGGGTTTAGGGAAGGGGTGGGTGTATCAGTCAGTTGGTCAGTCAGTCAGTCGACAGCAGCCTTTGGAGGATTTACGTGAGAAGAACAGGCGCAAATGGCACTCGCAAGAGAAATTTGAGATCTCAAAAAGCATACACAGCAAAAACAAAAACTGCAAAACAAAGTACCTCCTGGGACGTATTTGACACTCTCCAGAAATCAATGTAATCTCACAGTAATTCGTAACTTTTTGATTTAGTGGCTAATTCGTATAAATTCATATGATCTAATTCGTACAAATTAGTATGATTTGCTCATCACCCAGTGACGGTTGGGGTTAGGGGTGGTATTAGGTGCCATGCCTCCTTTTTAAAATCTTACATTTTCGTACGACTGAACTTGTACGAATTCATACAATTAGCCACTAAACTGACCAAACTTAAAATACTTACGTTTCCTTATGAGATCAGGCAGCCAAATATTAATATAGCGGAACGTTTTCAGAATGAGCCTGGATTAAAAAAAAGTGAATAAACTCGTTGTCATAAAAGTTGACTTTATCTTAAAAATGATGAGTAAATTCATTGTAAAATAAAATGTTATTAGTTACATTTAATTAATATATAAAGTAAATCACTTTTTTAAAACAACGGGTTAATTTACATTTATATATATGTATATATGTTTGTAAAAAAAATTCACCTTTATTGACAGGACAGCTGAAATTTACAGACAGAAAAGTGTGGGGAGCAGAGATACACTGTAAAACATGCAGGGTTCCACATAATTCTTTTTTGTTGTCCCAACACAAATCGATTAAGTTAACTCAACACTTTTAACAAATTTATGTGGATTGAACATAAAAAAATTAAGTTGTCCCAATGAAATCTCAAGAATTGTGTTGCTTCAACTCATTTTAAATAAGTAGTTTGAACAAGTAAAAAAAAATTAGTTTGAGTGTACAGTAGGGGAAGAATCGGCAAAGGACCTCGCGCTGAGAATCGAACTTGGGTTGCCGCGAGCACCTCAATGCTGTGTCAACCCACTAACCACTAGGCTATTAGCACCAACTTTTTTCAAATCTTTAAAGTAACTATTTAATATATTTGTGATAGTTTAAATCTAAATGATATATGTATAAGGCAGTTGTGTCCTATTGGTTAATGAGTTAGACTTTAATTCAATTCTCGGTTTAATTCCTGGTCTCAGCAGAAATTAAAGCTGGGGGCAGTAAAAGAACCATACTCCCTCCATCTTCCATACCCAGCCAAGGTGCCCTTGAGCAAGGCACCTAGTCAACCTGATCTCACAAGAAAACAATACTATTTTACATTTTGTCAGTTTAGTGACTAATTCACTAAATTCATTCGAGTTCAGTGGTACAAAAATGTACGTTTTTAAAAAGGAGGGGTAGCACCCAACCTTGCCACTAAACCCAACCGTCATTGGGGAATAAGCATATCGCACTAAATTGTACGAATGAGATATGAATTAGCCACTAAATCCAAAAGTGACAAATTGCCGCAAGATTGTGTTGACCTAACCCCTAATTGCACCCCGGGTGCTAGAAGCAATAGCTGCCCACTGCTTCAGGTGTCTGCTCACTGTGTGTGTTTGTGTGTGCGCGCTCACTCCTCACTCAAAATGTGTATGTCCACTTGGATGGGTTAAAGGCAGAGGATCAATTTTAAGTATGGGTAAAACCATACTTGGCAATGCTTACTTCCCTTCACATGTATGCATGTTAAATGTACTGTTTACAGAGTAGACATGAGCTGGTAAAAGATTCTGACTGTATGATAACCTTGGATAAAAATATCACAGAATCATGGTATTGTGATTATTGCAGTAAAATAGGTCCTTTTTAGATGTCTGAGTTAAAACAACAACTGTTTTCCCCATTTAACACAATATGTTTTATTGGACTTCTGTTGTTTTCATTAGTTTCAAAAACAGATTTCTTTACAGCTTGAATAGGCGTCTTTGGAGATCTTTCTTTTCTGTGGATTTAAAGTAAAGCCACTGCACTGTTCAGCTCTACAGCATTCTGGATGTTGGTTTATAAGTGATTTGTTTTTCAGATGTTTTCTGAATCATGGGCAGATCAGTAGCTTTTGATAGGATGGCTCCTCTTCTCCTGGAAATACTGTTGCTCTAAAAAACATCAATAAATAGTTGTAAAAAAACACGTAAAAAAAAAAACCACACGTGCAAATACCTTAGGAACGGTATAACAGAAAATTTTAACAGTTTTAAAACTTAAATTTTTTCAAAACAATGGTAAACCTGGTTATCATCTCATGCCTAATACAGAGAGATATGGAACCATTTTATGTAAACTTTATTTACACATTTGATACATGTAAAAATGTTATACATCCATCATGATTTTAAATAACTTACTAGATCAATCAATCAACATCATGGTCCTCAAACTTTTGTAGAAAATTATAATATGCTATGTGATGCCTTAATATATTGTTTATTTGTTTTGTTCAATACAATGCTTCTGATCTATTGCGTGATTGCTGATTGATTTTTTATATATAAATTTGCACAGCTTGCCGACTGTTTTCCTTGGATTAAGTACAACAGTAGATTTATTGTATTTTAGTGACGCTTAGAGCAGATTGTCGTGCCAGATTGGTTGCTTGTTTCGAAGGATCAATGTGAAATTAGTTTGGAGATTAATTTTTTTTTTCCCGAAGAGCATAACAACAGTCCCACCAGGTATTTTTCTTGGCATGCCAGTCTTTTCATCGATATGTCTATTGGTCTTTCCTTTTATCATCAGGAAGCCTAGCCCAAACATTTACCACTCAATGTGAGCTTTATCTACAGCCGGTATTTACTATTGTTAGGCTTAGACATGTTTGTGTACAGTGAGGAGGGAAAAAAAATCTTTTAGACTTTCAGCTAAAAGCAAATACAAAATGTTTCTAGTATGAACCAGCATTTATTCAACTTATTAAAACGTGATTTTATAATAAATGTGATCTAAATAATAAATAAGCCATTACTAGCACACACAGCATCCCGCTAGTAGCTGGCCATTCGAATGCTTTCCACAGAGCATGTTAAGCTTTTCTCATCAAATTTGGTAAGAAGAACAGATGACAGTGTTCAAGCTGGTGTCATTATTATAAATATTCTCTTTTCGCTCAGCCAGACAAACCTAATGGAGAAAGCGAATCAATTTTTCAGTGAAATGTCAGCTTTGACTTGTCTTTGTGAGATGCTCTGACTATTTATCTTGTAGATTGTATAAACAAAAGAGGAGTGAATGATGTGTGCTCCATGTTCAATATGGATTTTAATGCTTTCTTTATGAAAGCAAGAGGAATCTTTAATTGATATGTTGGGAATAATGCGGGCAGCTCATTTCAATGGATTTTCCGTGCGCCTTTTGAAAGCGACAGTCAAAATGCGCTTCGCTTTTTGACAATTGTTCTTGACATGAAGCTGGAAATACGTAATATTGTGATTGCTTTGTTTCTTCCTCACATTTTGCGGTGAAATGACGGGCGGCGCTGACATGAACAGAAGGAAAAAGATGCCGACGATGAAATTCTGTCCTTGTGTTTATATCAGCTTAGCACAAATCAGACTGTGGTTGTTTTGAATAAATGAAGCACCTGGAGCAAAACGATAAGAGCATGATTAATCTTCAGGGAAACTTTAGAGGGAAAATATTTTTAAATGAAAGAAAAATTGCTGCATGAAGTACTTTTCTTGCTGAGTAATGTCTCCGGAGACGACTTCAACAGCAGAATCAGAAAATCCTTCCATCTCTAATTGAAAAGATCCCCAACACTGTATCCAAATGAACTCTGTCTGTTTCTAAAATCATTATTCAACTTCCATAATAGACCACCCACTCTTAACACACCCTTTATTTATACTCTTTTTTTTTTTTTTATAACCCTGCCCTTGTTTTCATGTTGTCAAGATTTGCCTTCCTCTGCAATTTCCCTGCCGTTATTCAGCTGCACCGCATAAAACCAATTTCTGGTGCGGCGTGCGAGGGGATTCTAGTGATAATGAAAAAGAGACTGGCTGAGGTGAATGTTAAAACGAGATAAGCGCAGACATGGAGTGTGTGAATGCCCTGTCGGTGGGAAGGCCAGCGCCTTTCTCCCCTGAAGACTCTTTGTTCCTTGCACATGTTGAGAACAACAGCAGGGTAATTGGTTAACGATAAAGTCTGTGACATAAGTGTGTGATGCACACATTACAAGCGTGAAGAAACACATTGTGGCGGGACTGGATGGTCAATGCAATAGTAGTCTGTTATGGCCCATATAGTTGCTATTCTCTATTAAGTCTATTCTCTTTTTTATTTCCCTAGAAAAGAACCACATTTGGTGATTGCAAATGTCTTACCAAACTGTATCACATTTGCATTTGACGCAGGATGCATATTGCAGAAGTAGTAAATATTATTGCATAGATGTTATTAAGAAATACAGAATACACAAATTGTTCTTAATCATGTCTTTTGATTGTAATGTAATGGCATGCACCTTTTGTGAAGCTGTTTTAAGAATGATATTTATTTTGAAAAGCCCTACAGAAATAAGCCAGGAATAAATTGAATTGTTCTTTTGAAGGTTGGGAGACACAGTTTTTTGTCATATTGTAATCTAATTACAAGATTCCAAAGAGTAAAAAGCCTTTGCATCCAAATTGTAATTGCAACATGTACAGTCACTCATACATGTGACCACCGCAGATTCATGTGTGTGATATATTTATTCTTTGATTTGTTCAAATTGAAACGCATAATTCCAAATCTAAGAATGTTTCAAATCAAAGCAATTACAGCCTTCAGATTTTAGCGCCACGCCTACATCTCAGAATTCAATCAACAACTTAATTCACATAGAAAAACGGGCCAATCTCATTTCTTTCCCTTAGCCCTTCTTCTCAATTCAATTTTGGTTGGAGGTGTAGGGAGAGGAGGAGGTGTCAGGTAGCCCTTTAAACTAAATTTTATTTCAGGACTTAACTACAAATTATAGAGTATGAAAGATTTTCCTGATTACAGCAGCTACCGTACAGTGGCAACATGGCTGCCCTAGCAAGAAGATCCACAAATATTAGTATTTTTGGTTATTAATAAGGATAGTTATTACAAACAAACATCTGTTTTTTAACATTCATAATGATATTTGTGACAATCATGCTTTTTGAAGAAACATTTATTTTAAAAATTAAACATTTTGCTAAGCATAATGCCTTAGAACAGTGGTCCTCAACCTTTTTATCACCCCGGACCGGTCAGCGCTTGACAATTTTACCGGGGGGAGAGAGTGGGAGGTTTGTAGGTTGCTAGATGACCAAGATGACAAGCTGACAAAACATTGCTGTCACTCTGATACAAGTTTTATTTATAGAGAAAAATAAAAAGCACTTTCTTGTCACGTGACTCATGGCGCTCTCGCTGCATTCATTCAACTGGGTACATTTGAAAGACGCGAGCGGGTCAAGGCTGATTTTCATGCCGCTTGCGCATGCAACCCACACACCTTCAATGACACCCCTAAAAGGCCGCTGTCATTTGCGATCTTCAGCAGTGGATTTTCTTGCACAGACATGGTGGATTCACCTCTTTTGTTGAAAAATGGGTTACGAATCCATACCTTGGCAGTTTGCGTGCCCTTTACTTGGCCTTTTCCCCTTCAAAAAGAAACGGGCATTTTTCAAAATAAAATATTTTTTTAAATAAAAGATTTTTCAGACTCAAATAATAAATATAATGGAAATAATTAATGTTTTTTTCTGCGGCCCGGTACCAATTGCGGTACCAACCGGTGGCTGAGGACCACTACCTTAGAATAACCGCTGCACAATAGTCCCTATATTGTACCTATTGTCATATTATTACTTAAACGTGTTAACTTAAATTTAAACTTAAATGTAGCTCTCAGTCTTATTTCAAGTATAAATTTGCCACAGTTGATTCTTGTTACATTTTTTAGAGATAAAAATAGAGACAAGTGAAACAAGAGATTTAACAAAGGCCAAAATTTCAGATAAATTTAAACTAGACTTTTGCTATTGAATTTGATACTTAAATCTCCAAGGCTCTAAATCATGATAGTAATTTAAGGTTATAATTGTGAATTCAATAAAACAGTCATAATTAATCGTTAAACAGCTTTTACAAGTGCCAAATCTTACTGCAAATATATATATATATATTATGCAGTAGTCAAATTGCTAATATGTGCTCCAATACGTCCACAAAAACCCATGTTATATCCCATTTTGTGCCTGTTATGTTAGTAGATTACCCGCACACAATTATCATCAGCCCTGCTTGTTTATGACTGAAATTTTGGTCTGCTCTTGGTGGATTGCGCAGATTATTATGGAAATGAGTTACTTGAACTGTGCTCATTAATTTGCACACTGTCAGTATTTCAGCTGCAGAGCTTAACACTTTCCTCACTTCTCCTAACTTTGTAATATCACATATAATGTTTTGAAAAAAAAAAGTGTAAAAAGTAAAGTACACGTATTTGATATTACAGCCGTCTTTTACCCAGTACAAAAACCTGACAAGCAGGACATTAAAAGCAAGTTTCATTTGCTTTCTATCAAATCCTTGCTTCTGTCTAGGAGAAACAACCAAGACTTTAAAGAGATGTCATTTGTGACATTTCCTTCCTACAGGTAATGAGAGCGTTTCGGTGCTCTTGGGCTCTCTGCGCTCACATCTTGTGAAGAATATCAGTATTCACGGGCCCTATTCATAGTGGATTATTCAGGTGCTCAAATAGAATGGAAAATAATGAGAGTCGTCTTTGTATGCCGCGACAAAAGTCTCAGCCTGTCAGCAAACGTTAATCTCAGGGTTCCTCTTTATCTCGGGTCTGCAGCGATACGAAGCTTCAGTAAGGAAGGTCACGCAAATGACACGTGGAGGACATGTCTGATCATTTGCGACACAATGGTCTGAGCGTCGGACGAGGCCATAATGTTGGAGGGGAGAGGTGAGCGAGATAAGGGCTGTCAGAGCTGGAGTCCATCTGCGGATTTGCGCGTGGCTGTCAGATGGATTGCTTAGGTATGGCCCCTCCAGATGGCACAGATGGGTCTCTTCATCTCTCCTCTTCTACACTCCAGGCACTCCTAAATATAGCACCGGCGCCCTGATCTCTCCAGGTGACCCTGCGTTTCTCCTGCCTGTTTCAACTCATCCGCACCTATGGCCCAGATCTGTACCGGTGCACCGGTGCTACATCATTTCCTGTTTGCTCTTAATTACAGACTCTAATTAGCAGCCCAAATACAAGTGCACTCACTTCCCGATGCATCTCTGAGCTCCTGAGGAACGGACCCTGCTAATTAGAGGAGATCTCCATCCTTCCTGTTATCCCAGAGAAACGGAGCCATGGGAATGAATGGATGCGAAGAACGCAGAAAGAGCAGCACCGGGGCTTCTGGGCTTTTTCTATTCTCATACACCGACACGAGGGACTGTTCGACTTTTGCATGACTCGGATTTGTAAAAGAGAGAATCTACCCTGAGAATTGGCTGAGTACATAAACACATCAATCAGATCCAAACAATCTACATCAAGCTCTGCTGGTATGGGTTTGTGATTGAACTAACTGGCAATGGCAGTGGGAGAGAGAGCACGAATGCAGTTGGTGACCACTTTATTTCAGATCAGTATTGTCATCTCCTGTCCTTCATGTCGGGAGAGCTTCAGGCGTGTGTGACCCACATAAGCAGTGATGTGCATAGAAGTGAATGCCACACACTGTACTCAGCTAAGAAACTCCTCGCAGTGGCATTTGCTGTAGCTTGGCATCTTTTGTACTTGCAAACTGGAAGTTGCAGTATAAGTTTAGTGTAGTTTGGGTTTTGTTTTGGATTGCAATGCTTGAACTGTTGGCAAGTTTCAGAGTTTGAGTTTTCAGGGTTTTCCGTGAAGTAAATGCGAGTTGTGTTCTTTGTCTACAAAATGTATAGCTACTGGCAAGTTTTTCAGATAACTTTTTTTGAAGTCTAACTGTTTTCTGGATTTAATTTTAATTCCTGTGATTAAAAGTAGAATACAGTTTCAGCATCATTAATCTAGTCTTTAGAGTCACATGATTTTATAGTGCTCATTTTATTATGCTGACTATATTGTGTTACTTGAGAAACATTTTTTAACCCTTTGATGCAGCATGCACTTGGCTGGTCTCTAAACTGAATGATCACACTGGTGTGATTAGAAAGTTCAATGCATCACATGATCAGCTGCTAAATTCAAATCTGTTTACCCCACAATTGCTGTCTCAGTGCCAGAAAAAGATGCGTGCAGTTCTTGTCAAATTTATTTTCTGTTTAGACATTTGCTGTATGTGTATGTACTAGCAAATTCAACACAGGCTCATTGTGAATACTTTGCTCTGTATACATTTCTGGCGAGAGCAAATTATGTAGCCAGAGGTACGTTTGGCAGCATTTGGTCTTTAAAATGAATGCTACGTGCAGCAACAGCTTTTGTTCCTTTTACCTCTGTGTAGACGGCTTGGTCAGTCAGTCAGACAATCAACAGCAGCCTCTGGTGGATTTACACCAGAATAGCAGGCACGAATGGCACTCGTGTGAGAAATAAATGTAAAAAATTTACCTCCTGGGACATATTTGGCGCTCTCCAGAAATGTATACCATGGTGCGTGTCCATAATGAGGCTGGATTGAGCAAATCATAACAATTATGGTTTGTACAAATTTTAGTCCATGGAGATGGCAGTCAGTGTTTCCCCTAGGTTTACAGTTGGGGGAGGGGGGGTATAGTAGCTGGAGGGGATTGGGGGTGGGGTGCGGTGCGGTGCAGTGTGGCGCGACTGTTCAGACTGACATTGACACAAGGAGTCATCATGGTGTTAATTTGTTTCTTTTAATGACAGCAGTAAATGACTGAACAATTATTTTAATTGTACAACCGTTAAGCTAAAAATTAACATTTAGTTTTGTCTTTTTCATCCACAAAATGTGCAGCTTTTGTCACTGCAGTGTATTTTTCTGGGCTTCTGGGAGAGAGATACTAATATTAGTATACTTACTAAATAAAGTATACTTTTATACTTGACCTTTACTTAAGTAAACTTCTTTTTCCTGAAGGTGTATTTGCTGACTTAATTACTAAGATCAGTCTTGTACAGCCAGGGAGAGTATTGTCGCTCTGACAGCCAAGTTGGATTAAAGCTATGGATGCTCCGATCAGGATTTTTGCAGCCGATACCGAGTACCAATTCCTTGTCATGGTGATCGGCTGATACTGAGTACCGATTCTAATGCTTCAAACTTTATAATGCATTAAGATATACTATTAAATGCAAACTGTGTGAACAGTATAACCAAGAACACACTTTTGTTGTTAGAATGGATAAAAGCAGACTTACTATTGAATAGACTTTCAACTACTTCATAAATGGTCAAAAGTGGTCAAGCTCAGAACATCTTAGGGTGTTTTCACACCTGTCTTATTTAGTTTGATTGAATCGCACTAGAGTTTGTTTTCCTTCTTGGTGCGGTTCATTTGGGCAGGTGTGAATGCAGCAATCTCACTCGAGTGTGCACCAAAAGCAGACCAAAAAAGCGCACTGAGACCTCCTTGAAAAGGACTAATCCAGCTGCAGTAGTCCGATGTGCAGTGCATTATGGGATGTGGAGGAAAAATATTTGTTGACAGCGCTTTACCAACAATTTTAAACAGAAAGAGAGAGAGAAAGAGAGGGAAAAACATTACCTGATGGATCGTTCGTAGTATTTCTGAAAGATGACCATGTCGCAGATTAGCGCAGTTAATTCATGCCTCCTCTTGAAGTGACTTGCGGTGCACCTCGGCCGTGATTCATTTTCGAAATGTATAGCTTGTCTAAAGTGATGTATACAAATAATATACAATGACCAGGGATACAATCAGCCAGCGCAGTCATCCCTCCATAGTAAAAAGCAACATTTTGCATCTGCAGGTTTGTTTACTTGCGGGAGTTCCATTGGAATTTTCCTGCAAGTTAATTCTGACCAGTTGAAAAGCAGTTCAAAAAATAAGTTCAATAACATCTGGCCAATGAGTGATGTGGATTTTGTCACATGACTGCATTTTGGGTTTTTTTTCAACTGGTTTGGACCAAAACAACCAGTGTGGGGTGAAAAGAACCCAAAAACGTCAGAGATAAATGCTAAAATGTATCATTTGTTGCCCTTGGTCCAGACCAAATGAGCCGAACCACAGATGTGAATGCACCCTGAGTCTTTATTTACACAGATGTTGAGTATTTTCTTAAAAATAACAGGTCTAAACAGGACTTGAAATTACAAAAAAGTACTTAAAAATGACATATTAAACTGAAAATGGCACATAGAATGACCCATGACCTGGTATTTGTCTGGTGTTTATTATTTAATCAGGTATTTATACTGTACTGCAGAGACAGAAGGAGAGGTCATGTTTGAGAACAGAGACAAGCCCAATCCTCTCATTAGCTTTAAGGCATTAAAGATGATTAAAGAAACTCTGCTGGACACATGGTCGGCTATTGAAAGAGCTAAGCACATGAAAATCACTACTCTCTCTTTCTTTCTCTCAGATCTCACTCTTCGCTTCCATTCTGTTTCACTTATTAGTTCTTGGTGATTAATTCATGGGAAAGTGCTGATTAATTAGGATGGCACAGACCAGATTCGAACCCTCGTCAATGTGAGCATCACGAGACCTGACCTGCTACACCACAGCCCTGTCGTTTTTATTTACTTCCTTCCTCTCTCAGATCTGATAAGGTGACTCATATCACCTGCAAATAAAGCTTGTTTATTTATGAGGCGTCACCTCAATTATTCTGAATTTTTTATTGCTGTAAACAGGAAATCAGATTCCGCACAGCACAGGAAGGCAGCCAAGTGGGAGAATTTTTTTTTTCAGGCTCAGACATAGCTGAAGGGGGTTTCTGCTAATTCTCTGTTAATGTGACACAGCATGCATCTCCAGATTAATTAACCATCCGCCTGCCCTCTGAGTGCTGATACAGTGGTGGTATCAGTGTGTCTCTCTTAGGCCATGTACACGCACTGAAGCTAAATACAGTTGTTTTGAAGCTGACTTGTTTACAGGAGTGACCGTGCATTCCAGGTACAAATTTATTCCTAAAAATGGAGGTTGTGGCAACTGTATTTACATTAATCACTAAAGTCAATGAAACCAATACAGACACTGTTTTATATTACCATTTTGGTCTATACAGATCTACATATATACACTAGTAACATGTAACAATAACAGTACATGAAGAATGATGTATTAATATGTAAACTAAGCGTTACTTTATTATGAATTAACAATGAGTTAAGACATGCGCTAATCTTTAACTACAACATGAGCCATAAGACGTCATGTGTGAATAACAATGAAATAATCTTAATGACTTGTTAGTACATGTTGTTATTAATGTATTAATTAACGTTTAAGTATAAGCTAAATGTAACCATCATGAACATGCATAATAATAGCATGACTTTACTTGAGGGGCACATCACTATTAACACATCCTTAACTGTTCATGAATCCTGTGTTTAAACTGTTCGTGCTGATGTTGACAGAACACTTTACTATTGTTATTCAGTGTAAACGCACTAGACGGATGTGCATAAGCAGTTCATGAGTAGTTAAGAATGGGTTAATGATGGTGTGCCCCTCTAAGTAAAGTCATGATATAATTATACATTGACATACTATGAGTTCATGATGGCTAAATTAAGCACTAACGTGGTAATTATTACATTAATTAACAAACAATCATGTACTAACAAGTAATTAAGGTAGCCTTTATTCACACAAGAACTCTTATGACTGTAGATACATTTAGTTCATGATTAGCGCATACATTAACTCATCATTAGTTCATAATAAAAGAATGTTTAGTTTACATATTAATACATCATTATTCATGTACACTGTACTTGTGTGGTTACAACTGTTCTTATGCTTATGTTAATGCAAATATCTAACTGGCAAATCACATTGTACTAAATCAGTGCATTTAGGTATGTAAACCCGGTATGGAAGATATGAAATTTACACTGAGCATTGGAAAGGGGAAAAAAAAGATGAGGCATGGTTTTTGGTGCAAAACTGGTCTGAGTATTTCAGCATCTTTCAAATCTGTAAAGACTCTGTTATTTTTTATTTGTGTGTGATCACAATATCAACAAACCACCACAGTTTTGCTCAATAATGAAAGGGTGTTCAAGGAAAAGTCTTCAAGGTTCTTTTACCATCTCTGTTTTTGTGAACTTAAGCATGTAAAAAAAGATAAGGAAACTCTTCATATATTTGCCTTACAAACATTATATACAGCAGAGTTTCCCAACCATGAAGGCACATCAACAGCACACATTTTTAATCTCTGCCTAATTAAACACACCTGAAATAATTCAGTAGAACATTAGAAAAGACTCCAAAACCTGAAGTTAATAGGTCAGATAAGGGAGGCATCCAAAATATGTACTGTTGGTGTTCCTCCAGGAACAGGGTTAGGAAACATGGGTATATAGAAAAGCAAAATGCCTTCTTTTAAATTAAACTAAATTCATGTGAAAAATTAATATTCTCAAATTATGTAATTTGTATGAAACCTGCAGTCACATGCACTACTGTGTCACTGATTGCATATCTTAACTCAGTACACAGGAAAAACACCAGTTCGTCAATTGTTAAAATGTTAATGCAGCCTCCATATAGGGGTTTCCCTACACATTCAGTATGTTATGACAAGGTTTTGTGTGCGATTGGGTGCTTACATAGATATTTACATTAGATGTCGCCTGCCCTGTTGTTGTCTATTGGAAGGAATGTGTCAATAGCGCTGCCATTTTAGTACAGGGTAGCGTTCCTTTGAAATGAATGCGGGACCAATCCACTGTGGCCATCCAGAGCCAGAGATATACACATATACACAAATATCTATGATCGGGAGTTTGCCCGGTGGTCAGTGTGCACATTTTTTATTTTTGTTATTACGAAAATTATAATTTTACATCACTGTTCTATATTGATGGATGAGTGACCATACGGGCATTGCTGACAAAGAGTGTGTGTTTGTGTGCATGTAAATGTATTATCCTCCCTCCAGTTAGATTTGATCTAAGCCGTGTCTTGAAACACACCCCCTCTCCTGCTTTCAGTTCTCATTCTGACGGAGGAAGCGACTGTGAATGAATCTCGGTTTCTGGTTTCTGGTACCACAGCATCTCGTTGTCATATTTCTTTTGCATTGTTTGCTTTATTTATTCAACAAAACAAGCATAAGCCCAGTATTTAGTGCAAGTTGGTGCTACTTTGCCTTATGGTGAACACAGTAAGTGTCTGTATTATCATTGTTACTTGTTGAGCACAAAAGTTCATAACATAAAATGTAAAAAACGAAATCTTACCTATGAAATGTTCTGCCTTTGTGCTTTGTTTACTTTGTTTGCTCGTTACTACACCCGTACACAGTGCTTAAGTCCAGCATCTTCACGTTGGCACACGGTCTTGACTAGTGTGGTAGAATGACAGCTATGCTGGGAGCACTGTACAAATGTGGCGGCACTATTGACGCATGCTCAGGGTCCATATGCAATATCTAGTTTATATATTTATGGGGTGCTTATTGGGCTATGTAGGCAATTAAATGTTCATTTTTATGATTTAAATGGTTTATTAATAAGTTATTTGTCGACTAATGGTTAACATGAACAACTGCTGAACTAGTCGAGCATGAAAATCTTTAGTCAAGGGTAGCTCTATCTTGTATGAGCAGTTCAGGCTGCTGCTGCTGGTGTAATAGTTTTGGGATGTTTTCTTGGAACGCTTTGGGAGCTTTAATACCACTAAGCATTGTTTAAATGCCACAGCCAATGTGAGGATTGTTGCAATATAATGTCCTCAGTAAACCCATCTATTGGTGGATAATGCACCAATCACAAAGCTCAAATTATCTCTTGACCATGACTGTGAATTCACTAAACTCTGATAGAAATTATCTCCACAGTCCCAGATGTAAATCCAATAGAGCACCATTAGAATGTTGTTAGCTAGTAGTTTGTTGAATTTTTTGCTTTGATCTCAAAGCTAGAGAAAATACTGACACACGTAAATATTTATATCTGTTTGTGTACATTTATAATTGGCTGTACTGTCTTTTTAAGATCTTTTTTTGTATATGGGACACAAAACATCAAGCTTCTGTTTTCCTTGTTCACTTTATAGCATATAGGCCACTGTGCAGGCCGGGAGTGCTGGCATAATTGACATAATTTTCCTTTATTCTGAATCTGCCTGTTGTGCTCCATGCAGAAAGCAGCAAACATTTTAATCAAAGCTGACCCTGAAAGACACAGAGCGGCTGCGCGCTTACACGCCAACGTCTGCATCTGACTGACAGTCATGTTTATGCAAGGGATTACATGCGTGGGGTAGACGGTCGGGCCCGGTGCCAACGCAAATTGGATTATGGCGAGCAATATTCTGGAAACATTTTATTATCCGAGGGCTTTTAGTGTAATGTGATTACTTTGTAATGCACTTTTGTTTTATAGACTGCTTCAGCACATTCCAGCTCCGGCTTTATTAAGCGTGAATTTATACTGTAGTACACATCATCAGGTTGTCACCTGTTGCCTCCACAGCACTCAGGAACCTTTAAGTGTGTTTCCAGAAACCTTTTTTAAAGTGACTGTATTATGCCTTTTTGAATGCTGTAATATAGCTTTTTGTGAATTTAACAATATAAAGTTTAAAGTGTTGAAGTGCACAAAAAATTGAGTTTTTCTCCCAAATAAAAAAAGGAGTTACTGAAATTACTTGTTAGCAATTCCAGTCTTACTTCTTGCACAAAATTGTAGGTTTGAAATACATTTGCATAATGCCAGTATACTGTATGGTTTTTACTGGCTGCCCATGATCAACATCTACTTTGACCCTCAAACACAGTATTTTTAGCTGATGCAGGGAAGAGTTGAATTTTGTAATAAAAATGTGTAGAAGAACACAAAAACATTTTGCTTGCACTTCTAAAATATGAAACCCATACTCATACAGGAACTGAAATTGTCATGTACATTTAAATGACAATGATGTACTAACAATAATGTTTTTCCATCATGCTTTTTTAAAGTTTCATGAACAGACAAAAACAATGTAAAAAAAAAGGCTCTGTTATCACTGATCTATGAAAACAAACAACAACAACAAAAAAAATCACTGAACTATGTATGTACACTGACCGGCCACTTTTTTAGGTACACCTTACTAGTGCAGTTACTGCAGATTTGTCGGCTGCGAATCTCCCTTTCCACCACATACCAAAGGTGCTCTATTGGATTGACTTCTGGTGACTGTAGAGGCCATTTGAATACAGTAAACTCTCATGTTCAAAAAACCAGTCTGAGATGGTTCGAGCTTTATGACATGGCGCGTTATCTTGCTGGAGGTAGCCATCAGAAGATGGGTACACTGTATTTAAAAAGGCATGGTCAGCAACAATACTCAGGTAGGCTGTGGCATTGACACCAAGCTCAATTGGTACTAATGGGCTTAAAGAAAATATCCCCCACACCATTACACAAGCACCAGTCTGAACCGTTGATACAAGGCAGAATAGATCCATGCTTTCATGTTGTTAATGGCAAATTCTGACCCTACTATCCGAATGTCACAGCAAAAATCGAGACTCATCAGACCAGGCAAGGATTTTCCATACTTCTATTGTCCAATTTTGTTGAACCTGTGTGAACTGTAGCCTCAGTTTCCTGTTCTTAGCTGACAGGCGTGGCACCCAGTGTGTTCTTTGCTGCTGTAGCCCATCTGCCTCAAGGTTCGACGTCTTGTGCATTCAAAGATGCTCTTCTACACACCTTGGTTGTAACGAGTAGTTATTTGAGTTACTGTTGCCTTTCTATCAGCTCAAACTAGCCTTACCATTCTCTTCTAACCTCTAACATCAACATTGCATTTGCTCCCACAGAACTGCTGCTCACTGGATTTATTTTTTTTTGGACCATTCTCTGTAAACCCTAGAGATGGTTGTGCATGAAAATCCCAGTAGATCAGCAGTTTCTGAAATACTCAGACCAGCCTGTCTGGCACCAACAACCATGCCACATTCAAAGTCACTTAAATCCCCCCTTTTTCCCCATTCTGATGCTTGGTTTGATCTGCAGCAGATCATCTTGACCATGTCTACATGCCTTAATGCATTAAATTGCTGCCATGTGATTGGCTGATTAAAAAATGTTTAGTTTATTTTAAAATGAGCTTTTAGTTTTAGTTTTATTACATACTGTATATAACAGCTTTATTCATTCTAAAAGGCCACTGTCATCTAAATGTGTTTTCACCCCATCAAGTGTGTGTTTCTGACATGTGCTTCAAACAAACAACAGACTGTTCCATCTGACCAATCAGAGCAGAGCAGGCTCTAGAAAAGAGAGGCTTACAGATACTGAATTCCTGAATGAACTGTTTCAGACACTCTAAAGTAAAGAGATGATGCAATATATATTATAAAAAAATGTGTGCTTTTTGACCTTGGATATACATAAACTTATAATAGGAGACCCTTAAGAACATTCCAACACACACTTACTTTAAATTCATCATTCACGGTGAAGAAATTGAAATGACCGTGCTTTTTGTAAAAGTTTCCTGATGGTAAACTCCAGACAGCAGCATTAATTTAAGCTGAGAGATGGAGGTGTCTTTGGTGTCATCAGGAGTTACGGGTGTCTAGATTGAGGGCGACGTGTGCGAGTCCTCATTAACCTGTCGTCACGTCTGCGTCTCGCCAGGGTCCCTCCTCGGGTCACATTCATTTGCCTGCATCTGATTAAAGACACTTTCATTACCTGAGAGGAGCGCAAGGGCACATCCCTGCTGATCCCAGATCAGCTACAATGGCATCGTTTTGCGACGGCAACGTTGCTTGAATAGGTCTGACTTTTTCATTCAGCGTGATTGTAATTATTCCTTAGACTCCGACTTTTTTACACCGCTCTGTGTCACGACTTCCACCCACGTCGCAGTATTGGATATTGGCTCATGCAGTTGTTGCATGTGTTGTCTGAAGCGCTAGACGGGCAGAACGAGAAGTAATGGGCGGCTGTGGATTTCTATTAGTGACAGGTGAGGATATGCATGCTGGCTTCGGCAGACAGGAGATTGCCCGTGGTGCAATTACCATGCAGTTTGGCAGACAGACAGGCCAATACCATTATGAGTGCAGTCAGTGTGGCAGAATGTGTCACCCCGCTGCCATCACTGCATTTCCCAAAACACATCAGTCTGTCCTTCTACTGTTGCGTGTTGTCCAAACTTTTCCATTTTTAAGCAGTCTATTTCTGTTCCTGTTCCTTATTAAAACACTTAACGAACATGCTTTTCCTTCTGATGGGTCACATTTAACATCTTTGGGATATCAGTTATATAATAATCCTAGCAGTTTTTAATAACATTTTTATCCAAATATATATTTTTATTTCTTTAATCCTACTAATATATTCTTACTAATATATTTTATGTGTTGAATCATTTCCACCCCATTAAAAAGTTCAGAACTTGTGTGTGAGTATGTGTATGTGTGTTTAGGTTTGGGAATGGATGATTTGATCATTTAGTCAAATTAACCAAAGCTTAGTTTACTTATTTTATTACTTAACATTTTGTGTCAAGGGTGTTATGGTGGCTCAGTGGTTAGCACTGTTGACTCGCAGCAAGAAGGTCAATGGTTCGAGTCCCGGCTGCACCAGTTGGTGTTTCTGTTTACTTGTTCTCTCTGTGTTGGCATGGGTTAACTCTGGGTGCTCCGGTTTCCCCCACAGTCTAAAGACATGTGGTACAGATGAATAGAATAAACTAAATTGTCTGTAGTGTATGTGCGTGAATGTAAGAGTGTATGGGTGTTTTCCAGTACTGGGTTGTGGCTGGAAGGGCATGTGCTGCGTAAACATATGCTGGATAAGTTGGTGGTTCATTCCGCAGTGGTGACCCCTGATGAATAAAGGGACTAAGCCAAAGGAAAATGAATGAATGAATTTTGTCAAACATCTCTGGTTCTTAGTGTTTTTGTTTCATTTGACTTTATATTTCTGTAACTTTTAATGCATAGTTTGTTATGGTTTTATAATATTAATTGCATACTTGTTCCAATAAGAATATTTGTTTTTATGTTGCATTATTATAACACTAAACAATTCATTTCCAATCCAGCTGTAATTTTGCCCAATGTTTATAAATGTCAGAAAATTATATGCTGTTGCATTAAAAAATGTATAATGATATGCTTGTATTAACTTATATTTGCAATATTATAATTTATTTCTATTTTTGTAATAGACTTTTACCAATTTACGTGCTATCGCTATTTTTATCACTGTCTGAAAATATTAATATTTTTTGTTTAAGCTTTACTTTTAGCAACTTCATGTTACTATTATTATTATTATTCAAGTTATTATAAACATAAAAATAATAATTAATTGTAGGGATATTTTACAGTTTTAACCCAAAAACGACCAGTCTGTCAGATGAAAAAGAGTCAGAGATTCAATTAAAAAGGAAGTTTACTAAAGATCAGCAGAAGCCAGCTTCAACACTTATAAAAAGTTTATAGGCCGCTCTTCTTACAATCTCAAAACAAAAACAATTACATAACATACTTAACTGCGTCATACCGGTACAGTAGGTGTTTTAACCTAAATTGGTTAAAACACAGATAGACTAACAAAATTTCCACATGGTTGCGTGCGTCCAATTCAGAACAATATCTCAATATCTCAAGCATACATACCTCAGCCACTAGGCTATTAGGAACTGACCCCAGACCTGTGAAATGATCCACAAAGGAATAGAACACACACACAAAGTACAATCTGCTTCTTACATAAGACTGAGTGTACTCTCAGCCGTCTCATCAAAACTGGTTGAAAACCGGTACAATCTACATCCAAACTGGCAGCATACTACACAAAGTCTATCTTGCACTAATAAGAAATCTCTTCAAACAGAATTAACACAAAAAATAGCAAAATCACTTTAGCTTTAACACATAAAAATAACAATAGGAACAGTTATTTCCAATCACCAGGTCCTGCTGTTCCACTTAAGAGGTGTCCATGAACTATGGTCTGGTTTGGTGGCTCCTGACAATAGAGTTATGACAGATAAAGATAAGGACAAAGACACTTCAACTAAACATTCCTAAACACATTCCGAAATTAGGTAATGTTTAACGTTTATTCATTAGTTAAAATCATTTCAAAGATTAAATACTGATTGAAATAATTTTATTTTAAAATAATGAGAAAATGGATAAACCCTATCATAATAAATGCTATTAATTTCTATAAAAATAATAATCAATAAAGTATTTCTATACAATAATGTCTAAATTATTAGGAGTTCTCTTTTCATCTAAGATTTATTATTATTATTACAGTTTTTCCTAATTGTTTACACACATTTTCTGAAAGCATGTCTCATATTGTCAGAACTCTACACACAAATCACAAAACACAAACACACATTGAGCAAAACTTCTTCACTAAATGGTGTTTTGTTTTCAAATGACACACACAAACCATCACATGAATAGACAATTATAAGAACCAGTTGAACACTGATGTGCTTAATGTAAAACACTATGACCACTTCTTCTCCATTCATTATAATGACTTAGTGTAAACCTTTTTTGTTCAGTGTTACACTTACTACAGACAGTACATAGGCCTACATAAGTGCATTGTAAATTTTTTAGAACATAATTTTTATACAAAACTCACAAATACACAATATTAATAAATATATTTTACTGTATTTTTCCCACAAAAACAGTAAACAGTGTTAATCCAACCAACACAAAGTTGCACATAATGTGGTCTAGATATGCCATCAACAGAAGTATTTGAATAGTTACAGTAAAAAAAAAAGTGTGGATTTCAGTCAGACACTTTCTATCCCCAGGCAGAAAAAAATTCCTCAATAGGAATGAGAAATGGAGAATATGACATGAGCTCTGATTTCTAAATTGCCATTATGTGTGATCGGTGTTTACCTATGTGATGAGTTAGTATGCAAAGTAGGACAACTGACTTTACAATTGTGAAGGACAGTGTGTTCCTTGTGAAAACAAGAGATTTTCTGCATGAAAAGTGTGCCAAATGCAGAGAATTGTGTGTAGTGTTTGGAAAAAAAGTGTGTTTTAAATCAGCAATTTGAGTGTAAAGCAGGAATTGTGCTTGTAGTTTAGCAGAATTGGTTCAGGGGGTTGGTGCATCAGTTACATGTTGTAGTCATTGTGTCTGAAGTACAAGTAATTGTGTGTAAACAATTGGGAAACAAAACATTATTATTATTATTATTATTATTATTATTATTATTATTATTATTATTATTATTATTATTATTATTATTATTATTTGTAGTAGTAGTAGAGAAATTAATGTATATCAACTGTTAGAAATATATAAAGAGATTTCCAGTCTACAAGACCCTCAGATACATAATCATCCATTACTACAGCTAACTCACTGTGATCAAATGTTCAACCCTGATCTCTCTTTCTTCTCTCATCTCTCCCAACACTCAGGTAATGAACGTGAGCCTGTCCGAGGGCGATGTGGTCATATTCGAAGACCTGGGCAACCGAGAACCCTCAGTCCTGGCCAACGAGTCCATCCTACTGAAAGGCCTGGTAGTGCGCAGCTGGAGCAACCAAATCTCTATTCACTTCCGCAGCCGTCAACCGCAGTCCAGTTCCTTACTCCTGCGCTATCAAGGTGAGCCAATCCTACACGTCAACCTCTAAACATCTGCTTCATCTACTTCCCGCTAATTGCGCTTGTGCCAGGGTCTCCGGCTGGCATGGATCCAGCCGCTCTAGACAAACCTGTTTATGAGCGTACACTTACTGATTAGATTGGCACGAGCGATTAGGACTCTGGGAGTCGGGAGCTCTCAATCATTGCTTTCTATTAGGAGAGACTCTCTGCGCACTGAAGGGGAAACACTCCTTGTTATCTCATGTCAACATAATATGCTCATGTTAGCCTGAAAATGACAGCTGCTGTCAATAGGCTGCATAATTACATCGGAGAATGACTTGGATAATTCTCTGCTAATAGTCTTTTAACAGAGTCATCACGAAGAGATCAGCACCAACAGAAAAGGTTACTGAGCGCCAATGTTGCCCCGTCTTGCTTTTCTTGTGCGATGAAATGACAAATGACTGTATACAGGCAAATTCTTTTGTTTCTGTGAGCTAATGAACTGTGGCTGGTTTGTGGTGGAGAAATTGCTTTTTTCATGTGCACGCACATCATTAATATGCCTTTTGAATATGAAAGTCGTTTAGCTTTTAACTAACAACCCATCTTTGCTTTAGTCTTCTTTCTTAATCTGTAGTATGAGGAGAGGTTGAGTTTGTCATTTCTACATATTTAAATTGTACTGAAAGGAAAGACACTGTTTAAAAAATGTGGAGGGAAGAAGTCATTAGGTGATTTAATTTAAAGGGCACCTATGATGAAAATCATCTTTTGTATGCTGTTTGGACATAACTGTGTGCGGGTATAGTGTGACCACAGTCATATTAGAGTGATAGAAACACAATAAGTCTCTTTTTTTACATTTCCTGATGTTAAAATAGGGTCCAAATCCTTCCCATTTTGAGGCCCACCGCAATGTGATGTACAGTCGGAGTGCGGTTTCCCCACCCACCGAATTGATTGACAACCCCGTATTACAGTTTTTCCTAATTGTTTACACACATTTTCTGAAAGCATGTCTCATATTGTCAGAACTCTACACACAAATCACAAAACACAAACACACATTGAGCAAAACTCTTCAATTCTCCTGCAAAATCAAACTTTACATTCAAAACAATGTAATTTCTTCACTAAATGGTGTTTTGTTTTCAAATGACACACACAAACCATCACATGAATAGACATTTATAAGAACCAGTTATGACCACTATGACCACTTCTTCTCCATTTATCATAATGACTTACTGTAAACCTTTTTTGTTCAGTGTTACACTTACTACAGGCAGTACATAGGCCTACAGAAGTGCATTGTAAAATTTTTCAGAATATTATTTTAATACAAAATACACAAATACACAGAACCAAATATATTTTACTGTATTTTTCTCACAAAAAACTGTGAACAGTGTTCATCCCAACCAACACAATGTTACACATAACGTGCAGATCTTCATATGCCATCAACAGAAGTATTTACAGAATAGTTACAGTAAAAAACAAACAAAAAAAAGTGTAGATTACGGTTATACACTTTCCATCCCCAGGCAGAAAAAAATTCCTCAGTAGGATTGAAAAATGGAGAATATGAGATGAGCTCTGATTTCTAAATTGCAATTTTGTGTGATGGGTGTTTACCTATGTGATGAGTTAGTATGCAAAGTAGGACAACTGACTTTACAATTGTGAAGGACAGTGTGTTCCTTGTGAAAACAAGAGATTTTCTGCATGAACATTGTGCCAAATGCAGAGAATTGTGTGTAGTGTTTGGAAAAAAAGTGTGTTTTAAATCTGCAATTTGAGTTTAAAGCAGGAATTGTGCTTGTAGTTTAGCAGAATTGGTTCAGGGGGTTGGTGCATCAGTTGCATGTTGTAGTCCTTGTGTCTAAAGTACAAGTAATTGTGTGTAAACAATTGGGAAAAACTGTAATGTAAAACACTATGACCACTTCTTCTCCATTTATCATAATGACTTACTGTAAGCCTTTTTTTGTTCAGTGTTACACTTACTACAGACAGTACAAAGGCCTACATAAGTGCATTGTAAAATTTTCCAGATTATTTTTATACAAAACACACAAATACATGGTACAAAAATTTATTTTACTGTATTTTTCCCACAAAAACAGTGTACACAGTGTTCATCTCAACCAACACAAAGTTGAACATAACGTGGTCTACATATGCCATCAACAGAAGTATTTACAGAATAGTTAAGAGTAAAAAAAATAAAAAATAAAAAAATTGTGGCAAATGCAGAGAATAGTGTGTAGTGTTTTGAAAAAAAATGTGTTTTAAATCTGCAGTTTGAGTGTAAAGCAGGAATTGTGCTTGTAGTTTAGCAGAATTGGTTCAGGGGGTTGGTGCTTTAGTTACATGTTGTAGTCATTGTGTCTACAAGTACAAGTAATTGTGTGTAAACAATTGGGAAAAACTGTAACATGTCTCCATAGTAACACATACCATAGTAACACATAATCATATCTACAGGACAGAATTTGCGCAAAGCAACTGGGATTAAAAGATCTGTTCAGCTCGCTGTGATCCTCAATCACCATTAAAAGTGATCAAGAATAAGTTTTACACATTTTTAAAACAGTGCATGTTTGTAATGAATTACATCGATTTTACCGTCTTCATCACTATAGCCGCATGTCAGTACAGTTATAAAAGAAGACGCTTCAATCCCAGTTTGTAGATGTTACATCAGGTTTATTTTGTACATTAACATAATGGGTATCCATACAGCAGTAGATATTAATGTGTATCCTATCACATTTGGGCACACCCTGACAGGCACGGGAACAGTGGGTACAACTAGCATTAAAGGCACAGGCAACAAAAACAGCTACATTGTGATTAGAGCAGAAAGTCCCAATATTGTTAAATGTATAATACATAATCTGATGGGTGTTTTTCAGCTAAAACTTTACAGACACATTCGGGAGACACAAAAGACTCATCTTAATTCTTGAAAATGGGGTAAGATATAGGTCCCCTTTAATTTAAGTCCATAAAAAACAAAAATGTCACTGTCGTGTTTTCTGTGTAAATTTTGGTCAGCTTTTCTCATTTTTCTGATGCAATGAAATGACAAATGGCTGTATACAGGCAAATTTAGTTGTTTCTGTGAGCTAATGAACTGTGGCGGGTTTGCGGTGGAGAAATTGCTTTTTGTGTGTGTGTGTGTGTGTGTGTGTGTGTGTGTGTGTGTGTGTGTGTGTGTGTGTGTGAGTGTGTGTGTGTGTGTGTGTGTGTGTGTGTGTGTGTCGGTGTGTGTGTGTGTGTGTGTGTGTGTGTGTGTGTGTGTGTGTGTGTGTG
>CAIGQZ010000379.1:8552946-8565622 GCA_903798205.1 Danio tinwini
GTGTGTGTGTGTGTGTGTGTGTGTGTGTGTGTGTGTGTGTGTGTGTGCGCTTATCATTAATATGCCTTTTGGCTTTTAAGTCGTTTGGCTTTTAGCAAATAACCCATCTTTGCTTTAGTTTCTTTCTTAATCTGTAGTATGACTCTGGAGAGGTTGGTTTGACGTTTTTGTGCTTTTAAATTAAACTGGAAGGAAGGCACGATTTAAAAAAAGTGGAGGGGAAAAGTCATTAGGTGATATAAATTAATTTAAGACTGTAAAACCTAAAATGTCACTACTGTGTTTTCTATATAAATTTTGGTTAGCATTTCTCACTTTTTCTCATGCAATGAAATGACAAATGACTGTATACTGGCAAGTTCTGTTGTTTCTGTGAGCTAATGAACTGTGGCTGGTTTGTGGTGGGGAAATTGCTTTTTTGTGTGTGCGCACATCATTAATATGCCTTTTGAATATGAAAGTCATTTAGCTTTTAGCTAACAACCCATCTTTGCTTAGGCTTCTTTTTTAATCTGTAGTATGACTCTGGTGAGGTTGAGTTTGTCATTTTTACATATTTAATGTGTATTGAAAGAAAGAAAGTATTTTTAAAAATGAGAGAGGAAGGGTTTTGGTGATTTAATTTAATTTAAGTAAAAAAAACTACAAATGTTGCTGCTGTATTTTCTGCGTAGAGATTCGATTAGCATTTCTCACTTTTCTCTTGCAATGGAATGACAAATTCTTTTGTTTCTGTGAGCAATTTGCAGTAAAGAAATAGCTTTTTTGTGAGTGTGAATCATTAATATGCCTTTTGAAAATGAAAATCATTTTTAGTAGTTTAAGCTTGTCTCATCTTTAGTCTACTTTTTAATCTATAGTATGACTCCAGAGGAGTTGTTTTTGTCAGAGTTGAGTTTGTTTTGGGTGGGGGGAATTATTGGGTAATTTCATTAACATTTAAAATGCTAAAACCTAAATTTAATTACTGCATTTTTTATTTAAAGTTATAGGTTGCCTATTTTTTATGAAGTAAAATGAAAACCAAAACTGAGAATGCTGTGCAATTACAATATTTGCTATTTTATTAAATTATCTAAAGTTATTTTTAAGACTTTTTAAAATGTAATTTATTGACTTCATTAACTTAAATTATACTGATTAAAAAAACAAGCCAACAAAATAACAACATTTTATTGAGATGGAACAAGTCGAGAGGTGTCTTTGTTGGCATGACAGCACAGTAGCGCTATTGCAAGCAGCAGAAACAAATGTACATAGAAATGTCCGGTCAGTGCGTTATTTGAGTAAACTTAGCTTTTCTGGTGAGCATGTGCAGTTCATGAATAGATAAGTATATGGGTTTACAAAAGGAATACTGTGCTAATTTGAACTTTGACGTTGACGCTGGCAAAAATTATCTGGTTTTACAGTGCAAAGCCACTTCACACCAAGCAGTCACTATGGAGGAATAGTGAAACCAGAGCATTGAACACTGCTGGGTAGCGCAGCTCAGCATAGCCTCTTTTTTTCTGGCTCATGTCACCTGTATTTCTCTTTTGATCAAAAAACAAAAATACCATCATTGACCAATAGTTTTCAGTGGTTGAAAAATTTAGTGTATCCCTCCGTAGAATAAAGCCATTGGGTGCTTGCATTCAGTGTAGCTGTCAAACACTTTCATCCTTAAAGAAATACACATGGACATAACCTCAATCCTTTTTGGTGGTGCAATATATATCACCCATACATAAAAATCAATTCTAACAACATTTTAGCTGATTGCGCACATCTCTGTCTCTACTGGAGGTGACAGTGTCAGTATGGTTAAAAAACACTATAGTATTTACTATAAATTAATTTAGTATATTTTCATGTGGGTGTCTGACAACTAAAAATAGATCTGGTAGCAGATATTGCAGTTACTTTTTTACCTTGCACTTTTTTGTTAACATTTATTATTATTTATTTAGGATATGCGTTTTTACATTCTGAATCCAATGCCTATTTGTTAAATTGTTAAAATTAATATAATTAAATTAAATATTCTTAAAAATATAATAGCATGTGTTCTTTGAAAGAGTGTACTTGCATGATGCTATTATATTGTCATTCTGGCATAATACTGTATAATGTTGCATAAAATGGTCTTAAAATGACAATAATATCGTTTCTCAAAAAAAAAATTGGGTGCAATATATCGTAAAACAAAAAATAAATATTGTGACAAGCCTAAGGGTAAGCAAAACTGTCTGTTAGTTTAAAAAAGAGAATAAAACAGAGATTAAAGCAGGGGTCTTAAACTCAAATTGGTGGTTGGTCATATCAGTGACTGACAATTCATAGCACATTTAAGCACACAAAAAAAGTGGAAACCTGATGTAGTTGATGCACTCAGACATTCTTCCCCACAGTATCAAAGCTCCTTTTGTTTTGTGTTGTACATACTGAAGGGGTAGTTTAAACTGCTATGAAAATGCTACAATTTAATAATAGGCATAATAATAATACTTATTATGTCCCGATCAATTGTTGCTTAACCAAAAGTTTAACAGATAGCATAAGACAGCAAAACGCAGTTTGTGTAATGTTATTGAATTTTACTGGCAATTGTTCTTCTCAATATTTTTCTTTTTTGTAAAACTATAACAAAGAGGGGGAAAGTATGTTCACATTTACTTTAACATGTTCAATTTGTTCAATGTTCAAGTGTTACTAATGCACATTTTATACAATTCTTAATATGCATATTAGGAAAATCTATTAATCAGACCATTTGAATCAAATATTAGCAAAATGATCATATTTACACTACACCACCAGCATAACGTGTAAACCATGAAGAAGTGTTTGTACAACAAAACACAGGAATTATAAAACTTATCATAATCAAACGACCCTTGAATATATTAAAAAATAGAGCTTTAGTAAAAACAGAGCACTTACGGACATATTTTAAGGTTTAAATCAGCCCCAGAAAAAATCTGCATGTGAGTTACTCTTGACCCAGACTGAGAGAAACTGAAAGTAACCCGAATATACAGTATAGTACAGTGCCTTAAATGTCCAGTAGGTGGGGGGTCAAAAATATATGTTTTGTTGGGCCAAACCTCAATATATATTTTGGGCGTCAGTTGCAGGCCGGAGGGAGTTTGAGACACCTGAATTAGAGCTTAAATAATAAAATTGTATTTATGTAATAAATTAATTTTAACTGTAAATTTTATTTAAATCCTTAAATGCTTAACAGTTGCTGCTGTGTATTTCTGCGAAACATTTCTTGCTTTTCTCATGCGATAAAATGACAAATGACTGTATACAGGCAAATTCTTTTGTTTCTGTGAGCTAATGAACTGTGGCAGGTTTGCAGTGGAGAAATATCTTTTTTTTGTGTGTGTGTGTGTGCATCGTTAATATGCTTTTTGAATAAGAAAGTCGTTTACACACCGCCACCTCTTTCTCTGTGTCTGTCTTTATGAGCGTGTGGGGGGTAATCGGCAGTGTTAGCTTTCCTAGAAAAGAAACTGTACATTTCCTCTATTAGACTCACAGCAATCATCCGCAAGAGCCAGACAGCACATATTTCATAAAGGCTCTGTGTTTCTTTACAAAACTTCCAATTACTTCACTCCGAAGGCCCTGCTCCTTCTGTTTCCGGTTCAATTTAATGTTCTCCAGCTTTTATGTGGGGTGGACGTGCACACACAAGGGCTGCTAATTTTGCCACTGGGTTTAAACTTACCTTGGCATTGATATAATGGTAAGCGTGGAAGGGAATGGATGAAATAGGGACTGAGATGCAGTGTAAATACATACTGCAACCTGGCTGTTTATTAGAGTATCATTGACTTAACCTGGTGCCATTCTGAAAGCGCATGACTTTCTTTGTTCTGTAAATAAAAAGGAGAAAATTGGCTGAATATGTTTTTATATACACACTGTGTGGTAAAACCATAGGACAGTATTAGATCAGATTATATTATTATTTCTGTAATGAATGTAAAATGATATTTTATTTATAAAATAACACCTATTTTACAGCTTTTTCAATATTTAAGATAAGTATTTTGTGTCTCCAGAATGTTTCTGTAAAGTTTCAGCTCAAAACACCCATCAGAAAATTTATTATAGCTTTCAGAATATTGGGATTTTCTCTACTTTCTAAACATTATGTAGCTGTTGTTGTTGCATGTGCCATTAATGCTAGTTCTCCCAGCCCACCGTTCACACGTTCCTGTCAGTGTGCCTTAATCTCTGCCTTGGCAGCTTCAGATAAACAGCACAGTGACAGATATGAAGGAAGCAGATCTCACATAACATTTGTGAGAAATACAGTAAGAACTTTCCCAATGATTATTTGATGTATTTGCTGTGGAGTTGCAACATTGATGAGTCACTCACAATGTCGTTACATAAGTTTACGCACACACACACACACACACACACACACACACACACACACACACACACACACACACACACACACACACAGATGAACACACAAAGCTCACGTTTTTACATGGCAAATGTGACAGGATACACATTAATATTCACTGCTGTATGGATATCCGTTATGTTAATGTACAAAATAAACCCGTCCACAAACTGAGATTGAAGCATCTTCTTTTAGAATTGTACTGACATGCGGCTGTGGTGATTAAGACGGTAAAATCGCTGTAATTCATTACAAACATGCAGAAACATAAAAACATTTTAAACTTGTAAAACTCATTCTTGATCACATTTGATGATGGTTGATGATCACAGCAAGCTAAACAGATCTTTTAATCCCAGTTCCATGCACACGTCCTGTCTTGTGGATATGATTATACGTGTTACTATGGAGACATGTCAATATGGGGCTGTCAATCAATTCGCTGGGCGGGAAACCGCACTCCAACATCACACTGTGGTGGACCTGAAAATGAGAGGGATTTGGATGCTATTTTAACATCAGGAAATAAAAAAAATGCTTATTGTCTTTATATCACCCCAATATGACATTATACCTACACACAGTTCTGTCCAAACAGCTCCCAAAAGATGAATTTCATCTTTCATTTTTAATTAAAAGATGATCAAAGAACAATTCTTTATAGTTTGGAGAACAGTTTCACAATCTAACGAACCCTTTTCCACTGTAACAAACTTTTTTGTGGAATGAATTTCATGGATTTTAAAGGAATGGCTCAAACAAAACTGAAAATGTAATCATTTACTTCCAAATCTTTGCAAGTAGTTCCAAATCTTTATGAATTTATTTCTCCTGTAGAATGATTCAAATTACCAACCTTTTTCTAAATATCTTCTTTAATTTTTAACAGAAGCAAGGAACACATAAAGGTTTGAAACAAATAAAGAATGAGCAAATGATTCATTTTGATGTGAATTTTCATTTTTTTGGGTGAACTACCCTTTTAATAGAACCACTAATTTCATTAAGGAGTCTTTATTTTTGAATAAAAAAGTAAAACTTCACTTTGAAAAACAAACTATAGTCAGCTGAATGTAATAGGCTTCTAGATGTTTTTATTTAAATATCAGTTTTTACCATGGTCATGTCATGCATGTCTTGAAGGAAAATTGCCTGCGTTTCGACATGGATGAGCATGTATCTGCTTTTGATCGCCTCTGCATGGCTTGGCATTGTGTGCATTAGACTATGAGCACATCAAACTCCTTTATAGCGCTTCGAACTTTCATCTCCTGTCATGTGTCTATAGCAAGCCTGTTTTTTCCACTATACCGTCCACGCAGATCTAACACTCCTGTCTCGATGCTCAGTGAGCCGTTCAGTCTGACGGATGACAGATTCTCTAAATGGGAACCTCCATCAGAGACACGCGCACATTAAAGATTTAGACCTCTCAATAATTCAGATCACTATGAAAGGACCCTCGCTGCCCCCCCTTTGCGTCTGGATAAAGGTTAAACACAAACAAGTCAGGACTGATGGAGTGAAGTTCGAAATGGAGGCTGTTGGGGTCTTTCAGCAGGTAATGGTCCACTTTCGCCACGTGACCACTCAAATGTCACGATAGATAAAGATGATGACTCTTATTTGGCACCCAATCTGCATGTGTTGTGGGTAAACTGATTTGGCGAATGCTTTAGACAAGGTATTATAAGCTGAGGATTGCAGTCGGAGCTCAGTTGTGTAGTTGAGCCGTGATAAAGTCGGCTGATCTGGGCTGAGTCTAGCGGTGCATGGCGGGCCGCTGTGTGCGCTGATGGCTGAGGAAGCTGCTGTAATATCCTCCACCCCGCCGTTCAGCCCTCCCGGAGGAGATTAACCCTGCAGGGCAAGGGATCACCTGCTGAGATACACGCTCTCACCCACTGACACACATCCTCAGCCCAAGCGCAGCTCCGCTTCACACTCTTCTTTTTTTTGACTGTTATTTTCTTTGAACTTATGTTTGAACTTATGTTCATGGAAACCAAGCACAACAAGCAAGAGAAATAAGAGTTTTGCTTGTAAGTAAATGAGCTACTGGTTAGTTGGCATGTAGCATTTTGTTTTGTTGCAAGGGTATACTTTTAGCAGTAGGCAAAAATACACTGTATGGGTCAAAATCATATTTTCTTGTATGCCAAAAATCATTAGAATATTAAGTAAATATTATGTTCCATGAAGATCTTTTGAAAATTTCCTACTGTAAATATACCAAAACTCAATGTATCATTAGTAATGTGCATTGCAAAAGCACGGCGAAGGTTTTCTCAGTATTTTTTATTCATTTATTTATTTTTTAATCCTCAAATTCCAAATATTTATATACTTGTATCTCGGACAAATAGTGCTACTTTTAGATAATGAAATCTCAATTTGAAAAAAAAAAATACCATGTGTGGTCATCCAGGGTCAATAATTTTTTTTTTCATTCCGTAAGTTATTCTTTTTTTGTCTAAAACTAATACAACATCAGAATCCCCGGGGTGGTATCTTATCAAAAGGGGCACATTTGTTCCTAAAGGGTAAGTGTTAATCATGCAAAATGTTAAATAATATGCACATCTTCACTGTTACTTTTCAATTTGCATTGTACTTTTTCCTCAATTTCTTGTAAATAAATGCATTTGTGCTGATTGACTTTCTGGTTGGGGCCATATGCATTTGTTGCCCTACAGAAAATATTATTACAAATATGTGTTTCAATAACGAAGAACTTCTTAATTTTATTCTACACTCACCGGCCACTTTATTAGGTACACCTTAGTAGTACTGGGTTAGACCACCGTTTGCCTTCAGAACTGCCTTAATCTTTGTGGAATAGATTCAACAAGGTACTGGAAATATTCCTCAGAGATTTCAGTCCACATTGACATGACAGCATCATGCAGTTGCTGCAGATTTGCCGGCTGCACATCCTTGATGCAAATCTTCCATTTCACCATATCACAAAGGTGCTCTATTGGATTGAGATCCGGTGACTGTGGAGTCCATTTGAGTACAGTGAACTCATTATCATGTTCAAGAAACCAGTCTGAGATAATGTAGCCCATCCACCTCAAGGTTCGACGTATTGTGTATTCAGAGATGCTCTTCTGCATACCTAGGTTGTAATGAGTGGTTATTTGAGTTACTGTTACCTTTCTATTAGCTCAAACCAGTCTTGCCCTTTTTTCTCTAACCTCTGACATCAACAAGGCATTTGCGACCACACAACAGCCCCTCACTGAATATTTTCTCTTTTTCTGACCATTCTCTGTTAACACTAGAGATGGTTGTGTATGAAAATCCCAGTAGATAAGCAGTTTCTGAAATACTCAGAGCAGCCTGTCTGGCACAAACAACCGTCCCACAATTAGATTCACTTAAATCATCTTTCTTCCCCATTCTGATGCTTGGTTTGAACTGCAGCAGATCATATTTACCATGTCAACATGCTTAAATGCATTGAGTTTTTGCCATGTGATTGGCTGATTAGAAATTGGCATTAACGAGCAGTTGGACCGGTGTACCTAATAAAGTGGCCAGTGAGTGTATTTATTCTAAATATGAACTTCTATTGATTTTATTACCATTTAAAATTTATCATGTAGTCTATGTCAGATTTTACTAACCAACTTTCAGGAAATATATTTATTTCCAACAAGGCCCTACTTTTTTGACATTGAACAGTCATTCTGGAGGCAGCCTTGCAGTGCCACATCAGTACTGGGTCAATATCAAGAGGTCTATATTATCAAAAAGTGTATTATCGGCTGCTTGACCGTAAAATCTCCATCATGGCATTTTATGATACAATCTTGAACGCCATGTTAAGTTGTTCTTTGACCTTGTTTGTCAGCAAGGTCTTCATGGAGGCACTTTAAATGCTGTCGTGAGCTGACAGACTGGATTTCTGTGATAATGGGAATGTGTTCGTTTTAAAGTGTCTAGACATGCCCTGACTTGACTCATTCACACACTTTTCTTTCCGTCAGACTCTTTCCAGCCTCTTCGGCATTGGACGAAGGTCCTGAATTACAAATAATTTGGAGCACATTGCATCCAGATTTCATTGGAGTCCTGCCCTTGCGGTTTATAGAGTGGTAGATGAAAGTAAAAGCAGTCCTACTGGATCTCTGGGTGAACTTGACCATGTTACAAGTCGGAATAGCCATAAAGCAAAAATGAAACAAATCCAGCTATTTTGTATCAATATTCTGTCACAGATCATTCAATTCCATCAAATTTTCTGTTCTGGAATTTAATGGCACTTTGATATTTCATTCTGTTTGATTCCTAAGTTCACCTTGTCTTATAGAGTAAAAAAAACAAAAAACATTTTCATCAGACAGGCATGCAAGACAAGACAGATCTGATAATAAATGGACACACCGTCTCTGAAAGAATGGCTAATTAATTTTCTTCGTAATGAGCTGCCTCTTTTGAGAGGTTGACGGGCTAATGAATCCTGGCCTCTCATCTCCAGTTACGCTTTTGTGTCATCCAAAAAAATAAAAATACAAAAATTATCAGGACCGGCACAGTAAGAGGAGTCATGTCAGGTCATTTGAAAACACGGCTTTAAAAGCGAACAATATTGCAGGTGTGAGGAAGGCCATGGAGATTGATAGAAGAAAATAGGGCCATTCATGAAATGAGCAAAGGAGATTTTTGCAATGAAAAGGCTCTACAATTAACCAACAAGCACTCTCCTTCCTCCGCTTCTCTGTGGGAAATTGCTTTAACATTTAAAGAGTCGGTGGGTCGACAGAAAGAGATGGTGCCATGCTGGGTCCCAGAGAATTGCACGTTTTCTCATGAATTGAGTTAGTTCAAAAGAGCTGTAATTCTCTTCTTTCTGGCTTTTATAAGCACCGTTATCCCTTCAACTTTACGTGACCTGCCACTCTGTACACAGTATGTCACCTTTCTCACCCGATTAGGGTGTCATGTCATGCGTTCATGTCTGAAACCTCTACGTCTTGGTGCAAACGGTGCCCATCTAGTGATAAACGTCTGGATGGATCAGTGTCTTTGACGGCTACGTTCAAAGACAAGCAAAGTTTTTTGTAAAAGAGCTTTGACATTTAGTGGTGTCGGAGCATTGGGCGGCTGAGGTGTCAGATCAGCTTAAGCAGATGTGCGGTGCAGGCTGTATTTCACCTTTATGCCAGGTTCACCTCTGCCTAAGGCCGGCTCATTTCTGCAACATTAATTTTCATGCTCCTCTGCCATGTGTGACAGCCAATAATAAAAGGCCAAACCGCTCTTTTGCTCAACTCGTGGACATATTTATGACTAAGGAAGCTTCATCTCCATATGTTTTGTTTTTTGTTTGTTTTGTACATCCTACACTTACCAGATATTTCATATTTTATATTGAGCATAGCCAGCAAACTATTTTGTGTTTAATAGATGTCTAATAGACATCTAAACGTAGACAGCTTGGCTAAAACAAAGCTAAACTTGGGCTGTCAGTGAAAATCTAATAGACATCTAATAGCCCAAAACTAGACGTCAAATAGACAGATTAGACAGACTTTATATGTGTAGTCATTCATTTCTGTAAATTTGATGACTAGTCTAGTTTTGGCCTATTCTTAGACGTCTATTAGATTTTCACTGAGAGCCCAAATTTATCCTTGTTTTAGCCAAGACCACTATGTTTAGATGTCTATTAGACATCTTTTAAAAACAAAGAAATGCTTGCTGGGTATAATTAATGTTTATTCATGTCAGAATGATTTCATATAGATAATCTGAATTTGGCCTAAGTGGTTATATTTAAATAATAATTTAATACTTAAATAAAACTATTTTATCTATTAGGAAGTTATTAGATTAGGAAGTGGTCATTACATATATGAATGGAGAGCAGTGGATGAAGTGATTTGCAGCTTCAGTGACATTGGATTTATTTACATCGAGACCTGGACATTTCCATGTCATTGTGCAAATAACGACAAGAATAAAAGGTATTTCAAATATAAAATAATGATATTATTATCATTTGTTAAAAATATAAATTTAAAATATATAATATATAATACAAAATTGTGATTATATATAACAATCCATTTGTTACAATCACCAGCAATCTAATACTTTTAGACCTTTCCTGGACCACCAACACCTCCAGCCTGGTCAAGAAGGCACCAGTGCCTATTTTTCTTAAGGCAACTTAAGAAGAACCAGCTGTCATCAGCCGTCTTGGTGAACTTCTATCGCTGCACAATAGAAAGCATACAGACCAACTGCGTCACAGTCTGGTATGGAAGCTGCTCTGTTACGGAGCGTAAGGCACTGCAGCGGGTGGTGAAAACTGCCCAACGCATTATAGGGACCACACTGCCAGCCATAAAGGACATCCAGAAGAAACACTGTCTGCGCCAAGCATGCAGTATTCTTAAGGATTCCTCTCACTCTGCTCACAGACTGTTTTCTCTCCTGCCTTCTGGCAGGCACTTCAGGTTCCCCCGGACAAAAAAACAGTAGACTAAGGAACAGCTTCTTCCCCAGAGCTGTCTCCCTTTTGAACTCTGCCCTCCACTGACTCTTTTGCTAATACACCCCCCCTCTCTTCATACCTTATACTCCTCATAATCACTGCACTATTTAACATTTGCACATTTAAAAAATGCACATATTCATTGCACTACATTGCACTTGTAAGATGGCTAAACCTCTCCAGAATGTCAGATCCTGAGAGCTGATATGGAATTACATGAGATGCAATAAAACAATAAACTTTCTGGTCTGAGAAAGAAGATAACGAAACCAGCTGTTCAACTGTTCTATTCAAATCACTGTTGACAATCCAAATGTAGGCTGAAGACACAGGGCTACACCTCACCAGGGGGTAATGCGAGAAAGTTCACCCTTCTCATTTCACCTCAAGCCCCCTTCTTGACCTTTAAGCTACCTTTCTCCATCAGAGCACATTCCACATAAAATGCTCGAGGTTTTTATATGATGTATGTTATAGCACTGTATTCATGTTTGGTATCATTTTAAATGTCTCTGTGTGATTGGTAAAGTGGTCTTAATTTCACTATAATATTTTATTTGTATATGTTGATTTGGTTTTTAACTTTGATAAAATCTCTGCCAGATGCTCCCCCTAGTGACAATTAACATCTCCAATTCACCAGGCAGGGGTCTCTGTGACGCCTCTATTGTCTTGAATTTATGGCTTTTTGTTCTGAGTTGAATATATAAGGTAAAGATGTGATATGGGTCATTGGAATCTTGTAGCCAAGACCCCGTTGCAGCAACTCTGAGACTTCTGCTGCAATGTATTTCTCTGGTCGGGTATGCATCTTTAACTCTTTGATTTATCCTTGAGTAATGGATGTTATATTGTTACAGTATCATCTCTGAATTGGCTTGATGATTGTTTTATTATATACTTGGCATTATACAATTTTACCTGACGAATAAAATGTTAAGTTTTGACTCATTCTGAATTCTCCTGAAATCTTTTATATCCAGTAGATTACGTGGAGTTTTTCGCTACCTTTATGAGTGGCATAATTATTTGATTATTAGACACATAGACTATACGTAGCAGTTGGCACGTTAGCATGGAGATATTTTAATTATTTAACCACTGAAGCTAGCAAGATGCAGGGCTTGACTAAGTGAGATGTTATTTTAGTATGAAAACCAGTCTATTTGAATATTAGTTAATCCTGCACCCTTAGACTAACTTCAGAGTGTCGACATACTGTCCATGAGAAGACACGAGAAGACGTGTGAAACTCTGAGCGGCGTTTGGTCCCTAATGAACGTATAAACTGAAGAGTATGGGAACAGATAGATCAACACTCTAAATTTAGTCATAAATTATTATTGTGATCGGTTCCTAAAATTAGAAATACAGTCTAAAAACATACCCACTGCACATGTACATTTGTAATTATGTACAAACCCACTGTACATATACACTTGTAATTATGTTTATCTATATGCACACTTCTGATTATTAATAGCAACCTGTACATATATCCATCTATTGTAAATCTCTGTTCATAGCTAATACAACCTGTATAAAATGTTCATAGTACATCCATTTGTAAATATCACCATAGTTTTTCTATAACTGCACTTTATAACTTATACCTGTATCTTGCACTTGCTGCTAATGCACTCCTGGTTAGACCTAAACTGCATTTCGTTTCCTTGTACTTGTACATGTGTAATGACAATAAAGTTGAATCTAATCTAATCTAATCTAATCTAATCTAATCTAATCTAATCTAA
>CAIGQZ010000379.1:8571064-8583421 GCA_903798205.1 Danio tinwini
TAGGTTAACTGTTTTTGTGCTGTTTAGCACTCCTTAGCACGTTCAGAGAGAGAGAGAGAGAGAGAGAGATCGCATCACATACAGTATACGGTTCTTCCACTCACCTCTTTCAGTGGATTTTTTCCTGGATTTTGTTCTCTTTGCCTTTCATCCCTTAAAACCTTTCATACTCTGTTCATCCATTTGTTCATGTTGGCTTTCCTTTTTTTGCAGAGGATTTTCCTTTTAATGTTCGAATCGGACATGACAGCAAGCAGCATCCCCATTCTTTTTAGTGGACATAAGTTGTTGTTTTTTTCGCATGACACTATTTTAAAATATCCCCAAAGTGTTTCTGTATACAAAGTTCACACATACAAATAATGTCACATGGTTATCTAATTGTTTTTTTTGGGGGTTTTTTTTGTCTTATACGGTTGTTCGTCGCATGCACTCAAGTGTAGTGTGTTTTTAGGTGCATTGAGTTCTATTTGTATAGCCACAGCTTTATTCCAATTACCATCATAAATTGTAGTTAGTGTTGCTAAACCATGGTTTATTTGGGGGTCATGGTTGACCATGATAACCTCAAATTAACCATATTTTGGCAAATCAGTTTTACCATAGTAGTTGTTGTAAAACTGTGGTTATACAAATGTAAGTCAATACATAAAAAACATACTACTAATTTACATGGTTAAATTTTGTAAAGGCTGTCCTGCATTTCACAATACATACAGTATTATGAAACTGACAGTGTTGTGCTAGTTACTAAAACATAGTAACTAGTTACAATTACTGTCGATTACTTACATCAAAAAGTAATGCATTACTGTTAAAAGTCATTTTTGAGTTAATTTTCCAAAGAAAAAATGTAATGCTCCAATTAATGCTCGTATAACGTTACTTCAGTGCTGCATGGAAAATACGCTGTTGATCAACTTCAAGACAGATTTAAACAAAAAGTAATTTTTAACTCTAATTTACCAGACTAGCAGCACAAAAATAAAAAATATTCCAAGGTGATAAACCAGCTGAATAATATATTCAGAAACAAAAAAGCAAAAACTAAAGTTGCTTCAGCATCATAAAAGTTTTTGTATTTAACCCTTAAACATGTTCCTTCACAGCTTGAGTATGAAAACACAAAACCTTTTTGAAAAAAAGAAATCTGAATTATCATTCAGAATCAACTTAGTGAAAGTCAGCACCAACAACGGCTATTATAGACAACCATACATTTTAAACAAAACAAAGGGTGACACGGTGGCGCAGTGGGTAGCACATTCGCCTCACAGCAAGAAGGTTGCTGGTTCGAGCCTCGGCTGGTGATTCTGTGTGGAGTTTGCATGTTCTCCCCGTGTTCGCGTGGGTTTCCTCCGGGTGCTCCGGTTTCCCCCCACAGTCCAAAGTCATGTGGTTTAGGTGAAGTGGGTATGCTAAATTGATCATAGTGTTTGAGTTTGTGTGTTAATGTGGGTTCACCACATTCCGCTGTGGTGAACCCACATTAATAAAGGGACTAAGAAAATTAATCAATGAATAAACAAAACAAAAACATAACAGCTGCTCAAAAATTAAATCTTTGAGCAATTTTTAAACTAACCACATGGTATGTCAACAACTTATGAAAAGTAAGATGTGCATGTTCAAAGTGCAAAATCTGCTGTTGTATAGCAGCTATAAAAATATGTAAAACAATAAAAAATCACAGCATTTTTCTGAGCAAGACAACACTATACATTTTAAATAATGTGTTCTGAAATATAACAGAAATGTGTCACTATGTCTACTAAACTAATTAATTTAGTTGTACAGATAACAAATGTGTGCTTATTTATTTGAAACAACAAACATAGCAGTATTAGTAATAGTAATTAATAATAGTAATGTTAATAGTTCTTGGTCTCTCTCACACACACAGTCAGTCTACCTCGCCCTCATTCGGTCTCTCTTGCGAGCAGACTTGGTCTCTCTTGCACTCACCCGGTCTTTCTCTCGAGCACACCTGGCCTGTCTTGCGCACACTCTGTCTCTCTTGTGCACACACTTGGTTTACCTCGCATGCATTTGGTCTTTGCTTTCACTTGACTTTTCACCAGTCTGGCACCTATTCTTTACGGTGGTTGGTTGGCATCCACCAGTCCAACAATGCGTCGCTGTTGTAAACCGCTGTGGGCTAGACTGCAGCCAAAATTAATTAGTAAAGAACAAACGCATAATATTGTAACGATAACAATGTTACTATATTTAAAAAAGTAATGTGTAACAGTATTTGTTACTGTCAAAAGTAGTGCCGTTACAGTAATGCAGGGATGTCAAACTCAGTTCATGGAGGGCCACAGCCCTGCACAGTTTAGCTCCAACCCTAATTAAACACACCTGATTAAACTGATCTCATTCAATTATTAATTGAGTAATCCTTCAGGCTTGTTTGAAACCTACCAGTAAGTGTGCTGAAGCAGGGTTGGAACTAAACTGTGCAGGGCTGCGGCCCTCCAGGAATTGAGTTTGACATCCCTGCAGTAACGCATTACTATTAATGTGTTATTGCCCAACACTGGAAACTGGCCTACCTCAAAGATTTTCTAATAAACGTAAAAATGCCATTCAAAATCAGTTCATTCCTGTTGGTTGTATGTTAGTGTGCATCTAAAGTGCACAGTAAAGTACATGTAAAGTACACAGGCACCAGAAGACAAACCAGACGAAAATCCTCTGATCCGTCTACTTAAGCTCAATTGAAAGCATCTGACCGGCCTACAGCTTTTATGTTTGTTTGAAGCGCAAATGAGTTCCTCTGTGAAGTTCACCGTGGCTTCAATGCAATTCCACCAAGGCTACAGTTCGTTCTCTAATTCGGTCGCAACCCTCGAGCCCTGTCAGCAATAACATACAAATAAAATACCTTGACTTACAGGAACCATCTTGGCTCTGCTCGTGAGGTTCAACCAAGCAAAGAAGAAGAATAAAAGGAGATTTTAATTAGACCCTTTGGCAGAGTGTGTCCTTGTCTCAGTCCATGACGGCAGCAGATAATGAGGTTGGCGTGCCTTTTCAGGTTAGTTAATATCTGAAAGTAGCCCATTTTAGAGGCGTTTATAACCAATTGAATCGCTGACCGTGTGTGGTCAGCTGGTTCATCGGCCAAGGCTCTCAATAACCATATGTCCTCGAGAGTCAGAGAGCAAAGGGAGACTTGTTCTTCATCAGTGTTCAATAAGCTTAGAGAAGAAATCCTGCGATCACACGAGACGCCCCCTCTACAATCAAATCTGAAGGACTCTCACGTCTGAAGAGTGATCTAATAAGAATGATCTGAATGTAACAAAGCGAGCATGAGGAGTGCAGTACACCCTGTGCTTTATTAGGGAAAAATGAGAAGCACAGGCTGAATCCTCGGTGCCAATTAGCTGAGTAGTGCTGCATCAATCCACCAGTATCTCAGAAAACAGACCTGCACCCATTCATCCATCCTTCTGTCCATCTGTCTCTACATCCATCCATTTGTATATCTATTTAGCTACTGTATCTGTCTGTACGTCTGTTCGTCCGTCCATTCATCATCCATCCATCCATATCCAACTATCTGTTATCTGTCTCTCTGTCTGTCTGTTTATCTACAGTTAGCCACACATACAGACTTTACAGAAAAATTACCGGCAATTTTCCGGAAAGGGATCATGTGTGAACAGGCCCTTTAAATACCGGTAAATATGTTCTGTGAATTTTCCGGGAAGAAAAGTTGTAACATTACCGGTAATTTCCCGAAAGGCTGCTCTGTGTAAATGCAGAAGGAAAATTGCAGAAAAGAGCGCATTTACGCTAAGAAACGCGCTGACGTGAGACATCTACTCTAGCCAATCAGACAAATTCATATCCGAGCTGTTTATTATTATTAAAATAACTGACTTTAAATCCTTCTCCAGACGCATTTAGCTGCTGCTTGATAGTCAGGTAATATTTCTATGTTCCTTCTTAGTGCCAACTGTTGAAAAAATTATCTGTAACACTTTATAATAACTGCACACTATGAACCATTTATTAAGCATTAGCAAATAGTGAATTCATTACTGTTAAGCATTAATACTACATTAATAAATGTTAGTAAGCAGTTCATAACTGCAGCTACAAATGCTGTATTCTTCACATAACCACATTTATAATGTGCTTAAATGTTGTATTTTCATACTTTGTTAATAATTAAATTTTCAAGACTAAATTAAGTATTGCATTATTTACAAACCAGTTATTTAAGCATAGTTGGTGGCTTTTTAAGATAATTCAGAATGAGTTTGTAAATGATAAATAAACTATTCAAATGAACATTTATAATTCTTATTATTTAGGCATATACTAATTGTTAATTTATATGTTAATAACTGCTTAATAACTCAGCTTAATGCAGTTTTGTGACCTAATCTAAAGTGAGTTCTATTTCTAAATTCCTTATAAATGACAATTAAAGGCTCAGTTATATTCTAAAGTGGAAAAAAGAACATAAACAACATTATTCATACACCTATTTGTTTGAAGATACACAAATGAAACTGTTTCAAATAAAAAAATAAATCTTTGCAACCTTATCTAAAATAAAATTACTGTTCAGTTTAAACATTGCATCTTATTATATTGTTAGATGATTATATTGTGATTATATTGTTGTTGTTTTATAGAGTTTTATGTTATATTTTGACTCCTGATATTCAGCAATGTTTACACAGTAATTTTACTTTTTAGATAGGATTGCAAAGATTATTGTTCATTTAATCCTGAGTTCATTTAAGCCTTTAGTTGTCATTTATAAGGGATTTATAAAGCATAAATAGTTCTCACTTTAGATTAGGTCACAAAACTGCATGAAATTGAGTTAATAAAGCATTTATTAACATACAAATTAAGTATTAGTATATGCCTGAATAATAAAAATTATAAATGTTCATTTGAATAGTTTATTAATCATTTACTAACTCATTCTGAATGATCTTAAAAACCACCAACTACTCTTAAATACAAATGGTTTGTAAATAATGCAATACTTTATTTAGTAATGAAAAATAAATCATTAACAAAGTATGAAAGTACAATTATTAAGCACATTATAAATGTGGTTATAAGTCAATAATACAACATTTGTAGCTGTATTTATAAACTGCTTACTAATGTTTATTAATGTTGAGTTAATGCTTAACAAATTTACTAGTTGCTAATGTTTAGTAAATGACTCATAGTGTGTAGTTATTATAAAGTGTTACGAAATTATCAATAAAATGCTTTTGATAAACTGCTGTGAAGCGCACATGCATATGAAGGAGCACTCCTGTGAGTCAAATTTGAGTAGCCTACAACAACAACGAGAGTCTTTAGTTTTAAAAAGTATCTCACAAGCCGCAGCACTAACTCAGTATGCGGTATGCAAATATGTTCCTCCATATCTTTTCATCAATGTTGTTCACAATATCCTTTATTTGGTCCATCTCTGGGACAAAAGCAGCTAAAGTTTTAAATAAAAGTAAAGCCATCAAGAAAAAGACTGACCCCTTTCATGGTTAATACAAGCACGGCCGTTTTAGAGCAAATTTTTGGTTAGTCATGTCAGAATTTACCAATATTTTGGAATGGATGTGTGAATGGAACTTTCTGGAAAAATTTCGGAATGTCCTTGCCTGTGTGAACAGCACATACAGCATTTGAATTTACCGGTAAAGTTGTCCTGGAAATTTTACAGATATTTACCAGGTAGTGAAAGATGCTAGTATCTATATATCTGTCCACCCGTATGCATCCCCTAATTTATACATAATCTGACAGCTAAATAAAAATATGATATAAATAATTGGTTTGGATAGGAAAATTCTTGGCTCAGATACTGCTATTTGAAAAACTGGAATCTGAAAGTTTAAAAAAATCTAAATGTTGAGACAATAGCTATGTTTCCATCCAAAAATGTGAATTAACTTTACACACATGCGCAAAACTGGATCATTGCATAAAAGACGTGTAAATAAAGCAGCATTTCCATCCAACGAGTCAAAGAGAATAAAATGGTCACTTCCTGATTAACTGGCGCCAAATATTAACAGTAAAAACGGAATTTGCTGCAGTAGGAGAAGCTGCGTGAATCTTTTCTTTATTTAATTGCACCTCAGAAGACAATGCCGACATGCAATGAATGCGTGGTGGCGTTTGAAGGCGTGAGACTCGAAGCACAGATGCTCTTGACAGTTTTGGACGTAATTAATAATATAATAACATTAATACTGAAATGGTGAAGACGTTTTAGAATGACCAAAACAACATTTCAGATGTTTTACAATGTGCTCAGCTTGCTAGTTTGTCCATTCACACACAATTTTTCATCACATGATCTCTTATAACAAAATCACATGACCTTTTATTAATGCGCATACTGGAATTTGTTCAGTAAAAGTGTTTGCATCATAGTTTATGTGCGTCTTTTCTTATCGAATAAAGCGTTTATCCTACTCAGTTATTTCCATCAACAGATTTTTTTATGCGCATATCCAAAATGTATAGAAATTTAGCTAATGACCTTCAAAATTAAAATCTTAGCAGTGTTTTGCAAGGAAAAAATATATACAAATGCTTGCCAGTCATTTCATAGCAGCTGTATTTTAAGGACAGCGGATTGGAATGTAAAAACGTGTTCTGTGTGAATCACCAAAGGCTGACTTTTTTATTCATGTCAAAATCACATGATCCACACACGGCAAGTTGACACACAGCACGGCAAGTTGACATAAGCATTAATGTCAAACAGTCGACTTGTCTGTGGAACTCAAATGTAAAGTGAAACTGCATATTGAATTTGACTGCAATCTGATCACTGAAGACGTGTGAAAAGACCATTAAGACCTTGAGATGGGACATTTTGAATTAAGCCAGCAAGCGACCATTCAACGAAGCATTTAAACACCAATAAATATTATTGGTCCTCTTACAATCTTTTTGTACAAAATCTTTCTGTTCTTTATTGATCAGCTTTTTTCCCCGCAGAAATACACAGTCATCTCTGTGACCTATTTTGAATGATCCAGCTCTCACATATGTGTCTGTCACACTGTGAAGTGCAGAAAAATAGTCACTGAGAGGCAGCTTCAAAAGCTGTGTGTTTCCTGAGGTTGTCTGGGTTACTGCGGCTATTGTTTCCTTCTTCCACTAAAAGCCGTTCCCTCCTACTTCACAAGCGTGAATAACAGTAATGATGCAAAACCCCAGTAATTACATTAATGATTGGCCATGACACAGGGAGCATGTCAGTGCAGATGGTTTAACAATGGAGCGTGATGTCAGTGGGTGGGAGAAAACATCAAGACTTTTCATGCTTTCTCGTGTTGGAGTACACACATGCGCTCATGCTTGCTGCCGTCCGCCAGCTTGTGCATTCTCATGCATTTTTCATTTCCATCTCTTACATATATTCACGCATGGATTTTTAAATACATCGGTATTCCAGTTCGAACGTCTCCGCTCTGCAGATTTCTTTTGCGAAAAGAAGTTTGGCATCCCGTTTAAAATGTGAATCCTATCTCAATGAGCACATGTACGACTCCAAAGTTCACTTTTCATTCCGTGTAATTGCCTCCCTGAAACACTTTTGTACGAATTGATCCGCAGCTTGAAATAATCCATTGGATTTCAAATTTCACCGCGCGCCGTTATTTACAAAACAATCATACTGCCACAGTTGTTTACACATTGTATGAAAAGGCTGCCTTTTGTAGTCTATCCTCATCCCAAATACAATGGAGCAGAAAAAATCTGTTCAATTTTGTTGCCTACATACTGAGAGAGATGCATTCACGTCACTCTGTGCAGCGGCCAATGTGTAGATAATCTATCACTGTATTGTGAGCAGACAGACAAGCGAGAGAGCGAGGCTGTGTTATTGGAGTCAGGGGGAATGTGGATGCTCTGGGTTTACTGAAAGCACATGAGGGCTCTGATGGCCTGTCAGAGAGAGAAAGGGATGCTGGGAGGCTGTCAAGATGTCTGGGAGTGTCTCCAGGCTCCCCGCCTCACCGTGTGACACATGCGGCCCCCAGAATCCTGCGCGAATCTCTCAGGACACAGTCCGCGGACTCGTGTCGCACATTCAACAACATTCGGCAGATATGCTGTCAGTGTAGCGCTGCAAGAAAGTGCAACTTATAATGAGGAGCACACTTCCCCTCCGGACAAAATGCTCGCTTGTCGCTGGAGACTTCCTGTTCCTTTGGAGAACATATGCTCAGTTTGAAGATTGTGAAATTGGGTTGTTGGCTAGAAAGTGAGCTGTTTGTAATTATTGGTTTTAGAATGGAAAATGTATGCACTTTTTATTGTTAAACAAGTTTTTGTGCTCTAAATTTCAAATTACATTACATAGAATAGTTAAATCTGCTTAAATAAGTTGTGTAAAACTGACACAAATAATAAGTGCATTTAACTTGGTCATTTAGCCTTTAGTCGTTGAGCAATTTGTAGTAAATATTCTTGATAGTAATACATTTTATTTACTCGTTGCTTTTGCTTTACTGTTGCTTTTATCTTGTTCCATTTTAAGACAAATTAACATTTCTTCTCAGTTGCTTTGGTACTTTTCTCAGATTAGAATTGAAATTCTCAAAACAACCTGTTTAATCTTCACATCATCGTGTCACTTGTGCACACCAAAAAAACTGTTGCTCATTCTTTTGAACAAGTTGTAAAAGCTTTGGTACATCCATGCAAATTCATTCATTCATTTTCTTTTCGGCTAAGTCCCTTTATTAATCCGGGATCGCCACAGCGGAATGAACCGCCAACTTATCCAGCACGTTTTACACAGCGGATGCCCTTCCAGCTTTAACCCATCTCTGGGAAACATCCATACACACTCATTCACACACATACTCTACGGAGAATTTAGCCTACCCAATTCAGCTTTAACGCAATGTCTTTGGACTGTGGGGGAAACCGGAGCACATGGAGGAAACCCACGCCAACCCAGAGAGAACATGCAAACTCCACACAGAAACACCAACTAACCAGCAACCTTCTTGCTGTGAGGCGACAGTACTACTTACTGCACCACGGCGTTGCCTTCCTTGCAAATTATTATGTGCAATTCTCTGATGTTTCTTACATTATCAATTGCTTATGTTGATCAACATTTATTATTTTGGTCTCTGTTGAAAATCATTTTATCATGACGAAAGTCTTTATGGCTGGACAAGTTGTCATAATATTTTTCTATACATTTCCATTAGACTTTTTTTTCTAAATCTGTCTATTTTTCTTAGGTGAATCTTGACTTTTTTTTTTTTAATGAAGGTGCACCTAAAGGAAATTGTTTTATGTTCACATTTCTACTTTTGTTTTTTTGTGCTATGTAGTGCTGTCTGTTCCTTTCTGTATCACAATGACATGATCTGTCAACTAATTACAGTACAAACAGCAAAAAACAACAAAAAAATGCTGTTTACACTGTTATATTGACAACATCACTAGGTGTGGACCAGGTAACATGACATGACTAAGTAACTTGACTGTCTTATCCATACAAAATGACAACATGGCTTGTCATTCTGGTGGCACTGACATATTCATTGACACAGGTATTTAGTTTTGATAGATGAACTAAGGATTTTGAGCAAGAGACTGGCTTTTGTAGGCAATCCATAGTGTTTTGCTATTTGTACGCGTTGTTTTCAGAAATGCACTTACTGTTTTGCAAGTTTAAATTCTGATCTGAGAAATGTACCAAAGCGAAAACTGAGAAAAACTGAGAAAAACTGTAATATAATAGGTTACTATATCCTTGGTTGATGTCTTAAAACAGTAAATTAAACTTGGCAACAAAAGAAATGATTTATGTAGAAGTGTTAAAGTACATTCATCAAAAGTGACATTTATATAGTGAAAATGCTGTTTGTTTTGCACTTAAAATCAAATAAAAAAATTCTAAAGCTGTGGGGAAAAAATATTAGAAAGTTTAGATATTAGAATGATTTCTGAAGGATCATGTGACACTGAAGAATGGAGTAGTGGCAGGTAAAAAAAAACATAGTAATAAATTACATTAATATTTAAACATTTCAAGCTGACTATGGAAAAATTTGACATTGCATTATTCTGTTTTATTATAAATATATATCATGATATGACTATAAGTTCACCAGATAAGTTGAATAGCTCTATTTAGAAGGATTTCATAAATTTAGATCAACTGGGATGATCAAGTCTTTTTCTATGCAGGGTGTTTGCATAAAATATAAAAAAAATAAAGAGCATATATAAATCCTGCGATGTGGTTATTGCAGATACACACATTGCGATATTGATGCTCAAACAATATATTGTTCAGCCCTAATTTTAATGTAATATTAGATTAATCAAAAACAAACCTGTATGAATACTTCTTTTAAACATCTTTGAAACATGACAAGAGTAGTTTACTCATCTGTTTTATTGTTAAATGTTATCAACTGAATTTACCATCTTTACATTACCCTACTGACAATAATTACATTCTTATTAACATACCGATTGTAAATGTCCGTGTTTACATTTTAACATCATTCTTTATTTTATTTATTCATTTTGCTCATCATTTTTCCATCAAACGTGTTTTAATTTAATTAATTTAATTATCATGTATCTACATACTACACAGAAGTACTATTTGTATTGTCTTTCCAATTGCTTAAAAACTTTTAATAAAAGTTTCATTAATAATGTTGAGATTAACATCGTTGGTCAGTTATTGCCATAAGTTAATTTCATTTCTAATAGATTTTGTACAGTAGTTCCTGTCATTAAATCCTGTATAATTTAAACGGCTCTCTCTTTAGAGCTAAATTGTTCAGCAGGGATGTTATTATAAACCTTTGGCAACACTTTGATAGAGGAGCCCATTTCATTAAATCCTTTTAATTAAAAATTAATAAAGGGTATTGTCTTAATCATGAAGTTGCAGGAACCCTATTTAAAAAAAAAAACATTGTCGCTAACTGAATTAATATGTTTCCAGGTTGTTATTGGTAATGAATTATCAGATAATCATTAAGAGGTAATTGCAGTGCAAGTTTCCCCAGCTTTCAATAATGCAGAGCAGACAGCTGCACTTTCATTTGCATTTAATGGACGTGATATGGCGTAAAATCTAACGGCGGCAAATGGAATTAAATTGCGGTTGTTTTAGGAGATGGGCGGGGCTTGTGCCCGAGTCTAATTGATTGATAGCACCGACCACCTGCTCTACTGCCCATTAACTATCAAACAGCATTCATTAAGAGGAGCCGTAGTAATTATGAGAAATGATATTACCCGTGCTGTGGAAAAAAACTAAAGATCTTAGAGATATGAAGGAGGTCATTTGCATATAAGGAGCGTCTACCTATCAGAGCTTGATTAATATTCTGGACATTCAGAGATGAAGGGCCACAGGGATCACATTTAGCCCTTCACTCACATTTGAGACTAACAATAAAATGTTTGCAAATTGTATTTATTTTACCTTAACTTTGTTTTTAATTTATTTAGAAGCATTTGGGCAAATAAAAAGGGCCATACCAGTCCATAAAAAAGCTCATACATTTCCTAAATTGTACAATAAATACTGGTATCTTAATTACCTTAATTATTTAATATGTTTTAGAATGAGAACGCAAAAGCAGGAATTATAGTACAGCCTATAGTAATAATAAAATTTCAAAAGGCTTTGATTTCATGTAATAAATAGGAGCACTGCATGATCAAAGTTAAATGAATCTGGCAAAAGACAAAGGTACAAGACTGAAATTAAACAACTTTAATAAGGGAAAGAACTACAATCCCATGAAGCATTGCGAAAACTTTAAAATGACATGGACTATTCATTGAAAGTTGTTATTTGTATTTATACAAACAATATATTGTACGTATATTGTATAATATGCATTTATACACAGCTTAAGATACTAGATTGTCATTATGTGTAGTGCTTCATAGGTTTGGGAGGACCTAAAGATCTCTTTTGACACTTTTTGACATCTCTTTGCTCACTGAAAATTGATTGGTGGAATCAAGGCAGTCATCAAGGTCTTATGATTCAATTCGAATGAGTATATAAACAGAAATCACCCATAAATTAAGAAATACAGGCAAATGTTAAAGAAATGTTTTACAGTAGACTATTTTAGTATACTTTTTTATTCACTCAAAAAATGTAAATTCTGTCATCATATGCATCTCTCACTTGTTTAAACCTCTTTAAGTTTCTTCTTCTATTGAATACAAAACAACATATTTTAAGGAATGCTAAAAAACTAGTGTCGTATAATTCTATAATACATTTTTCTTTCTAATGAGTCAAGCAAAAAATAAATATACAAGTATAAAAATAAACAACTTTAA
>CAIGQZ010000379.1:8599072-8611257 GCA_903798205.1 Danio tinwini
TATATATATACACACAGTTGAAGTCAGAATTATTAGCTCACCTTTGAATTTTTTTTTTCTTTTTTAAATATTTCCCAAATACGTAATGTTTAACAGAGCAAGGAAATTTTCACAGTATGTCTGATAATATTTTTTCTTCTAGTGAAAGTCTTATCTGTTTTATTTTTTATTTCATGGGAATCAAACCATTTTAAGGTCAATATTATTAGCCCCTTTAAACTATTTTTTTTCAATAGTCTATAGAACAAACCATCGTTATACAATAACTTGCCTAATTACCCTAACCTGCCTAGTTAGCCTGATTAACCTAGTTAAGCCTTTAAATGTCACTTTAAGCTGTATAGAAGTAATGAAAAATATCTAATCAAATATTATGTCCTGTCATCATGGCAAATATAAAATAAATTAGTTATTAGAAAGGAGTTATTAAAATGTTATGTTTAGAATTGTGTTGAAAAAAACTTCTATCCGTTTAACAGAAATTGGTAAAAAAATTATTCAATAATTCAGGGGGGCTAATAATTATGACTTCAACTGTATATATATATTCATTTTCAAAAAACTGTTAAAAAATATAAAGATTAATTAGTTTTTGAATCAGATACTTTTATCATACACTTGTAGTTTATTTCTGATTTGCTATAAAAGTCTTTGTTCGTAAATACGACTCCGTTTATGCTGCTTGTTTTTGATTTATTAAAAAATGTGAATCTGACCGCACTGGTTATTCGATTGACTCTACACTTGCTATGCAGTTTACAGTATGTCTAATATACTAAAAAATAGTTTTTGGTAATGAATCTGACTCTACTGATTCTTCTGTGTTTTTTTTATTTATTAAAAAATAACCTATTTAAGAGTCAACAGTGATATTTTTTCTTTGATATTGAATTTAGTATTTGATATATGCTTGGAAGCGCAGTATGTCATTCAAAAATGTAAGCCAAAGATTTTTTGGGGTTTAGACTAATTATAGCTGCTAGGATTTTAATTGTTCTTTTAAAGCGTTTCAGTGAATAATATTATTTTCCCAGAATTTCCTGGCAGCTGTAAACAACCTACAGTTACACAGTGAGAGGAGCATTAAGACGGATCAAAAGTAAATGCCATTATAAACAACATAGCCCTGTAGACTGTGAATGCTTATCTGCACCAGCTTGCAGAGTGAACTATAGTTTTTGTGCTTAGTGTCAGATTATTTTATGTACGCACGGCAGAAATCTTTGCATCACGTGGGCCACGAAAACGGCTCTTCAGGGGTGTGGATGTCAGATCTGTGTAACTCTCGCTTACTGACTCCTATATTGTTGCTGAGGTGCAGCACCCCATTACGCAGCTTCTCTCTGCTCACTGAGGGAAAAGAATTGCAGTGATTTATCAAACTGTGGCTTTCTTAGACACCGGAATCCAACCTGAGCCAGCAGAGGGGAAAAAACTTAAACAAAAACATTAATTCTGTTTGACAGGGCCCTCTACCTCTCTAAACACCAGCGCAGGATCAGAGAGCAGAGCGAGAGTGATTCTCTCATGAAACACGGTCGTGATTCACTTTTGCTGTTGGTCCAGGATCAGATACGGTTAATCTCGGCTATGAAAGCAATACTTTGGGGCATTGTACAGCACGGTTTAATTAATGCCTGACACCTGAAATATTGCTGTAATACTTTATAGCGGTTTTCTTCGTATGGGCTTCTATGGCCTCAAATGTGAGATAACAGTTCTTTTAGGAAAGGATAGCATCTCGATCATGTGTAATACAACTTGACATTTTTACCTGTTGTTTACAGGACTTCAGTGTAATTGAAGACCTCATGTTGGCCGTCAGCGTCTAACTCTTTCGGAGCTCTTTGCTTGCTGTGTGTCAAGAGATCTCTAAAGACCTCGGCTAGAATTTACTTTGGCGTATTGCAAAATCTCGGCTTTATTGACTGGCGATGTAGTTTAGCCAGGCGCTTATGTGCACTAAAAAAAGCACATATATTAAATTAAATCATCATTCATTTCTGTGCACAAATAAAGTATGTAAATCAAGATAATTTAATAGATAAATATGTACTAGTTTAATGGTTTGCTGCATATACCATCCTGCAATATCATTAATTGTGCTACAAAAAGTGTGTTTTGCAAATCTCTTTGCTGTTTACATAGTAACTATCTTTATATACATAATTAATAGACATTTAAATATTTTTTGTAATACATTTGTTATTATTTTAGTCATTTAATTGTATATATATACAATATATGTGTACATTTTTAAAGTCCCAGTATTGTGTTTATTTGTATTTCAGTTTAGTGTTTTCATGTGTCACTCCCTGCTGTCTTAGTTTACCCCATTATCCTGTTAACCTTTGATTTATTGTCTCCACCCTCTCATCAGCTTGTTTAGTTAATTGTTACTTTGTGTATTTATACCCATTCTTGTTATCCCCTCGTTGTCAGTTGTTAAGTTGTTCTAATGATGGCTGTGTGTTTGCATTTTGTTTATTGTTTTCTGTGTATAATAAAACAATTGTTTGGCTGCACTTCAACCCCTTGTTATTTTAGCAACAACAATCATGACACGCGTGCTAGAAATCAATTGTATTTTAAAATAAAGCAAGTTTTGAGCTAATTTGTGCAAGTTATTATGCATTTCAATTCAGTTCATTTTATTAAATAAATATTTTATTGTGTTAATATATATTACTCGTAAATATAGATGTATATGTTACTCATATACATCTATTTTTGTTATAATACAATAAAATTCAATACAGTACAAATAAAATATATCCAGCAGGCACAGGACGTCAACATGACGTCAGATTGGCGTTGTACCCCAAGGCCATGGGACATTGCATTTTAGGTGGAAATTAAAATCTGATTGACATCAGAACAGAGGTTGGATTTTGGTCATTTTCCAACTCAACCTAAAAACAACTAAATATCAATGTCATTTGAGGTCATTATTGGACATTAAAATAACATTTTAGACACGGGGAGGTTGCCTTGACCAGGGGTGTCCAAACTTGGGGTAACACTTTATTTTGATGGTCCATTTGAGTATTAGTAGACTGTCTGCTTAATATCTGTTAATATTGCTCCTTCAACAGACATTTAACTGCTATAAGAAACTTTGCAAGTACATGTCAACTTACACTAACCCTGAAGGGCTTCAAACACCGGATGCACTGCTCAGCGCGGCGACACGGTGAGCACATGACAGTTAAAAGTATCACACACCAGACGGGCACATTCGCAGGTTATTTAAAATGAAACTAATCAGATGGCGCTTTGTGGTGCAGCAGAAATATGAACAGTGTCCTGAGTTGTGGATGGGCGCCGCGGACAGCTGCCGACTTGCGGCGCCGGTGTGTGTACCCTGATAGAAAGCTATGTTTAGAATTCTGAAATGCGTGGTGCTGCGGGGCGTAGTGCGCTTTTGGTGTGCGACCTGCTTAACCCTAACCCCAACCTAACAGTCTACTTATAATCTAATGAGAATTAGTTGACATGTAGTTGCAATGTAACAAACCGACCATCAAAATAAAGTGTGACCAAACATGGTCCTGGAGGACCAGTGTCCAGTATATTTTAGTTCCAACCCCAATTAAACACATCTGAATCAGCTAATCAAGCTCTTTCTAGGTATACTAGAAACTTCCAGGGAGGTGTGTTGAAGGAAGTTGGAGCTAAACTATGCAGGACACTTGCCCTCCAGGGCCGAGTTTGGACACCCCTGGCCTTTGGTCACCCAACATCACAACCTAAATCTAACCCAGGGGTGCTTAACCCTGTTCCTGGAAATCTATATTTATACAGAGTTTGGCTCCAACCCTAACACACCTGAACCAATTAATTAGAACTTAAACAGCACTTGATGATTACAGGCAGGTGTGTTTGATATGGGTTGCAACTGAAATCTGCAGGAAGGTAGATCTCCAAGAACAGGTTTGAGCCCTCCTAATCTAATCTATTAACATCTTATAACATTGTGTGCCTGCTGCATGCAACTTTAATATTGATGATATTTGTTAACCTTTTGCAGTCTGCTAAAAAAATTGAGAGCAAACGTGTCACGTCTCTGAGCCAGGTCAAAGGTTATAATTTTTCGGCCCTGTGCAAATGTTCTGTCCTCAGGCTCAGACTTGTCATTGGTGACAAATTCAACACCCACACAGTGCTCTGAATTTCAACAGCCAACATGCGGCTGCCACAACCACATTGAGACAAGAAATGAGCCCTGAAATTTCTGTTATAAATTGCAAAAACATTCTCAGAGGAGGAGGAGGAGGAGACAAAAAAAATTGTTGTTGGGAAAGCAGTTCTTAGCTCGATGGGCGCTTGTGGTCTAACCTGGATTTACAGCCATTTGCGGAGGCTGTGCACAGCTTTTGTGAAACAGGGAAAGATGGTCACTTGCTTATCAAAGCCTCCTTCATATGCAGGCACCATTGTATATGACTCGCAACTGAATACACTCTGGCCTTGAGTTTTGACCTCTTTCATTTCAAAGAAAAATCTGTCTTTCATGTCTTCAGTTGTCATGGCGTCAGGGCTTGTTGATTTTCATAGGCGAAAGGTAAAATGGGAAAATTCCTGCACTGTTCTGACTTGCAAATGTTTATTAAATAGCAAAGCTTCAGTCCAAGACCTTCTTCAGGCACTTTGAAAGGGTGAAAGGACTCACAAGCCATCAGCGATAAATGTTGAAAGGCTTTTGTGCGCATTGCTTAAGAAAATATTGACAGTGTGCTTTAGTGCCGAGAGGAAGGAAAGACAATGATCAATAAAGACTCACTTCACAGCCTTATCCAGAGGAGCAAAGATCATGCAAGAGGCCATTTGAATATATTTAATACAGTCTTTTCTGTAGCGTCAGTTATTTCAAACCTGCTCCCAAATGCCGCATAGAAGCATCGTGTTTTTGAGGAGTCATTGATCATTTTATGACATGGAAATCTTCTCTGGTTCATTTCTTCTGTTCAGATTGTAGAGGACAGGCACAATGGAAAACATGAACTTGCTGAAGAGCCCACTTATAGTTAAATTTCTAATTAAAATCAAATCTGTCACAGTTCTTTCTGTTTAAAGGGATAGTTCACACAAAAATAATAATTTTTTTGAAAATCCATTTTCTCATATCATCCAAGATGTAGGTGATTTTTTTTTTTTGGCTTATGTCAAGTTCACATGATTTTTACAACTGGTGGATTGCCAATTCGAGGTAGTATTCAGTTGCTACTGTGTTTATATTTTGCAGTGGAGCATTGACAGTTTACACTCTGCACTAGTGTTGTCACGATACTGGAATTCGGTACCAATCCATACTGATATTTCAAAAAGGTCCACAGTGCTGATTTGCCATGTCCTTGTTCATTCTGCTCAACAGAAATTACTGTGATTGTCCGTGAAGGTCATCAGTTGACTGAACTCAATGATGTTTACTGAGTGTAACCACAGATACAGGGACACTGGAGCGTTTTAAAGCCGCGATTCAGTAGCGGATCACTCGTATGTCAGTTTAGAGACAAAGTGAAGTGATCGAAGTGACTTTAAAATGCTTCAATGTTCCTGTATCTGTGGTTACACTCAGTAAACATTGGTGAGTTTGGTGAACTAATGACCTCCACGGCCAATCACAGTCATTTCTGTTGAGTACATACGTGAACATAATGGCAAATCAGCAATGTTTAAGGATGTGCTCAACTGCGCTCAAATGTTAGCAGGAAATTAACTTTTTTTTTTTGTTTCAGTATCAGTTGGTAACAAATTCCAGTATTGTGGCAACCCTACACTGCATGGCTTTACTATGTGAAGGATCACAGAGAACTCTGTCTAGCTTGCAAACTACACTTTTAAAAATATGCGTAAATTAGCAGTTTTACGTATTTTGTGATTTATGTTTAAAAAATTTTATGCTTTTGAATTGCAATATGGGACCTTGAGCTTTCTTTCAACAACTTTTAACCTTAAAAAGTTTGAAAAAGTTTTTTCAACATTTTTTAAAAAGTAATATATTGTTTGGGTTGGTGTTGTATATTACGATACAAAAACCTTGTAATAAACTGCCAGTACATTTTCTGTTATTTTACAGACTTATTTCTCTATATATTATTTCTTATACATTTTATTATTATTTTAAACTACTAAAACGTCAATAAAAGTGACTTTATTAGAGTTGAATTTTCAACATCAAAAGTCATCAGAGCAGAGATCAAGGTCCCATAATGCAATTCACAACATAAATAAACGGAAAACACTTTTACGGAAACTGTTAATTAACATATTTTTTACAGTGTACATTTCACAATCAAATGCACATTAAAACTGACAAAACATCAGTAAGACATGGGTGTTTTCATTACAGAATACACTGAGGTCTTATAAAGTAATATGACTGATCTGAAAAAGAAACTGCACTACAACTTATATAGCTGTAATGGTTCACACTGGACAACGGTGTTGAGGATCCACATGCAGCTTTATTAAGAGAAGTTGTGCAGGCAATAATCAAAAACAGGAGCAAACTGTAGCATAAAGAAAGTCCAAAATATGTGGTCAAAATACAGACAAACTATCTAGGCAACAAAGATACAAAATGATTAAACAAAGCAATGACTGCCAAGACAAACAAGGAAACCTATTTGTAATGTTACAAGGGGTAAAACAAGACTCAGCAATGTGTGTGGAAATGAGAAGTGTCTTTATAGTCTTTATAGTTTACGTAATGAATCAATGATGAGCTTCAGCTGTGTGCCTGTGTGTGCCTGTGTGTGTGTGTGTGTGTGTGTGTGTGTGTGTGTGTCATCAGAAGGAATTAGGAACTGATGTGTGTGAGGTGCATGATTGGAGTTCTAGTTCAGTTCAGTGGGCAAATTGCAGTTCTCCAGCAATTTGCAACTGCTCAATCATTGGTGATCATAACAATAGAATGGTTATCTAATCCACAGCCAAAAAAATATTTTGGATGAATGTCCCATCTGAAAGTTACTTAATCAAAACTCACTTTTAGATGTGCCTGACAGTTACTATTACTTGAAGGGATTTTCATTTTCATTTATGGTACATCATGATGATTATATAAACAATCAGATGAATCAGTTATTTGAAACAGAATGAGACTGTCAAAGTGTCTTTGCTGTAAACGGTTAGATGAATCGGTTATTTGAAACAGAAGGAAACCGTCTGAAAGAATTAGAGCGTTAAAGAGAATCTAATTTTCCCATTTGCCTGAGGCTATGGATTACAGTTAATAAGGATGTAAATAATGTTCAGCTTAATGCACAGACCGATCTCTTTGCTTCATTAGACCTCAGTGTCATCATCAAGAGCTATGGGTATTCATTTTGTTGTATAAATCAACCTAACCCCAATTGGCAATGGTACGCATACAAATCTTTTTGCCTTAAGGTCTGATTGGATGAGGTCATTCATCCGTGTGTAAGGTGATGACTAGGACACAGGACAGACTGCAGCATTCTATTATGTTAAATTAAACATAAGGGAAAATGACCTTTTTTATAGGCAAAAAGGCATTGGAAAATAATTTAAGTTAATTTGTTCTATTAAAATTTTAATAGAAATATATATTTAGAAAATCCAATATACCAAAACTTATTTTACTTGTTTGGTTATTTAAATTTCTGGTCATTTTGAATCAAAATTGGCATTTATTTATTTACTTTAAATATTCACAGGAATTTAAAACATATTCCAGCATCATTAATGTGTTTCAGAATCACTTCCAACACTCAACAACTAAACACTTTCTATTGAAAATGCGGAGTGGCTAGTAACTTTAGTAAACAATTAGCCACATGCTAAAAGTTGTTAGCCACATACTCCTAGAAGGAAGTACTTTTTTCAATCAAAGTGGTGTACAATGCCAGATCTGTACTTTATCTAATGTACTCATAATCTTGGTGATTATATAAACAATCAGATGAATTGGTTATTAGGAACATAATAAAACTGTCAAAGTATCTTTGCTGTAAACGGTTAGATGAATCAGTTATCAGAATCACCTCCAATACTCAACAGCTAAACATTTTCTATTAAAATTGCAGATTGGCTAGTAACTTTAGTAAACAATTAGCCACATGCTAAAAGTTATTAGCCACATACTCCTAAAAGGAAGCGCTTTCTCCAATCATAGTCATGTACAATGCCAGATCTTTTGTGGTGTGGTGATCACAGATTTAGGAGAAATCCCAAAACACAGTCTACAATACTTTTGTTTCTTAAATACAGTATCTCCACATATGACTTGCAGTTACATGTTTTTTGCGGCAATTGGAGAGGCAAAAGTCTAGCACTGCAGCTTTAAGTGGCCCAGAAAAAGTCACAACATGAATTAGACTTTTGGAAGACTGTAAAAGTCCAAATGAAATGAGTGTCCAGTTAAAAAAAAAAAGAAGAATCTGTGCTAGTCTCAGAGGTAGAGATGGTTTGTTTCTATTGCAACCATTAGGCCAAATGTGAGTCTAATCTATCACCTTAGGCAGCTAATGATCATCTCCATGCATCCCAGCAGGCCCATTCTGGCTAGGGAAATGGACAGTGCTCAAGGTTCAGGTTTATTTGTCATCTTCGCCATGTCCCTTACCCTCATAAAAGGTTAGCTGCGGTCTGGGGGATGTGGAGCGAGGACATGCATTGGGGACAGACCCTCAGAGACCATATTAAACTGAGGGAAAGAAAGACAGATGGAGTTTGTTAAGATAATAAGTCTTCTCGAAATAAGCGGGAGTCGCCATAATGCAATATTCAAACTCCCCACAGACCTCAGTCTCAGGCTAATGATGGCTTTAGAGCTGCTTCAGATGGTCAGTTAAATAAGTGTGGTCTAGCGGTTTTAATTGTGTGAGTAATCACTTATATTTTTCTCTCTATTACAGCTTTTGTGTTGAGTTGCAACTTCCCTGATAGACCAGCATATGGGGATGTGTCAGTCAGCAGCCTGCATGCGGAAGGAGAGGCCTATTTCTATTGCTTTAATGGATACCAGATCCAGGGTTCGTCCACACTGACGTGCCGCAATGCCACCATACCATACTGGAGCGGCAAAGTGCCACGCTGTCTTGGTGAGTCAAAATCATTATCATGAATTTCATTTATTGTGTTAAGTAACGTTCTGGGATTTTATTTTATTTTATTATTATTGCATTATTTTTATTTTGCATACATGCTAAAATTGCTATGTATATATATATATATATATATACACACGCACTCACTGGCCACTCATGGTCAACACGATCTGCTGCAGCTGAAACCGAGCATCAGAATGGGGAAGAAATGTGATTAAAGTGACTTTGAATGTGGCATAGTTGTTCGTCCCAGATGGGCTGGTCTAAGTATTTCAGAAAATGCTGATCTACTGGGATAGAAATAACTACTCGTTACAACTAAGATATGCAGAAGAGCATCTCTGAACGCACAACACATCAAAACTCGAGGCAGATAGGCTATAGCAGCTGAAGACCACACTGGGTGCCACTCCTGTCTGCTAAGAACAGGAAACTGAGGCTACAATTCGCACAGGCTCACCAAAATTGGACAATAGAAGATTGGTAAAACGTTGCCTGGTCTGATGAGTCTCGATTTCTGCTGCGAAATTCAGAATGTAGGGTCAGAATTTTGTCATCAACAACATCAACATTTTAGGCTGCTGGTGATGGGCCCATTAGTAACTAGTATACACCAGACTAATGGTGGGGGCCCATTAGTAACTAGTATACATCTTGTCAACACCACAGCCTACCTGAGTATTGTTTGCTGACCATGTCCATCCCTTTATGTCAACAGTGTATCCATCTTTTGATGGCTACTTCCAGCAGGATGTCATAAAGCATGAATCATCTCAGACTGGTTTCTTGAACATGACAAAGAGTTCACTGTACTCAAATGGCCTCCACAGTCACCTGACCTTTATCCAATAGAGCACCTTTGGGATGTGGTGGAATGGGAGATTTGCATCATGTATGTGCAGCTGACAAATCTGCAGCAACTGTGTGATGCTATCATGTCAATGTGGACCAAAGTCTCTGGAAAATATATCCAATACCTTGTTGAATCTATTCCACAAAGGATTAAGGCAGATCTGAAGGCAAAAGGGGTGTAGTAAGGTGTACCTAATAAAATGGCCGGTGAGTGTGTATGTGTATATATAAATTTATTTATTAATTACTTGCTTACTTAACTAACTTAAACAAAACATTGTATTACAGTAAGCCAGGCATTATTAATGTGTGGCAGAATTACATGCTATGCTTATCTTTTAATAGTTTTATCCATTTGTTGTCATGAAAACCTTTTAATTCTAGTCATTTTTTGCCATTAACTAATGTGTCTGCTAAACCAGATAAAACCATAACCATTTAGAGTATTTCCACTGCAAAACGACAATGTAGGCAACATTGCAGCGGAAATAATACCTCTTTTATAAAGAATTAAAGTAACAAAACGTTAGGCTCATATTTCAACAATGAGTGCATCATTCACCTCCATTAAGCACCTTTTGCTAACCAAGATTTTTGCTTTTATTTCATCTAACACTGAACATATTTGAACTGCTAATTGATGTTATTTCCCAAATGTGGTCCATCAAGCTTCACTTGTTGTGAACCCAAATAATTCCGTTAACCTGAAAGTAATGGATCTGTGCTGCTGAAACAATAGGTGCACGTTGCTTCCAGATGGCAGTAAACAAAGAAGAAACTAACCAACATGTCACACATGCCCTTTCACCAGCTAGCCTTTTAATTGCAGGCTACTCCAAAGGGACCGTCCCTGTATTGAGCACACTAAAACAAAAGCACCAGCTAAATGACAGCTAATTACCAAAATCTGCAGTATTTGATCTCTGCCCCTGAGAAATTCAATTATGAAGCAGTAGCACCAGTAAGCACAGCCGATATCTTTACAAGTGCAGGAAATCTATGAAACACCAGGCTTTGCTTTTAATGAGGTTTATTCAGTTTGCATGTAGATGCGGCAAATGTACGGTTTTGCCCGCCAATCATAAATACAGCTTTGCTGATTTGCATCATTGTGAAGCCGCCCTGGAGTCGCTCACTAGCAATTATCCTTTGCTTTCTTTTTTTCTTCGTCTCACCGTAAACATACACCCACAAGTCATTGAGTCATTCAGATGCTGTCGCGATAGTTTCTGCGCAAAGAAACAAACCTCACGCCTGTGTAAATATTTAGTCCACGCAGGTGTGATTTAACTTGACAGAGGAGAAACTCCCGGTGCGGTTGCTCCCTCCTCCTTTAAAGTTAATTGGAGCTTGATCATTGATTTTGGCTGCAGTGGTGGGAACAGAAGTGTTTGCGCTACAAGGCAGTGAATATTAACAAGCGTACCCCCTCAAGGCAGCCCGGTGTGACAGTGTGATTGACAGCCATGCCTCCTCTGCATAAATAAGGACTTTCTGCGCCTCGATCTCTTCGGAGAGCCGAATCCCAGAGCTGAAGAACTTCTCCCTCCTGCATGACAAACAGAACAACATCTCCGATTGCAAACAAGGCTGAGCTCCCTGAAGGAGCGCTGTTTTGATGAAGGATCTCATTTAGTGTTTTGGAGGCACGAGTCGTGAGGTGGTTTACTTAGCCTGGGGCTGGCAGACGCGCCCTACAGGACCTGGGGTTTCTCATTCTCGCCATTGATTCCGAGTGAAATAGCATAAACGTGCCGCTTTAGACGTGCGCCCCTGCCATGCTGATGCGGGCCCGAGTCAGACTGTCAGAGTCTGATTACTGATCAGCATGGGCAGGCTGCCAGGGAGCAGGGCTTTGGGTCCACTTTAATTATGTTCTGTCCGCCTGACTAACCTCCAGCCGTCAAGCTCAGAAGGTTTTCTCCTCCTCCTCCTCCTTGGATGAAAAAGACGAGCTCTGTCTTGTTTGTTGCCTTCAACAAAAACTGTTTACTAATGCTGTCCTCCTCTGTTTAAATCCTTCAGTCAATTATGTGGTACTCTTCTGCATCTATTCATTTTAGAATGACTTTAATGCTTTCTTATATTGTTTTGAGCTTCTAGATTAAAACTAAAATGTTTGGCCCTGTTTACGCAAGGTATTTAAGAGATAATTCACCTAAAAATATAAGTTCTGTCATCATTTATTCAGCCATGACAACATAACATAACATAACATAACATAACATAACATAACATAACATAACATAACATAACATA
>CAIGQZ010000379.1:8613196-8646037 GCA_903798205.1 Danio tinwini
TTATGTTATGTTATGTTATGTTATGTTATGTTATGTTATGTTATGTTATGTTAGGATAGGTTAGGTTAGGTTAGGTTATGTTATGTTAGGTTAGGTTAGGTTAGGTATTTAAAAAAATGTTATATGTTGTAATGTGTCTGTATATAAATGCAAATGAACTGCTGATCCCCAACCCCCTTTCTAAAAGAGGGCAGTTACATCTTGTGCCTTTGGTGTCACCTGTGAAATACACACAAGGTTATGTCGAAGGCACACAAACTACAGTATGCACAACTTCACATGATGTTAGTTACCTGTCTCTGTGAATGTAAAGAGTTAGAATAAATTATGTTCATTAGTACTCTAGATCTGTGAAACAGCAACTCTTAGAGCTGGCAACAACACACTACTAATGCAAGCCACTGCCCCTTGTGGTCAGAGTTATTTAAATAGTGGATTTTGTGATATGTACATTGCAGAATAAAAACTCTGGACTGCATTTGAGGCAGTTGAAGGACGTTGCACAAAACATCAATGGACTAAAGGAAGTTGAAAGTGTATAAAGCATGCAATAGGACTCCCACTTTAAATTACATTTGAAATATTCTTCATATATATTTGTTTTATTTTTACTTAGAAACTAGGCACTGAAATCCCATACTTGTCTGGCTAGATACTGTATTTAGTGAAGCCCAAACATTGCAACCCTTTAAAAAGTATTCATATAATGTGAATGTAGGTAGAATGAAGAAATCCCTTTTACTTTATCTCACATGTCATTCCTCTTTTTTACCTCATGGGATAAAATCTCAGAATAATGATGGAAGTAATATGTCATTAGGGTACTTTTTAGCCTACTGTTTCATGAATACTACACATTTACTGTAGACATACAGCTTATTTCACAAACATATTGATATGTCTAAAGGTGCCTTAGAACCATAAGACTGTGCCCTCACTTATTGTGTATTTTTATTAGTATTGCTGCATACTGGTGTCTAGTCTCTACAGTCATGCGGTATGAAAGAGTTTTGTTATCCACATCTCAACGCTCACTCTAAGGGTTTCTTCGACCTCTAGCTCTTCCTTTTCTTCTCAATGTCATCTGCTTCTTTTCATTTGTGCTTTATACAGTGGCCTGCGGTGGAATGGTGAAGAATGCGACTCTCGGCCGCATTGTGTCTCCTGGTTTTCCTGGCAACTACAGCAACAACCTAACCTGCCACTGGGTGCTGCAGGCCCCTGAGGGCCACCGGCTGCATGTGCACTTCGAGAAGGTGGCCCTCGCTGAAGACGACGACAGGTCAGTCCCAGTCAGCTATTCTGCACTAACTAGTCATATGATGCTCTACAGAGTCTGTCACACTCCAAATGTGGAGTTGCTCTTCAGGGCATTATATGATACAGCAAGAGCAAGGCATGATAGGAACAGATGCGAGTGTGCGAGTGAAAGTGGATGAAAGTTTCTGAGATCAGACACTTGCTCTCCTTTAAAATAATTTAGAATAATCAAACCCCCTCATGCAGGCATGGAGAGAGCGATTAGAGCCCACTCTGGGGCCTCAGGAGGGGGATTAAGTTATTTTTATTAGCGGTATCCGCTTTTTTCTGCAGGCTTTGCTAACAAATGGACTTTTAATGAGGTCACTTGCTGCTCAGCTATTCAAAATCATATCAGGCGATTATTATGCAAACTGCCAAAAGACAGTACTAGAAATCGGAGGAACGTTACGTCTGCTGCCAAACAGATTTGCTGTTTTGAAGGAACTCGACTGTTCTGTTCTGTTGACGCTTGCAGGTTTCTGATCAAAAACGGCAACCATATTGACTCACCCATTGTGTATGACTCGTACGAGGTGGAATACCTTCCCAACGAGGGAGTCGCTAGTTCCTCCAGACATCTCTTTGTGGAGTTCACCACGGATGGTTTCGGCACCAACACAGGAATGGCCATCAGATATGAAGGTAAGGATCAATAAAACAAGTGCAGGGAATTCAGGGCTTGAAGAGACTGGATTCTCCAATACTAAACACAATCAGACATACAGTTTAGGTGGGTCCTTGTAGATTTGTATTACTCAACTGGTTCAGGCCAACAAATGAGTCATGAATGGATACTGTGTGATTTAAAAAAAAAAAAACAACAACAGAGAACTAAAACAATTGTCACAATGTACATCTGTTGGACCATCTCACATACAGTAAATGCAGGCTTACTGTAGTCAATGTTAAAAGGTTTGTGAGCTGAGCACATTTGTGCTGTCCAGTCTTTCACTTTTTCGTGTAAAAGTTTTTTGTCATTGTCTTGTGGTCACGTATATTAAGCTTGTCTATATATACAGTTGAAGTCAGAATTATTATCCCCCCTTTGATTTTTTTTTCTTTTTAAAATTTTTCTCAAATGATGTTTAACTGAGCAAGGAAATTTTCACAGTATGTCTAATAATATTTTTTCTTCCTGAAAAAGTCTTTATTTGGTTTATTTCGGATAGAATAAAGCTGTTTTTAATTTTTTTTAATAATTTTAAGGCAAAAATTATTAGCCCCTTTAATATATATGTTTTTTTTTCGATAGTCTATAGAACAAACCATCATTATACAATAACTTGCCTAATTACCTTTACCTGCCTAGTTAACCTAATTAACCTAGTTAAGTCTTTAAATGTCACTTTAACCTGTATATAAGTGTCTTGAAAAATATCTAGTACAATATAATGTACTGTCATCATGGCAAAGATAAATAAAAAAATTAAATAAAAAATAAATAAATCAGTTATTAGTAATTAGTTATTAAAACTATTATGTTTAGAAATGTGTTGAAAAAATCTTCTCTCTGTTAAACAGAAATTAGGGGGAAAACAAACAGGGGGGCTAATAATTCACCGGAGCTAATAATTCTGATTTCAACTGTATATGTCTATATGCTTATCTGATATGCCTACTCTTTAGCCAATCTTTCCATCATGTCCTTTCAATCATCCCTCCAAATCATCCATCCTTCTTCCTTCCAACATGGCCTCCCAATTATCCGCATCCACTAAATTGGCTCTATCACCAATAGCTGGTGTGTGGTGAGCGTACTGGTGCAATTGTCCTGTGGCTGCCCTCGCATCATCCAAGTGGATGCTGCACACTGGTGGTGGTGTTGAGAGACCCCTCACCCTTGTGATGTGAAGCGCTTTGGATGTATGGCCATACACAGAAAATGCACTATATAAATACACATTACATTACATTACGATAAATAAACAGGGCTAAATAAAATAAAACTATTTTTTATATTTGTACCATAGCTGCTTTTATTAAACAGCTACATTTTTAAGTAGGCTAACTTATCAATAAAGGTATATAAAAATAAAATTTATATTGATTTTCTTAGCACCCCAAAAAACTTGTCCCCTAACAAGGGGAGAATATGCAAACTCCTCACAGAAATGCCAACTGACTCTGCCAAGGCTCGAATCAGCGACCTTCTTGCTGTGAGACGATCACGCTACCCACTGCGCCACCATGACGCCCCATGTTACGTCATTGTACTTTATTTTCCACTTTGTGAGTAAATCATTCACAGAAATTTTTATACTATCGATGCTGTTTTGGAATGCAATTTTTTTCACTATTTGGTCAATTTGGTCCATATTATATGTATTTTCTTGAAACATAAAAGCATATGCAAACATTAGCATCAAGATCATTTTAAATCTGATTCAGAAATTAGATTTAAGTTGTACAAACTTCCTATTTATTAGATTATTTCAGATCTACACCACCCCTTTCAATCCAATCAAACTCAGTCGGATTAACTGAGGTACTTAAAAGAAGGCTTTTACAGTCCATTTGAGCCATCAATATAAGTGTAAATAGATTATTTCTTGCCAAGATCATTATAAAAGCATGCCTCTACCAAGTGTTCCTCACTCCTCTCAAATCCAAGTAAAATAGCATGGCTGCTTCACCAAATCATTTATTGCATTATTTATTTTTCTCGGTTCAGTTTAGGGGACATTTAGTGTTGGTCAAATGTTTTTTTGTTAGTTTTTTTAATGAGAGAGCATTTCCATTTAACTCATCAGCGATTTGATTTCCGAACTACTACAACACATGCATAAACTTAATAAAACATTGCCACAATCACATGTAAATTTTGTTTTGTTTTTAGAAATAATATATCAATATTAAAGAGCCCCTATTATGCATTAAAAAGGGTCATATTTTGGTTTTAAGGGTCTCCAACAACAGTCTGATATGCATGCAAGGTTTAAAAACACTTTTCCTATAATAAGCATTACCTTATTATCCCAACGACTCCCATATTAATGGTGCAGCAACTAATTTTTTTTTTAACCGCTGTCGCCTGAAACACACTTCATAGTAGTTACTAACACCGCAGTAAACAGTACACGGTTCTCAACCGTGTTATTCAGACATCTCACCCCCAAACCTACCCCCACCCCCACCCACCCCGGTCTCCCAGATTTTCAGGGACAGATATTGGCAGGTATGTGTGTGAGCCTAATGCAGTTAAACACCTGAATATTGCTCTATTCTTAAGCATAATTAAAACAGTGACACACATTCAGTATTTATTCACACAGCTGCAAAAGCTGAACTATTTTGAAACTTAACCGCCACACGTGTGTAGGAACAGCTGACGGTGGCCATAGCAACGACAAACGACAGTTGAACGCGAGCTCACAAACGCATTTAAATCCGTAAACAAAGCGGCACGCGTCGCGTTTTTAACGTGGCTTTAGACGCAGTATGACAATATAAAGAGTTAACCTGATACAGTACATGCGGTTACAAGTAACAAAACACAATTAAATACATAATTTGCAAGCTAGAGAAAACAAGGAGGCAACCATGGTAATGCACTTACTTACAGTTGTAAAATGGAGGAAGAAACTGATTCATGATCCACTGATCCATGTACTGATAAAGTTCCTGTCGAGCTCTGACAAGTCCCTTACATCAATAGTTTTTTCTGATCCTTCCTTTAACAAACGGCCGACGAATGCACCATTCTAAGCATGTAGATTCCAGAAGCACTCGAACAGCATAAGGCTGGGCTATAATGCTGAGGTATTTTTGCAAAAATAAACTTTAACCACTGACTCTTCACAGTTTCTTTGGGTAGATAAAATAAAACTTTCCTTCACACTTCCAATAATATCCAGATGAGCACAGCATCTCGTGACTTGTCTTACACTTTTTCTTTGCTACTGTGCTTGTGGGCGGGGCCACAGGTTTCAAATTTCCCAGGTTTGTGCATGCAACAATTAGGAAAAAAGTTTTGTATCGACATCACACTGAAACAGCAAAAGACTCGTTATCAAGACGATTCATTTGAAGCATTATGAGTCGACTATTTTATAGACAAAATAATAGTTTTAAACACTGTGCACTTTCAGATTTAAGCCTGAGCTGGATATTCCACTTCACTTAGAGCTGTGTTACACACTACATGGACAGTCATTCTCAAAAACCCATAATAGGGGCTCTTTAAGTGAGTTTTTCCGTGAAACATGCTAAATAATGTGCCAGTGAGGTAAGCGATATAATCTTATTTCAAACTCCCTTATTTACCATGGTTTGGTTCAGTAGAGTATAATTTTAATTCAGTTTTTAGTCACTCTACAGCATTGTTCACAGGACATCGTAATAATGAGGACTTGATAGGAGCTAGCATTTTTTTTTCTCATCTGTCCTTCAACGGTTTGTCTGTGAGCCTGGCCTTACATGGCGGTGGTTAACGAGTTCAATGGTTGTTTGAAGAACACATGTCCTCTACAGAGCCTCAGGGCTGTGCCGGAGACAAAGACCATACCTTCCGGCACATTCCCCTTGTTGCTTCAATTCACACCAAAGATCCCCTCTCCCATGTGCCTTGCTAAACACTCCTTAGATTCCTGGCTCAAATGAGATTTATTCAGATTAAATCAAATGGAAATCGAATGAGGCAGGCAAATGCAACCCGACAAGGTCATTAAAATGAGTTTTAACTGGAAACAGAAAGCACAGAAATTGCATGCCTATTCCCTCTGACAGGTCAGGCGAACGTTTGTTCACAGGGACGTCATGCGCACCTCTCAGGACCTCGCAGTCATTATCCGGCGAGATCAATCTAATCTCATTTACCATGCCGCAATCCGATTATGCTATCTACAATATACTAATGTGCCTTCACGGCAACCTGTGACAATTCAGCTTGTCTTTGCACGCTCCCGATGCCTCTCTGAATTACACACCAGGCAGAGTGCTCAGGTTTTAATAGTGTTTCTGATTGAAGTGCCGCACTCCTTTTTCTGTCATCATAAACAAATTGGATCTGTTTTTATCAATTTCAGTAGACTAGAGAAAGCTTTGATCTGGATCTCTGTATGTCGAAAGGCCACACACAAAATACTTGTTCAGTCTCTGAAGGCTGTTTAAACCAGACTAATTTAGATTTATGTAATTACTGCACATCAATGGAACATTTATATTTGCTGAAAAAGACGCTTTTCTGAGTATCATGGTGTTTATCATAGTTTTCTTTTTTTAACCTTATGTGATGTTAGCCAACGAACTTCCTCACAAATCTCTCGTGTAAAATGTATATTTTCTATCAGATGCTTTACAATATTATATTTGTGCATATACACAAAGACTATGGAGTACACAAGACATGTCATTTGTACTGTATATTTTTAAATGGGGAAAAGTTTAACGTTCAATATGGCGAATGAAGCCACTAGTACAAAAGCCAATCATCAATCGCCATAGACTGACTTTTCTCCGGGGGAGAAGCTTAGACCAGACGTGTGCTTTTACAACAGTTTGGTGATCAACAACTGGAATCTCAGTGAATAATTGCTTTACAGACATAGGAAATATAACCAGATAATACTTGAAATCTGAGATTTGAAACGAACAGGTGCACTTGAAAACCAAAATTTTATTAATTTTGTAATCTGTATGAAATGAACGCGAGGTTCAGTCCATCCTGTCAAATGCATGTCACATGACAGCAACTACTCAAACGGCCACAAACTTCTAAACAAAGAGTCGCTGTAATTTCTGGAGGAGATTCGCCATCACGACCTAGTTGTGAATTACTTCAGAAGAGCAGTGCAATCAGACGATCATTATCCAGAGGATGATAATGTGTAATTCGGCCATAAATGAGGTTGGTGTCATAATCTTGTTCCTATCAAGTGTGCATGCGCATTAGTTTGGGCAGCCTGAAAATATGCCGATTTTGTTTGATTCAAACCATTAGAGATGGTTGTTGTTAATTTTATTGGTGGTTCCATATTTGTAATGTAATCGTAAGCTTGGCAAAACGTTTTGGAGAATTTTGTTTCGTCATTCAGACAGAACGCCCAAGAATACGTTTAAAGATGGCCGCCGAGTGAAATGACTCGCCTTAAAAGGACTTTGATATACATTAGATTAGTCAGTACTGGAGCTTATCTAACAGAGTAACTTGCAATAACAATCAAAAAATGTGTAGCCCAAGTTTATATAATAGGGGAAAATATTATTTAAGAAAGGGTTAATACAGCAAAAATCAAAAGAAACAAAAATATATATAAAATTTTGTTGAGATTTTATAATTTGTTGTAATTGTTTTTATAATTTTTACAGGAATAAAAAATTTTTATATTTCTAAAGAAGGTTGGTGGCTGAAATATTTTTTTTATAAATATATCTGTTTAATAAATCTGTTTTGTTCAAATGCACCAAAATAAATTACCTAAATTCACTGAGAAATTTATCAAATATTACTTTTCAAAATGAGGTGTACTCATTATATATATTTTTTATTATGCTATTACATGAAGATTTTATTTATTTTCTCAAAAATACAGTGGAAAATATTACAATTTAAAACTACTCCAGTTTTTAGTGTTAAATGGTTCAAATAATCTTAAAATAATCTCATTATTATGCTGATTTGCTCATAATAACAATAATATTATTATTAAAAATGTATGTGTAAACAGTTATCATATTTGTTAAGTTCAGTCATATTTATCAAGTTAAATATAAAATATTTTTGGGGGGATTTGAGTATTCCATCTTCCATCTATATAAAGTATGTTTACTGAATATATTAATTTAAATATAAAAGCTCTTTTTTCAAGCAAGAAATTTAAGATGAATGAAAAACAAATATAAAAAAAACTGCATTTATAATTTTTCTTTCCTATGGGAACTTAACTCATGGCAGTAGCACAAAATGTGCATTGCATATCAAATTATGTACCAATTGGAACTCATATTTCATAAATCTAACTTCTAAGTTGATGCCATTTTATATAATCTTTGTTTCTGCTGTTATTAAAGAGCAAGAATAAACGGATGATTAAAATGGCTCATTTCTGCTTCTTTTAGAGAATGCAGCCAGATGAAGTCAAAGATGAATAATGCAGATGTGTCTGGGGAAGGGGGTGTGGGGTGAAAACAGTTTGCTGTAATTGGCAGAATGGCCTGTGTTTATTAAATAGCGAGCTAGACTGAATAAAGCTGAAATGTGGGTAGGCTAATCAAGCGCACGCATGAATGAGGCCGGACCCAGAGGGATATCAAAGCCAGTGTTTACCCATATTCTGAACATCCTCATCTTAAGTCTCCTTCTCTCGTCTCTAATCTCCATTCTACATTCTCAGACGAGCACAACAACCAATAACGCTTCAGCCAGGCGTGACGGTTTGTTGTTTCCCTGAGTGAGTTTGTTCATTCACGTTTCACATTTATTCACATTGTCGGCCCATCTTTCTTCCGTTTAAGCTGGTAAGTGGCCTTGCACGTCTGGCTAAGGTTGATTAACTAACAATCTCCTTCCAAGGGCAGGCAAAAACCTTGGGTTTGCGTCCAGGAGGATTGTAGTTGGTGGAAATCAGTGGCACATTCAGCAAACAAAATTATTTTGGGTTGGCACTTAAAATGTCTGTGTGAAATCTGAATCTACAGTGTTTATTTTGCTAGCAAACATTGTTATTCCTTTAGCTAAACAATGCAAATTAATTCACTGAAAACACATGTTTGTTTTGGTAATCAAAGTTAAATTAAAGTCTTTGTCAGAATTGATGTCAAGATTTAACTACGATATTTTTATACGCCCCTCTTACCATTAGTTTATTAAGAAAGAAGGGATGATTTGTCAAAAAATAATTCCACCCCCTACTCAATATTCAGTTTCAGTTGGGAATACATCAACATACTGAAATAATTCTCCTCCACATCTGGTTCCTCCACTTTAAATTTGTATGGTACACTATTCTCTGCCTTTCAGACATCATTTTGTGAGAATGTTATGGACTGAGCCAAATCGACTGAGTGTCTTTGTGTTTTAAGCTCTTCTGAAATGAGATGCTTGTTGATGGTGGGGTTTGGACTGTGATGTGCGTCTCGGAGCAGGTGATTTATGGTGTGTCCTCTCAGCTTTTGCAGCGGGGCATTGCTACGAGCCATTCGTCAAGTACGGCAACTTCACCACCACTGACAGCACCTATGCTGTGGGCACAGTTGTGGAGTTCACCTGTGACCCCGGATACACTCTGGAGCAGGGCTCCGTTATCATCGAGTGCATGGATCCCAGCAACCCTCAGTGGAACGAGACTGAGCCCACCTGCAGAGGTGCGTCTGTGTGTATGTTTGCATATGCATATGTGCCGGGGTTAGGACAAATGTAGAATTTAATCTCCTTCAGTTGAAGATTTTGAATCTGGCTGTAACGCCTTTTAAACCTTTAAACTTAAAATAAATATACATTTTAAACAGAGCTGCATGATTCTGGGTAAATTGAGAATTTCAGTACTGATCATGATTCTTACATTATTATAAATAGACAGCTGAACAAAATAACAGAATATAATATGTTATATACAGGGGTGATTTTAGGATTTTCATTTTAGGGGGGCTCAGCTCCTTATGAGAAACTTTTTTTATAATTATATATATATATATATAGAAGAAGTGCATTAACAACATTGACATCCAGCTTAACCATACATGGTTTGCCTAGATCGTGTGTGCTGGATTGTGTGTGTCTGAAACGTGTGTGTTCTGCGGTTCTGCAGCTGGATATTATTGCTTGTCCAGCCTCTTAACCCTTCACCCTTGTGTATTACTCCATCCACATATAGCAACAAGCAGAGGACACTCTACAGTTTGACAAATATTGCTGCTGTTGCACAACATAATGTACTATTGAGGCTTTTTTAGTCGAGAATGTAGTTGCTTAGATTGCAACTATGCATTTTTTATAAGGATAGTGCCTATTTTAAAATATTTATAGTTTCTGAGAGACAGCATGTCGGCCATTAGCCTGTCTTTGAGCAAAGACGGTTGACGATCCACCAGATGGCGACAGAGACCACATAATAAGCCCTAAGAGAAAAACTGTGTAATTTCAATCTACAGCTGATCAAATCATTATTAAACAGATAAATTAATTTCTAAGCCGATCGCTTTCTTTTGTAGGTTGTAGTGCTGTATTTATACCATAGTAATATTGTGATCTTCCGATTGCAACAGAGAAATACTGGGAAATCTCTGTAGACTGAGATGGCATTTCAGGTAACTAAATAGAGTTATGATATTAAATACAAAATGTTATTATTATTATTGTTGTTGTTGTTGTTTAAAAATATGATTATTTTAGTTAAAATTAAGTTGCTGTATTATTATTAATATTTATAATAATAATAATAATATTAATAATAATAATACAGCAACTTAATTTTAACTAAAATGTTAAATGTTAAATGTATTATTAGTGTTGTTAATTTTATTGTTATTATTCATTTATTGTTTTTTTATAAATCACAATAAACTGACTTCATTTGTCTTAGTCTCTGCTTTAATTTCATGATAGCAATAAATAATATTAAGTCATTATTGTTTTTATTAAATATTTATTGAATTAATAAAATTTTTACTATTCCTGACAAAGGATATTAACATATTAATTATAAATAGTTAAAAGGGTTCACCCAATTAAGATAATATGCTTAATAAACTGAAAGCAAAAACTACACACATGCAAGTAAAAAACTGTCATGCACAGCTGATTCTGGAATATGCGTAGGCCATACATTTGTGTGACTCTGTGTCTAATCTGCATTATTCAGCAGCTAAAGAGCTCAACAGGCAGCATGTGCAGGTACAGAACAAGCGTCTCACATCCTTTTAGTGCCTCTTCTATGTAATCCACTACATCCTGTGTCACCTGGATGAGTTTCAGACACTCTTAGCCACAGACACAAGCCTAAAGCACCACTAAAAGCATTAAGCCATGGAGGCCAGAAGCAGGAGCACAAGAATGAGAGAAAACCTTGAATCCAACTCTCACACACATGCACACACTCACATGGTGCATCTTATCTGACCCCCTGCTCAAGTGCATTTCTCCAGCTATACAATAGAGTTTGGATTGAAAGGATTTAATCGTACTGGCTCTAGCGAGGGTCAAGACAACAGCTTTTCCATTTGAAAATGTGCTTACGTCCAGCTAAGTCAGTGTAGTGATGGAGTGAAAAGGAGGAAATGAAAACAGAAAAGCGAGAGTTGTTTATTAATCTGACCTGAATTTTCTACTTACACTCCAGCGGTAGGATTAATCCAGAGCCTGACCTACCAGTCTCCCGTGTAACAAATTTTGAAAATCTTTTTAAAGGACAAAGGCTATTCGAATGACAAAAACTTACAGCAAATTTGCTGAAAGATGCTAAATGGTCATTTTTAAATCAACAAGTTGCCAATAAAGTATTGCTAAAGTAAATATACTGTACATATACTATAGTTTGCAATTTAAAAAATTATATTGAGTTTTAAAAAAGCTCATAAACTGCAAAATAAACACATGAAGGTGAAAAAGCTATTAAAATGAAAATAATTTACAATAAATTTGCTAAAGAAATACAAAATTGCAGCTTTAAGTCAGCAAGCTGCCAAAATATTACTGAAGTAAATATACTGAACATATATTACAGTTTGCAATTATAAAAACTATTTAGAGGTATTAAAAAAGCTAATAACTTAAAACAATAAACACATAAAACACAAAAATAAACAAAGCTAAAAAAAACTATTAATATGACAAATAACTTACAACAAATTTGCTAAAGCAAATAAATTGTTATTTTAAATTAGCAAGTTGTGAAAATATTACTAAAGTAAAAATACTGAAAATACGCTACAGTTTGCTTTTATATAAAAAAACATATGTAGAGGTGTTTTAAAACAGTTATTTAAAAACTGAAAGAAAACAAAGCTGAAAAACTATTAAAATAATACTAATAATTTACAATACATTTGCTAAAGAAATACAAAATTGCACCTTTAAGTAATCAAATTGTCAGAATATTACTAAAGTAAATATACTAAAAATACTGAATATATAAGAATTACATTAATAAAAAAACATTTAAAGGTATTTAAAAATATAATAAAATAAAAAAACATAAGAAAACTAAATTAAACAAAGCTGACAAAGTTAAAATGAATACTATTTAACTATAATAGTTACTACATTTTTTTTCAAATGATACTCATACACAAAAAAATTGTAATGACAAAGTCAACAACAAATATTTTATGTTGCTTTAACTTATTTTGAACAGGTAATCAGGCTTCAGCTACATTTTTTTGTCATACCTAATATTTTTAGTCAGTTTAATTGATGAAAAGTTTATTTGATTCAACTCAAAAATGTAAGGCAGCAAGATTTTTTACAGTGTAAAATGACACCAAAAACATTTATTAAAAAATATCTATTGCATATATGTATTATTAGATCATAAGTATTTAATTTAAATATGGGTAGATTTGTGTTCATTAGTGACCTCTGTTTTCCTCTGTGTTTGTCTGTATTGCAGCTGTTTGCAGTGGTGAGATCACAGATTCAGCTGGGATGGTTTTGTCTCCAAACTGGCCTGAAGCCTATGATAAGGGTCAGGACTGCATTTGGGGCATCCATGTTGAGGAAGACAAGAGGATCATGCTGGACATCCAAGTGTATGTCTAAATTAATTACTCTATCTATAGATTAACCCACGGAAAACAGACAAAAAAACAACAACACGCTCTCTTATCACAAATCAGTAACTAAGATTTTTGTTCGATTTCTGCTATAAATGCAAATAACTTGTGGTTTTAGTGTTTCAGAGTGGTTTGATTCACATTACATATTTGCATCTGCTCTGGGTGACTAATAATGTGCATTTGAAAACAGTATGTGGCAGGCATGTAATAAAAAATAGCAATTTTTTTATTACATGTCTGCCACATACTGTTTCCCTATGTTTTCTTCTAAAATTATGATGGTTCAACTTTGTAAAATAGCCATAATTAAAAGTTCTTAAAATATTTATTTAATATTATTTAATATTTAATATTTGTTTTATTTTATAGTTTGATTTAGTATTAATATAATAATAATAATAATAGTTATTATTATTATTATTATTATTATTATTATGATTATCATATTATAACAAAGCACTTATTAATTAAAACATAATATTCTGTGGGGAATTTATTGTTTACGTTTGTTAAAAACATTCTCTAATATTAAATATCACCCTGCAGCCCTAGACTGGTTACTCACTGAAGCTAAGCAGGGCTGAGCCTGGTCAGTACCTGTATGGGAGACCACATGAGAAAACTAGGTTGCTGTTGGAAGTGGTGTTAGTGAGGTCAGCTGGGGACACTCAACCTGTGGTCCAGTGAAGTGAGGTGGACACCAAACTGTCAGTGGGCGGCTCCTTTCGGAAGAGACGTTAAACCGAGGTCCTGACTCTCTGTGGTCATTTAAAATCCCATGGCGAGAAGGGGTGTATCTCCAGTGTCCTGACCAAATTGCTTCCATTGGCCCTTACCCATCATGGCCTCCCAATCATCCCCATCCAACGAATTGGCTCTATCACTGTCTCTCCACTCCTCCAATAGCTGGTGTGTGGTGAGCGCACTGGCGCCGCTGTCCTGTGGCTGCCGTCGCATCATCCAAGTGGATGCTGCACACTGGTGGTGGTCTTGAGAGACCCTTTCTCATGATTGTGATGCACTTTGGGTGTATGGCCATGCATGATAAATGCGCTAAATAAATACACATTACATTACATTACAAAAATACACATTAAATGTAATGTGTATTTTTGTAATTTAATGTAATGTGTATTTATTTAGCACAAAATGACATATTATATATACAGCTGTTAATTTAACTAATATTTTTTAAGTTGAATATTTGTGTATTGGTAATCTGTAGTCATTACAATAATAAAATCTGATTCAATCTTATTTAGTGTAATTTTATTTTCCGTTCAGTTTTCATCTCTCACACTGCTTTGATATCCTGATGAGGGATTGTCATGGGTTAATAACTGATCCATATATATATTCAATCAATTGACTGCTGTTGCTCTATACTCCATATATCTGACCAAGGTGTCTGGAAGTGCATACATTCCTCCAAAAAAACAAAAACAAAAATCCCATTGTTTGGCCTCTCAAGAGTTTTAGTTTTTTTTTCCAGAGTTTCTTTCTCAGCTTTTAATGCATCACCTCTAGAGACTGCAACTGCATCTGCTGCATCCTTTCCTCACAGCGAGCGAAGTGTGGATCAAATCCGCTGTGGCTTCATCAAGCCTTTTCTGCGCACATACTCCCTGCGCACCCGTCGCTCTCTAACTCCAGACGTCTACAGCCTCAAACACGCATCTCCATGGGGCCGCGCTTTGTCCTTGATGTGGCTGAGATTGCAGCGCAGTTACGAACTCAGCTACTTTGCGTCATACTCTCCCTACTGACCCATTCAGCTCCATTCTGTTCTTCTCTCACCATTCAAACCAAACACCCGTCATACACACTGCTCTGGGCATTTCTGTTGAACTCAAAGACCTTGGTTGACTTTTCTGAAGATCTTCCAAAGCATACATCTTTAAAGCGCTGACACAACAACACAGCTCTCTTTTAGATTCTCCCTAAACTCTTTCAGAATTAACCCACAGAACTGTTTGGATTTCTCTGCGTTGCATCAATAATTGCTGTGATCTACATTGGTGGCTCCTGCTGTCAGCCAAGTTCTCTGAGGCTTATGCTGAATTTAAGTGAGGGTTCATGGGAGAGGTTGAGTGTGTTTGTAAATTGCGGTTAACATCGCATCAGGTTTACTCAGTTCACGCTCTCTGCCAAATCCCGGGCAGTCAAACTGCGCTGGCAGAGAGATTGAAAGATTGCAAGTGAGAGAGAGTTATTTTCTCTGCAGTTTCTTGTGGGGAAAGAAAAAATTCAGACTGCTTAGAGTTTTAAGCTAGAACAACATGCCTTTCTCTCACTGGGAGAAATACTCTAAATGATGGGTTTTAGTATCTGGTAAGCTGCTTATAAGAGGGCACATTATTAAGGGTTAGTTCACCCCAACATGAAAGGTTTGTTATTAATTATTTGCTTTCATGTTGTTCCAATGCTGAGACTTTTGTTCATGTTTAGAGCACAAATTAAGATATTTTAGAGCAGGGGTGTCAAACTCACTTTCTGGAGGGCTGCAGCTCTACACTGTTTAGTTCCAGCCGTGCTTCAACACACTTGCCTGTTGGTTTCAAACAAGCCTAAAGAACCCAGTTGGTTTGATCAGGTGTGTTCTAAACTGCGCAGACCTGTGGCCAGAAACTGAATTTGACTCCCCTGTTTTAGATTAAATAAGAGAGCTCTCTCATCCTCCATAAGCCTCATTCACACTACGAGCGACTTTTGCAGCGGCAAAACAAGCGACCGCTCATTTCAACGGAGACTGAGTGACTTCCGGCAACACTCCGTCTACGGTTGGCGAGCAGATCCTTCAACTTTATGCAAACGTAGAGCGACTTCTTTTGAATGACAGCCAATAGGAGCACTAGTAGAACTCACATGATCCTCTCTCAGCTCGCTCAGAGGCCGGTTGTATTCTCCATGCTGTAGACCTACACAGACCAGTGTTTGCAGAAGGTCGCCACCCAGAGCAACAGGCAGCTACAAAGTCACTGCTAGTGTGAATGAGGCAATGTACAGCAACGGTCCCGAGATGTCCAGAAAAGGAACTAAAAACATCAAAACATTTCATGTGACTCCATAAACACTTATGTGCACAAAAAAACTGTAAAAACGCCTTTATTTGCCAACAGATTATGGTGCACATTTTTTTGTGCATTTTATTGCCCATAGTAAATGCAGTAACATGCAGAAGAGAAGATATAGGCAAACAAAGTCCATTCATTCATTCATTCATTCATTCATTCATTCATTCATTCATTTATTTATTTATTTATTTATTTATTTTCAATTCGTTTTTTTTGCCAGACAAAAGTCTTCTTGGAGCTTCATATGATTACAGTTGTACCACTGAAGTCATATGGATTGTTTTGAACATCCCAGGACTGTTGCTGTCTATGGAAAATGAGGGAGCTCATGGATTCATTCCAAAACATCTTAATTTATGCTTCCTAAAATGAATTAAAGTCTTGGGGGATTAGAAAAGTAATTATTAACAGAAACAGTTCATTTTAATTTTGAGGTGATCTTTCAACTCTTAAAGGCAAGGTTCACCACAAAATTCAAATTATAGGTCTTTTATTTATTTATTTGTTTGTTTTTTTGTTTGTTTGTTTTATTTCTAAAAATACAGGGACAATGTACAACATGGCATGTTATAGCTATAAAGCTAATTTCGGAGTCATTCTAGGGCCATATATACTTGCAAAATAAAAGAAAGTTTTGCAAACAAAAAAAGAAAGCATTGATCAAAAAAATTATAAATAAATGCAAATCTCCAAAAATCACAAAGCAAAGATAATTTATTTTTTTTTATAAAAATGAAATTTGCACAAAAACAGCAATTAAAAATCAAGCAGTGCAAAAAACTAAAATATTTGCAAAAAATAAAAAATAAACTATATATATTTGCAAAACATTTTTTATAGCATTCCCTTTACAAAACCAAATGTTACAAGGGAACTTGGGCGTTTACGGCAGGCGTAATACAGTGTCTCCAGGTGATGACGTCGCCTAAATGGAGGCAGGCCTGCCGTAAAAGCCCAAGTTCCCTTGATTCCACCTTCTTGTCAAATCAAGGCCACAAAGTGAAACTCGCAGAAACATGAAGTGCGAAGAGAAAACAGCATTGTGAACTCACGGTTGACTGAAAAGCAAATCAAAATGAGCATTGCAATTGACTGGATAGGTTTTGTAAAGGTTTAAAAATGCTATAAAAATGTTTTGCAAATATAGTTTTTTTATTGCAAACGGTTTAGTTTTTTTTGCGCTGCTTGATTTTTATTTATTTTTTGCAGCTTTTTCTTTTTCTTTTTTTTTTTGCAAATTTCATTTTTATTTCTTAAAACTTAATTTTTCCTTTGCAGTTCTTTATTTTTGTTAGAAAAAAATATTTTTATTTCTTAAAAGCTAATTTTTACTTAGCAATTTTTGGAGATTTGCATTTATTTATACATTTTCTGTTTGCAAATCTTTCTTTATATTATCTGTGATAGTCAATTCAATCAAATCAGTGATTACAGTGATTTTTCTTAAGCCACAATTTAAGCACAATTTTAAAAGTATTAAAAGTGGTACTCTAAATATTAAAAAGTGCTACTTTATTTATAATTTTGGTGATTCATAAAATGCAAGTCATTGGCTGACATATTTGAGAGCCAAAAACATATACAGGTAAAAAATAATTAGTTTCCTGATTATGTTTTTATTTTTGTCTGTTCTAAAATACAAGCTTCACAACCAATGTTTTTACTTATCAAGACAAATTAATGGAATAAATGAACGTCAATAACAATAACAATAATTATGTAGCATTACTTTCAAGTTCAGCTAATTATTTATTATATTAATACTTAATTGTAGGCGACGCAGTGGCGCAGTAGGTAGTGCTGTCGCCTCATAGCAAGAAGGTGGCTGGTTCAAGCCTCGGCTGGGTCAGATGGCGTTTCTGTGTGGAGTTTGCATGTTCTCCCTGCGTTTGCGTGGGTTTCCTCCGGGTGCTCCGGTTTCCCCCACAGTCCAAAGACATGCGGTACAGGTGAATTGGGTAGGCTAAATTGTCCGTAGTGAATGAGTGTGTGTGGATGCTTCCCAGAGATGGGTTGCGGCTGGAAGGGCATCCACTGCGTAAAATCATACTGGATAAGTTGGCGGTTCATTCCGCTGTGGCGACAGCTGAAAAGAAAATTAATAAATGAATGAATACTTAATTGTCTGGCAGATTGCCTGTTGCAATGAAATGGTGATACTGCTTGTGTGCTTGTGTGTCCAGTATTTTTTACACATCATTAGACACATATTTAAAAATGAAGAGATTTGATGCAAAAACCTTTAAAAGACATTTGATGTTTTCTTCTAAAATTAGCTTTTTTTCTCTGACTCCTGTGTGTAGGCTCAGTAATTTTACTTTTGTAGTGACAAATAAGTTCTTTTCATTGCCTTTAAAGTGAATTAATTGAACATAAACATAGCAGGATGAGAAAAATGCTCATTTTAGGAGAATATTTCAAACGGCATTTAGAGGTTTTTGCATCTAAAATAAAAATAGGTTTAATTCGATTCATTCAATTAAAGTATCCAAAAAATAAATGTATTAATTCATGTTTTTATACAACACATCAGTCTTTCACAAGTTTGGGTTTGGCAAAATTGTCTTTTTCTTTTTTTCTTGTTCCTCTTCCAAACGTTAATTTCGCATATCAAGATTTTAGCAAAAATGCTGTAAAAAAATATGCTTCACTGCCACTAATCTGCAACATTTTGCCTTCCATTTTATGAATGCTATGAATTCAGACATACTTTTGAACTGCACACACTGCTTTACCATATAGCATGGAAATAGTAGAGAAGCTATTTGTGTGGTTGACAGAGTCTGTTGTGCTTGATGTAGGAAGTCTATGCAGGCAGTCGTAGATTTGGAACACAGTCTGAGAGTGTGCTGTGAAAGAAAGTGGAGAACGGGGAGTTGGAAATAAAAACAAGGGCAGATGAAGGGGCATGTCGTGCATAAAGAGGATGCAGAAGTGGGATGCACATCGCACAAAGGTTAATAACAAACTCAACAGAACAACAATTATTTTATTTGGTGTTTTTATGAATGTGAAATCAATTATGTGAGCCGGGAAACAAGTGTTGAGTGTGATTGTTCCGTCAGGTGAGGTGCAGAACATGAGGCCCTGTTGTGTCAGACCCAGATAGATTATTCATGCATTCAATAATTTGGCTGCCTTAATTAAGATTCACTCATTTGCATATGGTTCCTTTCGCATTTGTCATGTTTTCTCCCTACTGTAGCTCTACATTGTGGGATTGTGTAATGAATGACATCCTGGATGTTTTTTGCTGGAGCTGCAGTCAACATAATTAATTTCCCATTTATTTTTTTGGTGGAGATAATAGAGGGAGATGGCGAGTTTTCTCCCTTTTTTTCTGCTGGTGCATGAGGTCCAGATGTCTACAGATAGTTGTGCTAGTGTGCAAAATATTTTCTTTTTTTCTGTCTGATATTAACATCTGGTTTATTTTGAGACAAATAGGATGACTGGATGTGCAGATGTGAATGGCTTCCAAAAAATGGTATATTAGGATGCATCAACATGAAGGATCATGTAAGGCTTTTGCATATGGTGTTCAGTTAAAGGGAAAGTGTGTAAATAATGAAAATGACCTTATCATTTATCCTCTCTTATGTGTTTTTAAATCTTTATGATTTAATTTTATCAAAAGATGATATTTTGATATATTGAGATATATTTTTTTAAAATGCTGCTGGAAGTCAATAGCCCCTTTCACATAGTGATACCAGTAAATATACAGAAAATTTCCGGATCAACTTTACCGGTAGAATTTAAAAAAGCGCTGTTCGTACAGGCAAGGATGTTCTTGAATTTTTCCAGAAAAGACCATTTACACATCCATTCCAAAATACCAGTAAATTTTGACATCATTAACCAGAAATGACCTCTAAACGGCTGCGCTTGTATTTGTACACATAGAAGGGCTTGGGCTTTTGTTGATGGTTCAAATTTTTTTATTTAAAGGGCACCTAAGTTACCCCTTTTTCCAGATTTAATATAAGTCTTTTGTGTCTCTAGAATGTGTCTGTAAAGTTTCAGCTCAAAACACCCATCAGATTTTTTTATTTTATCTTTCATAAGTTTTCTGTTTTATAGCTCTGAGCAGCAGGTAGTGGTTTTTGTGAACTGTGTCTTTAAGGCTAGTCCTACATGCCCACCGTTTCCATGTGCCTGTCAGTGTGCCTCAATCTCCTCCCTCGGCTGCTTCTGACAACAGACAGACAAAAAGGAAGCAGATCTCATGTAACATTTGTGAGAAATACTACAGTAAGAACTTTACCAATGAGGATTTGATGAATTTGTTGTGGAGTTGCAACGATCAGTTACAAACAATGTCGTTACAAAGTTCACGCACACACACAGATACACACACACAAACACGCACACACAGTGCGGACATGCACACACACAGCGCATGCATTTAGCTTTGCATTCTTTTTGCATGCAAATGTTACAGGATACAGGTTAATATCCACTGCTGTATGGATATCTGTTATGTTAATGTACGAAATAAACCTGATTTAACGTCCACAAACCAAGATTGAAGCGTCGTCTTTTATAATTGTTCTGACATGCAGCTGTGCTGATGAAGTAAAGCTAAAGTAAATCTCTGTAATTCATTACACACATGCACTGTTTTAAAACATTTTAAATTTGTAAAACTCTTGATCACATTTGATGATGATTGATGATCCTAGCAAACTGAACAAACATTTTTTTCCCAATTGCTTTGCGCACGCCCTGTCTTGTTGATATGATTATACACGTTACTACGAAGACTTGTTAATACACAGCTGTCAATCAATTCAGTGGGCGGGGGGACCGCACTCCTACGTCAAGTTCCGATCGGTCTCAAAACTGCTCCAATTGGTCCACCGTTTTTATGTTTATGGATAAGTATTATGAATAACTTCGATTAAAACATATGGAGGAACACTTTCGCATGTTGAGATGTAATAATATGTGTGTGTGCTTTCGCTCACTGGAGCACTCCTTCATGTGCACACACGTCAAGCAACTGAGGCAGAACTTGAAGGTAAACAAACAGCGGTTTATCATAAGCATTTAATCGATAATTTTTTACACATTTGCCATTATAAAGAATAAAGAAACATTATCTAAGTAACATCTAGCAGCTAAATGTGTCTGGAAAAATATTGAAAGGTTTTTATTTTCATAATCAGGGTGGATGTGAATGCGTCTTAATGTTCTGATTGGCTGGAGTAAACGTCTCACGTCAGCGTGTTCTACACATGAACATGCTCTTTCCGGCAATCCTTCTGCGTTTACACAGCACAAGTATTAATGCATTAATACTTAATTTGTGAATTGTTTAGTATACATGATACAGAGTTTTCAGCAGTTCAAGATATTGTTCACCCAAACAAGAACATTTACACTTGAGATGATCTTTTATTATACCTATCATATCTTTTAACTGGATTATTTCAGTGAGAATTTTATTTTAAAATGAATTATTTTGATTTATAAGGGTGCATTGGTTTGCTAAAGCTACTACAATAATAATACTAGAAAGAAAGAAAGAAAGAAAGAAAGAAAGAAAGAAAGAAAGAAGGAAAGAAAGAAAGAAAGAAAGAAAGAAAGAAAGAAAGAAAGAAAGAAAAAAAGAAAGAAAGAAAGAAAGAAAGAAAGAAAATCTGCTTCAATCTGATGCTATTTTAAAGTTTTCTGTAATAATAATCATATAATTATGTAATATTATAATAAAACATTGATAATGCTAAGAAATGTTACTTAAACATCAAATCATCATCACTTTTATGATTTCTAAAGACCCTGTTAAACTAAAGATAGACGTAAATACTTCTGAAAATAAAACTATATTTCCATATTTATATTTTTTAATAAAAATAAATTATTTTGAATTGCAATAATATCTCACATTTTTAAATCACATTATTTTGCTGTATTTTGGTGCATTTTCAAAAGACACATTTAAAAAAATCTTTCAAATTCTTTTAAAATTCTAAACTATTTTACTATCATAAACATATAGTATCTGCATAATGAATCCCCAGAATCATCAGAATCAGAATCAGAATCAGTTTTATTGCCAAGTGTGCTTCACACACACAAGGAATTTGTTTTGGCAACAGAAGCTTTCAGTGTACATAAAGTGACGAGTGACAACACAAAATTAAATACAAGAAAAGAAAAGGCAATAAACATTAAACAGAGATGCAGTTAGTCAAAAAGATCTGGATGTTGAATGTATGTATAGATATGTTGTAAATATACAGGTTATAAGGTGCTGTGTACAAGTGCGTATGAGAAAGTGTGCATCATATTTGTATGTATGTATGTATGTATGTATGTATGTATGTATGTATGTATGTATGTAAACAACATTCTGATTACCATATGTACACTTAATATTGATCCAGCAATCCAGGAGCATGTGAGTGAATTGTTCAGCAATGTCTCTGGAGTCATTCTGGTCCAGTGTGAACCCATGCATCCCTCGTCATTATAATCTCCAAACGACCAAATTTATCATTAGACATATGGGACATTATCAGCCAACTCATCGAGTGAGACGTATAGTAGAGGAAAATGAGAGAGGAGGGAACCATCCACAGCTGTTCAGCCCGAGAGAGAGACTAATAACAAATCGACAAGCAGTCATGCACTTATTTCCATTGTTTTGTTCCTTACATTATTGCATGCATCTTCTAAAAAGCGATTATTTCTTATTTCTACATACAGAGGCTTTCAGTTGTGCCTGAATCGTGGAAAATGTAATACCACAGCCCTGGCCACTGCTGGAGGCTCATTATTGGTTCGTAAGAACATTTTAGCCCGATGATGAATATGCACCTAGTCCTCTGTAATCATTCATCAATGTACGGCGCACTCCCAATTACCTGAGAACGTGGGGCGTAATGAAGGCTGATGAATTCATTTAGAAGGGGGAGGGGGGGGGCATAGGGTTTGGGGCTCTGGGGGGGGGGGGGGGGGGATTGGAGGTGCACAGGTGACAGCTGGCACACCTGCACACAGACTTTCATGGACCTAGCGGCACAGCAGGGAATGCTGGATATTTCACAGCCACTCAAAGATTGGGATTCCCATAAGGGCTACAGCCCTCTACTGGAACTGAGGAGCACAGCTGTGCAAGACCATCAAAATCAAATAACAAATAAGCATTAATCTAATATGATAACAAGGTAATAACTCTGAGCTGTTCACATTGATGTCAATATAAATAGGCATTTTTAAAAACATCTAATTAAATCCATGTCCAGTATGCGGCTGTAATTCTGATAGAAGTTGGGTACACTGTGGCCATAAAGGGATGGACATGGACAGCAATGGCACTCAGGTTGGCTGTAACATTTAAATGATGATCATTTTGGATTTAAGGGGCCCAGATTGTGCCAAGAAAATATCCCAACACCATTACACTGAACCATTGATACAAGCCAGGATGGGCCCATGCCTTCATGTTGTTCAGAGCAATTTCTGTCTACCCTGCCATCCGAATGTGCTACACATTCCACATTCTTATTCTCAAGTTGTCACATATTATTGACATTTATTTGGTGTACCTTTTAGTGAACAGGGTACAACGAACTGAAATGATGGCATTTCTAACAGAATCTGGCCAAAACTAAGTTTGTTTTGAGTTCATTTACGTTTGATTTGTATCTCATATGCCTGGAGGTTAGACAGGAAAATAAAAAAAATAAAAAAAGGAAGGAAGGAAGGAAGGAAGGGAGGAAGGAAGGAAGGAAGGAAGAAAGAAAGAAAGAAAGAAAGAAAGAAAGAAAGAAAGAAAGAAAGTATTTTGGTGCAATAAAGCAACTGTTATGAGCAAAAAAAAACATGACACATGAACACGAATTCATTTCTGCAGTTCTAAATAGTTCATCAAAGTGCGTTTTGGCTTCTAAACATCTTTGAGCATCCAGATCTGGCACCTCTAAAAATCTGATCTGGCACCTCATACTGCTCTTCACTTTCGTGCGCGACACCTCTCCGTCCTAGAGTAACCAGATCCGTTACCCCGATCTGTTCCAGGACCTCGCAATTCACAAATTAAGCACTGCCTTTGAGCTACAATTGGTCTGGTTAAGGGCATGCTCACACTATGCTATCCGAACCGTGCCCAGGCCCGTTTCCCGGATCGTTTGAGAAGTGTGAGTGCTCTGAATCGGGCTTAGGCACGGTTCACTTGGGCGGCTCTGGCCTGGTTGGAAGAGGTGGGCCTGAGCGCAGTTTACTTTGCAGCTTCCCAAAACTGAAAGCGAGACGTGACTTTTAAGGGACGGTTTCATATGGATTAATTAATCATTCGTACTGTTCAATGAACGCAAACTGTCGTAGATTATTAAAGACGCAAATCCCTCACTGCACGTCAGCTGCGCCTTCAGCAATTCTTCTAATTCCTGCAGCACGAGGACTTTATGATTGTTTATGAGCGTCAAAAGTGGCTAATCTGTTCGGCGACATATTAGACTGCATGTCACTGCATATCTAACGACTTAAACAATATAACAAAAGAAATCTCCACTGTGCTGAGCGAGAGCGCTTACTGAGCAGCGCATCATCGATGACGTAAACGTGCCCAGACCCGAATGTAATGTGAGTGCGGGAACACAGTGACAACAGCTGGAGGTTTGTAATCCACAGCATGCTGTTGCAATGTTTACAGTGCTGATCCTAGACTTCCGGATGTCTTCCCACCGCAGCCTCGCTTTCATTTTTTAAAATGGCAGCCGCATGAAATAAACGTATTCCTGAGCGATGCTTCTTTTTAGACGCACCCATTCTATCTGTCTGTCTGTCTCTATACATTTTTTAAGTGTACTTTCTTTTCTTTCTTTTTTTGTTTGTGAATTTTGATCCATTTTTAATCACTATTTAAAATGCTATGCAAAAACATAAGGATTTGCTGATGTGTTTGTGAGTCATACTCCAGCTCCAGCATACTCAACTTCATGTGTTGCATCAGCGTTTGAATCCATTTTAATAAGATATAGTTTTTGATTGACCGGGAGCACTTGATTTGTTTATTATTCATTTTCTCCTGTGTTTTTGGCATTGGGTTTTCAGTAGGCATGGCTGCAGAGCTCTGTATGGCAGTTCTGTGCACCTCAGAGAGTCACAGGCTTTAGAAGGCTGGTAATAAATCAAGGCTGTCTCATCCCCCCAGGCACAGAGCCAGAGCCCAGACCAATATTTAACTTTCTAATTAAAGAAGAACTCTGCAAAAACAGAGGAACTAATTTCTCTCCTTTATTTGAGGAAGCATCATCCTCTATACGTCTCTCTGGAAATGTTGACAATCCAAATGAAGGTTTAGCCTCCTCTGTTTGACTGGCTATTCCCAGTGCCAGCAGTGTACGGCTCTTCGTGCTGAAGTAACTGGGGCTTATCCTCCTTCATCTCAGGAAAGTCTTGTGTTAATTTGCTGCCTCGGTCATGAGTCCATTTTAAACAAATCGCTGTGGACTAAAGGCCAAGCCAGACTCTCTTGTGGCCCCATAGTGGGGTTCATTCCTTGTTGAATTAACCAACTCAATGTAATATTGTGAGAAATTACAATGCCAGAACATGCATTAATTGATTAATAGTTACAGTAAAACTCTGTTACAGAAGGTATTGATTTCAAATAAATGCTTTCCTTCATGGATTCCTAAAAATGTATCACACTTTCCACTAAAATATTAGGAAAAAACATTAATTAGTCAAGCTTCTAGGCACCAAATCTGCCTATTACAGATTTATTAGATATGATTTTATTGTACTGTATGTTTAAATCAATTCATACAACAGATCTGATTGGCTGATAGCCATGCAATATTCTGCAATAACAGCACTAGTACAGCCTCTTCACCTTTTACTTTTGTGTATTACACCACCCACATACAGGGACAAGCAGAGGACACTAGTTTGACAAATAGTGCAGCTGTTGGACAACATAATGTACTATTAAGGTGTTTTTAGTCGAGAATGTAGTTGTTTAGATTGCAAATGCAGTTTATTTATAAGGATAATGCCTATTTTAAAATATTTATAATTTCTGAGATTCTGTGCATCGGCCGCCCTCAGCCTGTCTAAGCAGACCAAAGAAAGTGACAGTTATCATTCCGCCACAATGTGGCAACAGAGACTGCATAATAAGTCCTTAGAGGAAGAAAAACTCAGCATTTTCTCAATGTAAGTTTTAAACTACACCTATAAAAATCATTGTAAATTAGGTAAGTGACATTCTAAGTCAATTTCTCTCTTTTGTATATTGTAGTGTTTTATACCACATGTAGTACTCATACCACACAGAAACTGGTAGTGCTTGCTTTGCTTTGTATTTTTAGGGGTTAATTAATGTGATATCCCGATTGCAACAGAGAAAAATTGGGAAATGTCTGTACATTGATGGCGTTTAATGCCGTTCAGCCTTATAATTTTAAAATGTGAGCAAAAATGACCTGTTTTGTCATAAATTTAGACATTATGCTAGAATCATTAAAATACATTCATATTCACAAACGTCATTCAAATTACATATTCACAAACGTCATTTATTTAAAGTGACGTTTAGGAAGTAGCAACGGTTTCTGCTGTTCTGACCTTCAGCTGCAGATGTGAATGAGTGGTGGAAGTAGTTCCTTGTACAAAAGAGTTTTTGAGTGTCTCTGTGTTTGATTTCCTTTTTTATACACACGATTATGTCAGTGAACTGTTGTATAAATGCAATACCACCCTCGTAGCAGTGCGATATGGCTGTACAGTATATCGTCACTGGTGGGACACTAAGGCACTTGCCCTGTGACCTCGAGCCATGGCACGCCTCCCACCAGTGCCAATATACAGCCATATCGCACTGCTACAAGTTGAACTTGTTGAACATACAAAAGCTCCTTCAAAACATTTTGATAAATAATAAACATCAATGTTATCATTTTCAAACATTTTATCTTGTAGTAATAATAATAATAATTCCTTAGATTTATATAGCACTTTTCTAGACACTCAAAGCAATTTACACATTTAGAGTTAAACCCTCTACTCTTTTTTCAAAGGACATGCTGGGATTTTTAACAACCACAGAGAGTCAGGACCTCAGTTTAACGTCACATTCCAAAGACAGCACTCACTGAGCAGTGTAGAGTCCCTGTCACTATCCTGGGGCACACAGACCACAGGCTGGGCGCCCCTCTGCTGGTCTCACTAACACCACAGCAACCTAGCTTTCCCATGTGGTCTCCCATCCAGGTACTGACCAGGCACAGCCTTGCTTAGCTTCAGTGGGTGACCATGTGAGAGTTGCAGAGAGCTAGCTGCCAGCTGAGTAAACACTGATTACTGTTAGTCTTTAAAAATACTACATAACTTGAGTTTTTTAAAGCAGAAACCTGGAGATTGTTCTGATGTTGATAAAATGAGATTTAAAATGGTAATTTGCATTTGCTTTGACAGAAAACAATGATATGTAATCTGTCAATGCCTTGGGAAAAAAATAAGAATAGTATTATTTTACTAAATGGCCTTTAAATGACACCATTCACATCAAAAACAAGCAAAGCAATGAATCAAATTGATATCTTTTTACAGAGAATATTTAGATGTAACAACATTTTGATGGTTAAAATTTCAGCTACTGTTTTTTCTCTGTAACTGTAGTTGGGTGTAGTGGATTATTATATAATAGTGCATTGAGCTTTTTTACAGTATGTAACTTTTGGCACTGCAGCAGTAAGTAAAACGGTTTGCAAGATGGATTTATTCGTATTTAGTCACTCTTCTATAAAATTCAGTTAATTCTGAAAAAAATAGTGTGACATATTGCAGCTTTCTAACAATAACTGTATGTTTCAAGGACACATTGGGGGTTGCTGTGACTTGCGGGCGAGGCTGTTGTTGGTGTGTGGAGCAGAGGCCCAGCCCTCGGCATTGGGGATTAGATTGGAAATGGTGTTTTTCCATCAGGGCAATCATTCAGGTAGATGATTCTGTGCTAAACAGACACTGGAAAAGAGGAGGGAAGACAGGCTTCTTTATGCCGCCTCACAATTTGACGCTTGCAAACAGTTGGCCTGTCATCCGTGTAAATTACAGATAGGTACAGATAGGCTCGGATTGCTTGACAGACGATGGATCATAATGTATTAGTTTTCCAAAGAAACACCAGCCGCAAACACACACACACACACACACACACACACACACATACACTCAAAATACTCCCATTTATGTCTCAAGCAAACAGAATCAAATGCATCTTCACGCCTTTCACCAGCAGAAATGTATTTTAACCGTCTCTCAGAGATGCAGAGAATGTCTCTGTTGACATTCTTTTATTTTTTTTAAAAAGCCAGCATTTGTCACTTCCTTTTCCAGGACGATGTGTCTGCAAGCCCCATAAGAGAGTTTAATGCATTCTGATGGCGGCTGTGTTGTCGGCCAAGTCAAGCTGAGCCTGTTTTTGTGATTAAACAAAATGAAATTACTGCCAGCAAATGGAAAGCATGATTGATTTTCTCGGCAGATACGGTGTGCGGCTACGCAAAGGCTTGTTTAACTTTATCACAACAAATCCAATAAGGGGCTGACACAGTTTCACTTTCTCCGGGTCCTTAGAGCGGGTCAGAGCCTCTTCTGGCTTAAATCTGGAAATAGATACAGATATCTACCTGCATATACAGTGTTGATGGCAGAATAACATAGATTAAATCCTTATGTAAAAGTGTATTTGTGTGTGTGTGTGTTCTGATTTATGTGGTTTACAAGGACTAAATACTGTATAACTGCAGGTTAACTGTGTTTATATGCTACCAACCCTTTACACAACTCCTTTACTTTTCCAATTTTAATGTAATGAGGTGCACCTTTTGTGAGGCTGCTTTGGAATGATAATTATTGTAGAAAAAGCTATGCAATTAAACTTGAATTGAATTGAATTGATTTAAGGGGGCGGCGCAGTGGCATAGTGGGTAGCCCTGTCGCCTCACAGCAAGAAGGTCACTGGTTCGAGCAGTTGGCATGTGTGGAGTTTGCATCTTCTCCCCGTGTTCGTGTAGGTTTGCTCCGGATGCTCCGGTTTCCCCCACAAGTCCAAAGACATGCGCTATAAGTGAATGAGGTAAACTAAATCATCTGTAGTGTATGGGTGTGAATGAGAGTGTGTGGGTGTTTCCCAGTAATGGGCTGCAGCTGGAAAGGCATTTGCTCTGTAAAAAAACATATGCTGGATAAGTTGGCGGTTCATTCTGCTGTGGCGACCCCTGATTAATAAAGGGACTAAGCGGAAAAGAAAATGAATGAATAAATGAATGAATGAATGAATTGAAGTGTATTGAATTGAATTGTAATGAATTAAACTGTTAAAATCTGTGTGAAATAAAAATCTACAATGTTATTCTTTAATACTGAAGAAAAAAAAAGATTATTTAGTCAGATTAAAATCTGACCATTTGCTTCCACATTTGAAGTGGCGGTCTTTCTCTGTTGAGGTCAGTTTGACAATTTCAGCCACAATATACTTAACCATGCCCCCTTACCAGAAAATGATGATTAAAAAAACTAAACCCCGCCCTCTACTCAATAATCCATTTCAGTTGAAAGTAGGGCAACATGGTGGCTCAGTGGTTAGCATTGTCGCCTTACAGCAAGAGGGTCACTGGTTCGAGCCCCGGCTGTGTCAGCTGGCATTTCTGTGTGGAGTTTACAAGTTCTCCTTGTGTTGGTGTGGGTTTCCTCCGGGTTCTCCGGTTTCCCTCACAGTCCAAAGACGTGATAGGTGAATTGAATAAACTAAATTGGCCGTAGTGTATGTGTGGGATCGAGTGTATATGGATGTTTCCCAGTACTGGGTTGCAGCTGGAAAGGCATCCATTGTGTAAAACATATGCTGGATAAGTTGGCGGTTCATTCAGCTGTGGTGACCCCTGATGAATAAAGGGACAAAGCTGAAGGAAAATGAATGAATGAGTTGGAAGTACAATAACATACTGAAATAAACAACTCCGCAACTTCCAGTTCACACAGACTGTAATGTGGTTTACAAAGACATGCCCTGTGTCCTCATAATTCAATTATTTAAATTATGAGATAAATCTATTAATAAATCTATTGTTTTGTTTTTGTTCAAAAGTGTGTTTTTTAGTAAACATGTTAGATATTAAACATGCAATACAGACAGTTATTCACTTTTTCTTTTTTTAGGCAACAAACAAACAAACAAAACTCATTGCACACATATACATTTAAGTTCTGTAAAGATATATGAATGAATAATAAAAGAAAATAAATAATAATATTATGCAAAAAGAGAAGGAATGATTACATAAAAAAGGGTCCACATAAAGGGTCCATCTTCTTTATGTGATCTGAAACAGCTTGCCAAGTAAGATATGAAACATTTTAGTACAGCCTCTTATAGTATATCATATATACTATATATATATCATATATATATATATATATAGTATATCGTATATCATATATATATCATTGAGTCTATTTAATTACTTGTGTAAATGTGTGTACATTTAAATTTATTCCGTTTTTAAATTAATTTCAGTAATACTAATATGTTACTAATGTAGTATTATAACTGACTAATATGAACATGTTCATATGATTTATTTACAATACAGTTTGTAAAGTAATATTTCTTTGTCTTTTAGGAGATATATTATATGAGAGACTTGCTTTGTTTGCTAATGTATAAGTTGACCTAATTGGATTTGCACTGTATACATTAAATAACAGTTGAAAGTTAGTTACAATACTCCTGTAATCATTCAGCATAGCTGTAGATTTTTTTACAAAATTCTGTGCAAAAATAGCAAAACAATTTCACAGATTCTGTCTGGCCCTACTTATTGGAGTTTTTGAAATGCGAATTTTTCCATAGGTTTCCTGTGAAGGTTGCGTTTTTACAATATAAAATGCATTATGCCTATGGAAACTCCTCGTAAACCACATATAGTGTGTGCGTGTGAGTGTGCATGTGCGTGTGTGTGCGTGTGTGTGTCAGGCATAATTTAAACATGCTGTCTTCATTTTGCTTGAATGTAACCATTCTGCCTCGTGCTGCAGCAGAACGGAGATGATTAATTATTCGCCTCTCCTCAGTAATGACTTCCATTACTGCCCACTTGTGATTAATTAGTGACAAGATAGAGTGTGTTTGCCACCTCCCTGCCTGACTGAATCACACTCCCTCCACCAGTGGCTGGACACACCGACTGGTTTTGGGGTGTTGTAGAAATAGACTTGTGTTTATACGCTGTAATAGGCATCTGTATGTCTGTATTTTGTGGGTTATGGCAATTATTTGTGCTGGAAGTGAAGGGAGGTGATGTCAAGGTACTGCCTTATGTTGACATTTTGTCTGTAAAGTGAGATTTTTGTCATCTTTGTGTGTACAAGGCTGTCGGGATTTTTTAAGGCATTGCAAATTGTTGTGAAGATCATATATTCCCTATATGCATTTGAGAGACAGGCTCAGATTCCCCTCTGGTTTTAAAAATGCAGCTTTCTGATTTTATACTTGATATAATGTAATATTAAAGTATTGATGGGAGACAGTTATGGTGACTGAAAAATACCAACCATTGAGATATTTCATTTAATTTAGAATTAGTTTTTTATTTGTTTATTTATTTTTATTTTATAGATTTTTATTTTATTTATTTTAATTATTTATTTTTGTTTATTTTATTTATTTTTATATATATATATGCTACTTTCATTCTACTACAATGTAATGCTCAAACATGATAGTACAATTTCAACTAATGTTTTTTAATAAATATGAGATATTTCATTTAATTTATAATTAGTATTTTATTTAATTTATTTGTTTATTTGTTGGCGTCGCGGTGGTGCAGTGGGTAGCATGATCGCCTCACAGCAAGAAGGTCGCTGGTTCAAGCACCGGCTGGGTCAGTTGGCATTTCTGTGTGGAGTTTGCATGTTCTCCCTGTGTTGGAGTGGGTTTCTTCCGGGTGCTCCGGTTTCCCCCTCAGTTCAAAGACATGTGGTACAGGTGAATTGAATAAGCTAAACTGGCCTAGAGTATGAGTGTGAATACAAGTGTTGGGTAAAATAATTAATATTTTATTTTACTTTATATTTTATATTTAATTTTATTAAATTGTATTTAATTTCGTTTAATTTTATTTAATTTTATTTGTTTTTTTATTTTATTTTATTTGTTTTGTTTATTTATTTTTATTTATTTTTATTTGTTTTACTTAATTTATTTTGATTTTAATTTATTTTACTCATTTAATTTATTTTATTGATTATAATTTTTTTTATATATATTCAACTTTCATTCTACTAAAATGTATTGTTCAAACATAAACATAAAAGTACAATTCCAACCAAAGTTTTTTTTAAAAATATGAGATATTTCATTTAATTTATAATTAGTATTTTATTTTACTTTAAATTTTATATTTTATTTTATTTGTTTATTTATTTATTTATTTTTAAGTAATTTACTTTCATTTGTATTTATTTCTACTAAAATGTATTGCTCAAACATGACAGTAAACACATTTATAATGTTGTAAACAATTTCAGTTTCAAATGAATGCTGTTCTTCGAAATCTTCTTTTCATCAAAACAATCTAAATAAATATTCTTTAAATATATATATATTGCCGCATATGTTGATTTCTACAAAATGCAAGCAGTAGGATGGTCGGAAGTAAATAAAATGTGGTAGTTATTATTATTATTATTAGTAGTAGTAGTAGTAGTAGTAGTAGTAGTAGTAGTAGTAGTAGTA
>CAIGQZ010000379.1:8646047-8656577 GCA_903798205.1 Danio tinwini
TAGTAGTAGTAGTAGTAGTAGTAGTAGTAGTAGTAGTAGTAGTAGTAGTAGTAGTAGTAGTAGTATTGTTGTTGTTATTGTTATTATTTATTTTTGCAGTTAATAATAATTATTTTGATTCTACTACTAAGTGTATAAATAAAAAGTTGCTAAGAATTTTGATATATTAGAACAAAACAATGTTCAAATAAAACTGAAGACCTTGATTTAGACTCTAATTAAAATTGTAAAAGCTATAATAATTTCACAGCATGTCCGTGATGGAAACACTCATGAATTTGCTGCAGGGGAGCTGCCAAACGTTCTCTCACTCTCTCTTTGGCATCTGAATATCAGGAAACTGATTTTCCAGCTATTTCTAAACATTAGATTGGAGGAGTTGTTTCTCCCACTGCTGAATCATTCACTCTTTATAGTCTGAGCAAAATGAATGTGCTTTGTGATTACATGGCTAACAAAACAACGGCCAAAAATGTTGACAAAAGCAACAGGGAAACATTAAACATCAAAAAAAAAAAGATTTAATTTTCGGTAGGAACAAAAGCAAAGTGTTAAGTCCATAAAATGAGGACAAGAGGAAGAGCTCAGGAATCTGCCTGGCCTTCTGGTGTTGCTTTGAGGAGGGAGCTGAGTCTCTGAGATAGTGGATTAGTGTGGGATTGACCTGTTGTGTATTATCTGTTTGCAGTCTCCACATGGGGAAGAATGACCTGCTGACTTTCTATGATGGAGATGACCTGACCGCAAAGATACTGGGCCAATACAGTGGCTCACGGCCTCGGTTCAAGCTCTACACCTCTATGGCTGATGTGACCATCCAGTTCCAGTCGGACCCTGCTACCAACATCTATGGCTACAACAACGGCTTTGTGGTGCACTTTTTTGGTAATAACTCATAATACACTTTCACAGCTTCAGTCTTAGGGTTAGGGCTATAGGGTTAGGGTACTACCACTCATAAGTATCACTAAAGTTTTTTCAAAGAAATTCAGCAAGGATGCATAAAAAATTGATCCAAAGTAACCATAAAAACAACTTAATGCAAGAATATTACAGTAATTAATATTTTTTTTATAAATTTATTCTTTTGAACTTTCTTTTTATAGATTAATTACAAAAGAAAGTATCATCTTTTCCACAAAAAGGGGAACCCTTTTCATGTTGAATAAAATAGAATATTGCATTACAATTTGATTTTCTACTCTTTATTATTCTCTGTAAGTTTTTAAAAAAAATCATGTTTGATTGCAGTCCATTAACTGAAGTAGATTTTTAATAATGCATTAAAAAAGGTTTGAAGTAACATTAACATAATAAAGTGAATAAATGTTGTAGAAAAAAGTGCAGTTGAACTGTTAATATAAACTTTCAAAAATGAAATAGTATTGTTTTTTATAGCAGTAACATTAATAACACATAATAACAACAATAATTGTTTATTTTGTAGTATTATAGCAATATTACCTCAGTTTTATAACACATTTTTTCCTGATCACATTAATGCAGATTTGCTAGCAATAAAAGTCTAATGTCAACCCATTATTCTCAAATCTAATCTGTTAAAGCAAAATCAAATAAAGAGTGCTTAAGGGGTAATTAATGTGTCAGTGCTCTTTTGATAAGGGCATTCAAAAAGATAACAAAAGAAATCAAGTTCAAGGCACTCGAAAAGTGTAAAAATGATTTAAAAGCCTTTATTAACATGACTATTATTTTTAAAAACAGCTGTTTGTTTTTTTGGTTGTTTTTTTTTTTATCTTAAGTAACCATAAAAACATTTCAGATTCATAAAAGAAATTCATAGTAATTAATACTCGTTTAATAACTTCCTGTTTTTTAACTTTCTGTTTATAAATTTATTTCAAAAGAAAGTATCGTGTTTTCCACAAAAAAGGAAGCAGCACAGCTCTTTTCATCTTAAATAAACTTACAATAATATAAAATTACAATATGATTTTCTAGTGAATGAACACTGTAGAAAAGTGCAGTTTAACTACTGTCATTAATTAACTTTTAAAAATGAAACCGTAATGTAACTTTTTATAGTAGGAATAATAATAAAATCAACAAAATGTGCATTTAAGAATGATTTTTAATGGATCATGTGACATTAAAGGCTGTAATGCTGAAAATCACAAGAATACTTTTTAAAATGTCGTTAAATTGGAAAAAAAAGTTATTTTATAATTGTATATTTTATTTTTCTGATCACATAAATGCATCCTCTTTAGCATAAAAAATCTCATGTCAACCCATTGTTCTCAAATGTCTTCTGTTGAAGCAAAATCAAACAAAAAGTGCTTCAGGGGTAATTAATGTGTCAGTGCTCTTTGGGTAAGGGAATTCAAAAAGATAAACAATGAAATCATTTCAAATCAAGTTCAAGGCACTCGAAACGTGAAAATAATTATTTTAAAAGCCTTTATTAACATGGCTATTACATTAAAAACAGCTGTTTTAAAAATAATAGTTATGTTAATAAAGGCTTTTTAATATTTTTTTTTTACTTCCATTTCAAGTGCCTTATTGGACTTATGATTTTGTAGTCTGATGGTCTCTAATTATCTTGATACACAAAATTACTACCACTCATAAGTGTCAGTAAAGTTTTCCAAAGAAATTCATCAAGGACACTTTTAATTGATCCAAAGTAACAAAAACATTTCAGATTTCTAAGAGAAATGTACAGTAATTAATACTCTTTAAATAAATTCCTTCTTTTGAACTTTTTATTTGTACATTTATTCTAAAAGAAAGTATCATGTTTTCCACAAAAAAAGGAAGCAGCACAGCTCTTTTCATGTTGGATGAAATATAATATTGCATTACAATATGATTTTCTAGTGAATAAGTGCTGTAGAAAAGTGCAGTTTAACTGATGTCATTAATTAGTAGGAATAATAATAAAAACAACACAGAATTTGCATTTAAGAATGTTTTTTAATGGATCGTGCATATGTGACTCTAAAAGCTGTAATGCTGAAAATCACAAGAATACATTTTAAAATTAAGTAAAATGGAAAAAAAGTTATTTTATAATTGTTTATTTGAAAATTATTGCAATATTACCTCATTTTATATTACAATTCTTTTTTTCTGATCACGTAAATGCATCATTTTTAGCATAAAAAAAATCTTATGTCAACCCCATTATTCTCAAATATTGTTTGTTATAGTAAAATCAAACAGTGCTTCAGGGATAATTAATGTGTCAGTGCTCTTTGGGAAAAGGATTCAAACAGATAAACAATAAAATCATAAGTACAAGGCACTCGAAAAGTAAGTGAAAGTGAAACTAGAGATCCTCAATCTCAATGTGATGATAGGTGGTGCGGAGATGAAAGAGGGAGAGAGGCGTTATAAAGCGAGTGCCACAGATGGTTCAGTCCTCACCTTTCCTGGGGATAAAGTGAAGGTCATTCCATCAGCTTCTCCTGGTGGCGACCGCACCACATCAGATAACATATAATAAGTTCTATTCAGAGGGTGGAGGAATGCAGATGATTCATCAAGCTGACTGAAATGGACTGCTTTTTTATTTCCTACATGCAGAGCAGAAGGATGATTCTCTGGCAGCTCCTGCAGGTGCTGCAGATTTGGCCTTGCAGAGGCGCTAACAATTACACTGCATGTTTGTAGTCATTAGCCACATTTGCCGGGTGCCGTGGCCTCTCCAGATCTGCCATGCTATGAATGGACAGCAGCAAAATGCCTGCCAGCTGTCTATTCACATTTTTAATCACAGCCAAGCTGATTCCTAGCATTTGATTTATCAGTCATTAGACGCAACACCTGTGGTTTGTTCAGGGACACGGCGAGTAACAAAGAAATAATTTGCAAGCATTATTGAACGTTCGGTCTTTCTCCTCTTCAATCTTGCTCTACTAATCAAAGTAATCGTGTTGTACTTCATAGAAAAGAAAATTACAAACAAGTATTCTTTTCTCCAACACTCTTTAAAAAAAAAGGTTCCAAGCAGTAATGGAAGAACTATTTTTGGTTCCCTCAGAGTGACAAACATTTTAATTATTTAAATAACATGCATAGAAGTTTATGTGAATGGGAAAGCTTTCATAAACTTTAAAAGTTCTTCATAGTACAATAGATTCATTCATTCATTCATTTTCTTTTCGCTTAGTTCCTTTATTCATCAGGGGTCGCCACAGTGGAATGAACCACCAACTTATCCAGCATATGTTTTACACAGCAGATGCCCTTCCAGCTGCAACCCATCACTGGGAAACACCTATACACTCTTATTCACACACATACACCACGGACAATTTAGCTTACCCAATTCACCCAAGCCGCATGTCTTTGGACTTGTGGGGGAAACCGGACAGAGCACCCGGAGGAAACCCACACGAACACTGGAAGATACATACAAACTCCACATAGAAATGTGACCTGACCCAGTCAAGGCTCGAACCAGCGACCTTCTTGCTGTGAAGCGACAGCGCTACCCACTGCGCCACTGCGGTGCCCTAGTGCAATAGATTTTATAATTAAAAAAAGAAGAAAAATTTTGTGCAATTTCACAAGTGAATGCGCTTTTTAAATTTGCAGTTTTGTCATCATTTTCTGACCCTCATATTGTTCCAAATATATATATTTTTTTATTATTTAAAAAGAATATAATAATTTATTTAATTTGTTGTTAACATCAGACGCAATACAACAGAAATTTAAATACAGCCATTCAGAAGCACAGAATAGTGCACTTACTGCACTCCAATGAATTGGTAAGGTTTCTAATCTAATTAATACATTTTAAACCTCTTTAACATTATTAAATGTACATGCTGAATCAGTGATATTTGTTGGCTTGCACTGAGTCACAGTTCTAAAGTTCAATTTAAAACTGTTTATTTAATTTTTAAGATCTGAGGTGAACGATCTGCTGCTGCTTTCAATAGTATGGCAATAAATGTCATGTAAAATGTTATTCAAACTCACCTTATTAGTATTTAACACTGAATAAAGCACATGAGGTTTACCTGAGGTGATTATTGTCAGTTTATCCTGTTGTTCAGCCGTTTCTAAAATATACATTTCAGTTGTTGGTTAGAACAAAAACTCCTTTTAATATGGGAAATATTTCTTCTATCGTGTGCCATTGCTTTTATTCAGAACAAGATTGAAATCAGCCTAAATCAGCCTTTAGGCTCAATATTCAGGCATGGTCCTGTTGATGTTGTCAATCTGGCAACCTGCACTTGCGTTAAGTCTATTTTGTGTATTTAAGAAACCCAGTGAGATTTCAAATCTTCCTCACATATGTTCCACAAAATTTTGGGTTTAAAGCACCATTCACACTAGTGCTTTTTTAGTTGTATGGGTTTTGTTATGGTTACATCTGGCTTCCACCAGTTTTAGTTTAGAAATGCTTGTGTTTCATTATATGTATCATGCATTTTATGGTGTATAGTGTGGACAGACATAAAATGCCAATAAGGATATGGAGCATTTTATCTTCAAATACAATTTTAAAATGAAAATACACTGATGTAAACACAGCTTAAAGTCAGATCACACTAGCGTTTGCAAAATTCTGTCATACAGCGCTGTGAAAAGGGGGGACATTAAATAAGGTGATAAGACGGTAAAAAGCTAGCGATTGCTCCATATTTTAAATTTCTGTTCAGACAGGTCATGTTTTGAAATTCGATTGGTCTCACGCAGTCACGTAATGCAATTTTGCAGGTCAGAGTTCAGCAAGCTTGAACTTTTCAACACAGCTAACTGTGAAACTTGATGCACAAGCTTGCGTTTCTGGTCTACCGCATTCGCATGCTTATGAATGGAAATCTATTGAGCAAAAAGTGCAGTGTGACTTCAGCTTTAGTTTGAGTAAATTATCTTTTTACGTCTTCCAGAAGTGATGGAAGTGGCTTGAATAGAGAGAAATTGAGACATTTGTGATATATATCATGTGATATCACTGACTTAAATGTTTTTAATTGTAAATATTAACAAATAAAAATATTTTGTTGACACCTCTTTTAAAAATGTAAATGCATATTAAATCTCCAGATGTTTATTTATTCATCTTTATAGTGCACCCCAAAAAATACTTTAAAAAGGTCAGAGGTCTGTTTTTTTTCTTAAGAATTTCAAAAAGAAATGTTTATCATAGTGTTGGGCTTAATAAAATGTTCTTTTTCACAGAGGTTCCTCGTAACGACACATGTCCAGAGCTTCCTGAGATCTCAAACGGCTGGAAGACCACATCCCACCCTGACCTGGTGCACGGCACGGTCGTCACTTATCAGTGTTACCCCGGCTTCGAGGTGGTGGGCACCGAAATGTTGATGTGCCAATGGGATCTGACCTGGAGCGGAGACCTGCCTAGCTGTGAAAGAGGTGAAAACTTGCATGCTCACATACACTCACACACACTGACAATGATAACCACTCTCTCTAAAATCCATTTTCACCCCACTTCCAAACCAGCCCGCACTGCCTATTGATCAAGAGCAATGCTGTGCTCCTCAACTAGATGAGCTTTTGAATTCCATTTGAGGGGGGAATTTCGCAAGTGCCTTTTCGCCTCGGTCCCATTCAAGGACAGGCGAGGAGTGAAGGATGGCTTTGTGGGTAATCACTCACTTTTCTTTCGAGGGCGACTTCAGGAATGAAGCAGGCACTGTTTTCAATTCACAGTCTCTGTGCGTCTTCTGTCCAAAGACTCATTTGCAAACATGATTTCTGTCATTCTGGAGGAGTTTTTATTTCTTTGTACGCCCCCTGGTGAGATTTTGTTAACATTTCAAGAGTTCACACTTAGCTGATGATTGATTATAAGCAAGTTTGGCATGCTGTCCTGGGAGAGAGCCCTGAGCTCAAAAGGTCCTTGAGCCCTGGGCTCCCTCCCATTTGCAGGGCGAGAGGGGAGCTTTGAGCTCAGGTAGATCTCGAGAACTCCCCCCTTTTGTAAGAGTTGATGACAGAAAATAATTGCTACAGAGAGATATGCTGATGGATAAAAGTTTGACTAGTGCTAAATTTAGATTGTTCAATTAACTTGTAGTGCATGTTTTTTGGAACGTGGGAGGAAACCGGAGAACCTGGGGGAAACCCACGCAAGCACGGGAAGAACATGCTAACTTCACACAGAAACGACAGCCAGTCTGTTAAAGGACTTGAACCGGTGACGTTCTTGCTGTGAGGCCGCAGTGCTAGTTACTGGGCCACCGTGCCGCCCTATGAAAGGAAAAGAGGAGGAGTAGGGGTGGAAGGGGGGATTCTTTAAACGAAGATGACTGTAGTAAGAAACCCTGGCTCTTTATAGTGGGTTAGAAATCGTCTGATTGGTTGGTCATATATGGTTAATGCATGACCAGCCATGTTCAATCATAATCACGTGATCCTCTCGAAATTAGTTTACAAATAAACTTCACTTTGGAAGTATTTCATTAATGAATTTCAAATCATCTGAGCTCCACGGCTTACTTTTATAGACACTCCAGTGACTGAAGTCAAGCGTATTCAAGTTTATTTTATTAGCACATTTCATACACAATAGTAATTCAAAGTGGTCTAGATAAAAAAGTGGATCAATAAAGTAAACACAAAATAAGAATAATAAACAACAAATAATTAAAATGCCTAAAAGCAGATTAATGTTGTATTAAAACAGATTTTAAAGGAACAAAAAGAAAAATGTACATAAATACTGCGATCTGTTCAATGTAACACAGTGCTCAGTCACTAAACTGATTTGTTTCAAAAGCACCTATTTTACCCTTTTTACAAGATGTAAAATAAGCCTTTGGTGTCTCCAGAATGTGTCTGTAAAGTTTCAGCACAAAATACCCATCAGATTATTTATTCTAACCTCCAGAATCTAGTGTCTGAATACAGTGTAGCTACTTTTGTAGCCTGTGGCTTTAAATCCAAATGAGCTGCTTCTCCCCGCCCACCGCTCTGACGTGATTGTCTGCTTCTTATGCTACTTCAGATAAACAGCTGTCAGTGATAGAGATAGAGACAGACACAGATAAAGCTGAAATAAGGTCACTAGTCAAAAATACTAAGTAAGATTATTAGATGTATTTGTAGTGGAGTTTATTCAAGCCTTTCTGAAATGATGAGTCTCACACAAATGCTGTTTGCAGTACACACACACAGACACACACACACACACACACACACACACACACACACACACACACACACACATATATATTAGTGTTTACTGACACCAGGCGGCTGTGGTGATTATAGCAGTTAAGAATTACATATCGATTTTACTGTCTTTACTAAAAACATGCTCTGTTTTAAAAATGTTTAAAATTATAAAATGAATTATTGAAGTATTGATCTCTGATCACAGAGAGTTGAACTTATGTTTTAATCTCAGTTTCTTTGCAAAAAATGTTCTGTGGACATGTGTATACATGTTATTATGGAGACATGGCACCTGTCAATCAGTTCAGTTGGCGGGGAAAAATACACTCCTACGTCATGTTGTGGTGGGCCTCAAAATCAATGGGATTTGGATCCTGTTTTAACATCAGTAAATAAAAAAAGAGAGATTTGTTGGGTTTATATCACTCCAACAGTGGACAGACTACCTACACACAGTTCTTACAAAAGTTGATTTTCATCATAGGTGCCCTTTAAGACTTTGATTTTACTACAAAAAATGTATTTTTTTCTTATGAAACATTCTTATATTAAGAATACTTGTAAAATAATAGTAGTTTTGCGTAGCCAGACCTCAGACAGCTGAAACTCTGGGAACTTTGGCCACTTATAATGGTCAGCACAGGCTAACCAATGAATCACATTTCGTTTTATGCCATGTCATGTTAGGGGTGTGTAAATGTTCCCTAGAATAACAGATTCATTCACAAACATCAACTAAGGCACATATTCCAAATTATCTGTCAGCAAAACACAAAGGATATTTTTCTTGTTTTAAATTCCAAACCATTAGACATCTTTTAAAAATATTATGATCTGAATCTTGCATAGTTTTATGAATACTGCAAATTAAAATATCTCGCATTATCTCACAGTTGGCATTTCTGTGTGGAGGTTGCATGTACTCCCTGTGTTCACGTGGGTTTCTTCCGGGTGCTCCGGTTTTCCCCACAGTCCAAAGACATGCGCTAGGCTAGGTGAATTGGGTAAACAAAACCGTCCGTAGTGTATAATTGTGTGTGTGTGTGTGTGTGTGTGTGTGTGTGTGTGTGTGTGTGTGTGATTGCATGTGTGGCTGTTTTCCAGTACTGGGTTGCGACTGGAAGGGCATCCGCTACATGAAACATATGCCGGAATAATTGGCAGTTCATTGCGCTGTGTCAATAAATAAGAGACTCCGCCGAAGGAAAATGAATGAATGAATGTTTCCAGGTGAACTAGTTCAAATTCTTGCACATTTAACTCCCAGAAATCCAGTATATTTAAACCAAACAGAGGACGACTTTGAATCTCCTGAAGTGTTTCCAGAAAAGTGTGTCATATGCATAAGTACGTGGTAGGTGCTTGGCTAGCTAGAGGATGGGACTAAAATATTAGTTACCAATGGATTTTATTGTCCACAGAATGAATAAAGGATTGAAGCAGGCGCCATTTTTGCTTCACAGTCTCTGTGCATCTTCCTCTCCTATGACACCTTTGCTAACTAATTTTGTTAGCGTCCCATTGGCATGCCGAGTGTTTCATAGAAAAATTTCAAATCAAGTCAGCTCTGCGACATACTTTTGTAGTGAAAGTCACTCCAGCGCTTAAAATTAAATCTGGACGCCTGCCTTTTGTGTTGCCCAGACTTGCTCTGTGTGAATGTGTAATACTGCAGATATTCGTCACAGACATAACCCCAGGGTCCAGGTTCTGCCGCTGTCCCTCACAAAAACAGCAGGCCCAAAGCAACGGGGACCGTTATCCGGTTCAAAGCTTCCCTCCCGCCACGCAAACATCATTAACTCAGTCGCCTCTGCTGTCGCCTCTTTCTGCCCTTCCACTGCTGAGGAGAGAATTGGGTTTGCAGCTGGGCAGGCTGAAGCAAACTAATCTTTTTATTATACTGCACCGTGTGTCCATACACTGCCCTGAGATCAAAGTCGCATGTCCTGCTTTCCTCATACGGTCTGAATGAGATGAGCTGCGGCTCCTTGCACTCTGATTATCTAGATCCACATGTATGAAGTGTGACGTGAAGGAGAACTCAGAAAATATACTGTAAAAAAATGTACCTCAAATACATTTTTATTGCTTTAATATATGTTTTTGGTGTCTGCTAAATGCATAATTTGTACTGTAAAAACACGATCTGTAAAAGATGTTGAAACAGTGTGAACCAGAAGGGGGAAATAATTTACTCTGATCCAAAAGGCATTTTTCACTCAGTAAATATTTGTACTTTAGTCACTAGTGCCACCCGCAGGTGAAAAGGAGAAGTAAAATTCACAGCAATTGACAGATACAGACTTTAAATAACATACTGAGATCTTAAATATATTCCAGTGCAAAATGTAATAATTTAGGCTTGAGTTATTATAGTATCTATCTATCTATCTATCT
>CAIGQZ010000379.1:8656587-8668338 GCA_903798205.1 Danio tinwini
ATCTATCTATCTATCTATCTATCTATCTATCTATCTATCTATCTATCCATTCATCATATAAAGGGAATACATATATCTAATTCCAAGTTACAAAGGGTCACTTTTCTAAGAAAAGCAACTATTAGCTTTTCATAGTGTACACTTACCTCCAATTTCTCTCAACACAAGGACAGGAGAGTTGTGAGTCAGTAAATGAGTATTAAACTAACTGGCATTACTGTATGAAAAATTATTGAAAATCCCTGCAGGCACAGGACGTCAACATGACATCATATTGAAGTTGTACCCCAACGTACCCCAACGTCGAAATGAAAATCGGGTTGATGTCAGAACCCAAAGTCAGGCCCGGTGTCAATGTCCAATGTCCAACCTAAAATCAACAAAGTATCAACGTCTAATCATGTTACACCTTGATGTTGTGTAGAGGTTACCAGTATGTCATCTATCATACAAGTTCTGGTCACTTTCCAACACAACCTAAAATCAACCAAATATCAAGGTAATTTGACATCGTTATTGGACGTCAAAATAACGTTGTCCTTATATAGACGCTGGATAGACATTGACTTTTGGTCACTTGACGTCATGACCTAAATCTAACCTTATGTTAATGTCTTATGATGTTGTGTGCCTGCTGGGTAACTAGTTGCTTAAAAAATCTGATTACATGCTTCATGTTTTTTGTAATCCATTAACCTATACACTGCTTACAAATACATAAACATAATGATTTATTAACTGTAGAAATATTGAAGTTTGATCAAAATGCAATGAAGTCTTTATAGTGTAGATTACTATATAAACTATTGAAGACGAGCCATCAAAACATTAACAAAACATTAACATTCGTTTCTTGTATTTTATTTTACAATGTCAAAGTTTCAGTGTAAAAAAAATGTAACTAATGTTATGATATGAAACCTTAATATAACGTGTTACATTCAACAGCCACTCTGTTATGTTTGAGGATTATTTCCAGCCACTATATGTATTTATATATAACTCTGTGATGTGTTGTTATTTTTGTGCTAGTGCTGTCGTGTCCAGACCCGGGCACAGTAGAGCACAGTCGCAGGGTGATGTCGGGGCCGCGTCTCATCGTAGGCTCCACTGTCCAGTACATCTGTAACAAAGGCTACTCGCTGTCAGGAAACAGCCTCCTCTCTTGCTATCACAGAGACTCCACCGGCCCCAAGTGGAGCGAGAAACTGCCCAAATGCATCCGTGAGTGACATTTACACACCCAGAGGAAAGCCACCCTTAAAAAAAATTGTATTCCTATCTTGTGTTACTTCTTTAAAAACATAACTAAATTTGTTACTAAGGTACTTTTAAGGGAAAGTAATGTGTTGTGTTACCTTTACATTACTTTCTTTTTCTTCTGGGCTGTGATTGCTTGCTTGTAAATTTCAGTTTTTCATAAATGTATTTCCCTTTATAACCAAAATTGAAACGTGAAGTGAAAAACCTGAACAAATGTGAATTCGTACAGTTAAGGTTCAGCTCAAATAAACCTTTCCGCAGTCCTGCATTTCTAGATTGCAGGAAGAATAGGATGCATGAAAAGAAAGTTCAGCACTCTTCAACAGTGACTATTTTGAATTAGCATTTTACTGTTATTATTCATTTTGAATACTGAATTGAATGCTGTTTTGTGGAAGTGAGATGAGTAAATATATGTTCACATTTAAGCCACATTTACAGTAAGTATCATATTTACACATTGTACACAATACATCTACACTGTAAAAAGTTTTTTTTTAAGTGAGTAAACACATTGCCTTAAAATTAAGTAAATGAAATTTGTGCATACTTATAAAAAGTCAACTTAAAGGGGACCAATTAGGCAAAAAACACTTTTATAAAAGGTTTAAACACACTTGTGTGGCAACAGTCTTTGAATATAGCCAGCCTCTAATAGTAAAAATGTAACATTTTTTTTTATAAACACACTTCATAAAAAAAAGTCTGTAGAAACACTTTTATCGACCTTCTCCCCATATACATGTCATCAGTGGGGAAAAACCCTGCCCATTAGTGACACTTTGGATGTTTCTCAATATGCGTTTTTCAAAGATCGTGCGTCCTCATGTTCTCATGTCACATCATCAACTGCCAAAGTTCAGTTCCAAAAATGAAGACCGCAAGAACGGAGGACACATCAAAGTTTTTGGATGTGTTCTTGATATCGAGGATGCATCGATGCTGACTTGAGATCCAAACTCGCTCGAGAAGTCCCAGAAGTCATTTCGGCTGATTTAAAAAAAAAAAAGGGCAGGTGGGAAGCGCAGCATTTTATACCTGTTTAATATTAAAGTTCAGATATATAACTTATTTATCTCAGGAGTTTCCCTAAATGAGATGGAGAAAGTACATATTACAATGAAAATCTTATTAAGGCATGAACACATTAAGGATGTTTATTTGCTGAAATTTGTATTAAAATCTGTGTTATTTGTATTGTGCAAAGTATATTTGTAAAGCCTTTGTGCATGTTAAATATATCGAAAAGAGGAACAACAATAAATTGTTGTATGAATGCTGTAATCTTTAAATAATTTTCTGTTTAAAATGTGTGAAGGTCATGTAACCATGAGGAAGAACGCAGCATCTCATTTCTCAGAGCACGTGTTCTCTGTTCTCAGGGTCTCCTGAGTTCGTTCTTCTGAGGTGACCTGGCAAGACTGCTCTCCATGAGAACACAAGTCCATTCTTGATTGAGAAACAGCCATAGGCATTATAGCTCCACCCTTTTTTTGAAAAGAGGGCTGGGTCACAATCTCATTAGAATTTAAAGCGAACGGCACAATTTAGATCAAAGCTTAAAAGGGACAATGTCAAAGAGTTATAAAAAATAATTTGTGTGGTATTTTGAGCTGAAGCTTCACAAATACACTCTAGGGACATCAGAGAGTTGTTTTACTTTTTGTAAAAAGAAGCATAATAGGTCCCCTTTGAAAATCACAAGTTACAACACTTTTTTTGTGTAAAGCAACTAACTGCTTTATAGCTCCAACCCTTATCAAACACACCTGAACAAGCTAGCCAAGGTCTTACTAGGTATACTTGAAGGTTTTAAACAGATTTGTTAAAGCTAAACTCTGCAGGACACAGGCCCACCAGGACCAGGTTCGGTGACCCCTGCTTTATAGTGTAGATTACTGACTGTAACTAACTATCAAAGATGAGCCATCAAAAGATTAACGAAAGAGTGCTCATGTAAATGTGTTCATTTCATTTCTCACTCTTTATTTTACAATGTCATTGTTTCAGTGTAACTATGCATTTCATTACTGAGTCATATGAATTAACTACATGTATATACTTTATGGTTAAAATAAGCATAAGTGTTAGATTCAGGGTTAGCTGCATGAAATTATGTGTAACTATTGTTTATCTGTAACAAATAGTTAGCTTTTCATTAAACTACAGTACAACGCATTGCTAACTAATACAAATTTGTGACTGGGTGTGCGTATTTGTATATTTGTGTTGTACAGCGGATTCATTTGAGCCGTGCAGGAACCCTGGCACTCCGGCCTACACCATCCAGAGCTCTGAGAAGCACGTGTATCAGGCTGGAGAGACTGTGCGCTTCTCCTGCATGAATGGGTACGAGCTCCAGGGCGAACCTGTTCTCCGTTGTGTCCCCGGGCATCCTTCCAAATGGAGTCATCCACCGCCGCTGTGCAAAGGTAGCCTGTGTGTTTTGCAATGCTCATGAAGCATGATCTGCATACTATATCATCCATATTCGGGTCTCTTTCCTGTCTGCGGTGCATGTTTATTTATTGATGCATTGTTTCTCTTCAGGGAAAGGAGTGTTTGTTTTGAATAATTGGTATGACAAGCTACATTTTCTCATTTGTTAAAAGCTCTCACTTTTCCCCCAGCTGTAACACTGGAGTACATTGATGAACGCCGACTGGATGGTAAGAAGCTTTGCATCTTAGAAATACACATGGATTTGTTATCCCAGGTATGCAGATTAATGTTTATGTATTTGTCGTACTTTGTCCCCATTCAGTAGCCAGTGCAGACTTCAGTATGGAGGGGGCCAGTGTGGCTGTGTCCATTTTCATCCCTGTGGCCGTAATCATAATTATCATCTTGTCAATATATTTCTACTTTTCAAGGTAAGTTGCAAAAGTGGCTTAAAAAAGTTTTTACATTTATTTTTAACTTAAAGTATATGTATAAAATACATATCGCAAGTATGAGTATTTATTTTTCTAATATGTTGCAATTAAAGGGCCACGAAAACCCGCCCGTCTCAGCAGGGTGTTTTCACACCTCTAGTTTGAAAAAAGTCAGGAAAGTGGGTGAGTCCAGCTTTACTAGGTGGGAGTGTCGAGTGGCGAATGAGAAAAGGTTTGCATGAAAGGGGGAGTTTCATTACATGCACTACAGCGGATTTTCACACTGGCAACACAAACACAGACACAGGGGACATAGTGTTTCGGAAAGCAGCATTTACAGCAGATCTGAGAGCTGTGTGGAAGTGGAGGATTTTCAGTCCACAATATTGTAGTGATATTACTGTAAACTTAGTAACTAAATCATTTGGACTAAGGTATGTCTTTAAAATCTGAATAAGTACTGCTGATGATACTAACTAACTTTGCCATGTGAATAAACATAAACAAAGAGCATTGATAGCACACTTACCAAATCTGTAGAGACAGGACAATTAACTCGAACTGGAACTGCATGTTTTTTTTAAAAGAAGACATGTGGCAAATCTGGATTTCACCATTTCCAGATGTGAAAAGCTCTTGGGTAAAAAGTGTTCCTTACAAACATATTTTTGTCGCGTGTTAACAGACCACTGTAATCCACACATGTGAGTCCACACGCAAGTTGTGCTCTCATCACAGGGAAATGGAAACAAAACCTTCATTGCGGCACATTAATAAATGCAACACTGCTGATCCATGTCTTGGAATATTTCTTGTTCTACTGCTTGTTGAACTACGGTTGAATACTGTAACAGGTAAAAAGAGTCTTCGAAGCTATATCATGCATATTAATGAAGTTCCATCTCATTCACAATAGGGCGCCGAACCAAGTCTTTCTTATGAATTAATGAACAGATGTGCTGAAAACTCAATGACGTCACTTTGTACTGGCTGGTACAGACAGCCAATCTCCACGCTTCAAAATTTATTTTTAAACCGGAAGAATGAATTTGCTCTAAACAACGCAAACAATGCAAAAACAATCAATTTTCACTTTTTTGCGAAATATATGTGTCCTAATAGTGTTTTTAGCAACTTGGGACATATATATATATCTGTCAACATCTCAAGAAAATGCGTTTTTGTGTTTCGTGACCCTTTAAGTTATACATTTCTAGATAATTCTGAGGGGGCAAATAATAATAATGTTGCAAAATATTTTTTTATTGTTTATTAATAGTTCGACCTTTTTGTATTTTCAGTTTTAATAATATTGTCATTTAATTTTTTATTATCTGAAAGTAGATTTAGTTTGAATTTTAAACATTATTTGGTTAATTATTCTATTTTACTTATTTATTGTATTATTTCATAATATATTCAAATGTGCATGTACTGTATTACAAATAAAAATAATTTTATTAAAATATGAATACATGTATTTTACAATATTACTGTTTTTACTGTGTTTTTAATCAAATAATTTCAGCCTAACAAATTGTAAACCATTAAATAATATACTGTATAAATCTGCATTATATAACAAAATATCAAACCAAGGGGGACGTTTCACACTTTGTAAGTCAAAAATATTTGGACTTACAAAATTTGATCTCAAGTGTGAATTTAAGAGGAACTGAATTCATCTGTTTATTAAACAAAATAATCAGCTAAATGACATTAATAATGACAAAAGGTCGAATATAATTTGTTTGCAAGTGCCTTGTGGCTTGACATTTTATTAAGGAATGCAGTGACATTTGTGACATTGGCCAATTCTGAAGATTACTTCAAATCTTTGTCCTCCAGTTTAAACCAAGGCAAATGAATTACTGTTGTATGTTTGTTCTCAGGGTGCAGGGAAAGTCTCTTCGGATGTCCATGTCCACGTCACCACAGTACGATCACATCAGAGGAGAGTCTGCTTTCGAAAACCCCATTTATGAGACCACGGTGAGTAAAGCAACCTCCTCCTTACTTATAATTAGTGCTGTTAGTTAATTAAAATGATATCTTCAATAACTTCATTTTCAATATTCAAATAAATGAAGAAACAACAAAGACAATATAATATTTATAATATATGTTCATCTTTTTTAAATGACTGAAGGCCAGCAGCACTGATACTGATTATATCTCTAGGAAATCAAGGAAAGGGATTTTTTTCTAAAATTTAACTGCATTGACCATAGCTATTCGACATTATAGCAGAATTGAGAGCTATTAATTTTAACATTTATTAGACTTAAATAAAAAAGAATATTAACAACTAATTAGGTAACACTTTGTTTTGATGGTCCGTTGGAGTATTAGTAGACTGTCTGCTTATCTGTTGATACTGCTGCTTCAACAGACATTTAACTGACTATAAGAAACTTTGCAAGTACATGTCAACTTACACTTACCCTAACCCTAACCCCAACCCTTACCACAACCTAACAGTCTACTTATAATCTAATGAGAATTAGTTAGCATGTAGACGCAATGTAAATTAAATTCAACAAACTGACCATCAAAATAAAGTGTGACCACTAATTCAAGTGAATTGTAAACAATCTTGACACAAAAAACATTATAATAAATCATATATACCTTGCCCTTCAGCAAGAAGAACATGTACAGAAATGAAAGGTTTTTAAAATGTGAGTCATATACAACAAATACGTATATACATGCACAGTTTTAACACCGTTTTAATAAGCATTTTTGGTAACTAATTTTGGCAACTGATGTAACAAAAAATACTGTAATCATTTTATGAGAATTTTATAGCATACTATAATAAACTACTTGAATTAAAGGTCCTGTGAAGTGCTTTGAAATGTGCATTATTATTGGATGTTTGACGTAATCTCAACTGAAACATGAAGAGAGGGCGGAGCATAGAGTAGCCTCTCCCCTTTAAAAAAAAAACTGCCAATAGCGTTTTGTTTTATCACAGCTCTGCCAGTGAGTTTTTTTGAGCTCAAGCGCATCAAATGAAAAAAATTGAGAAGTGTCTTGAAGGGAGCGTGACATGTCAGATCTTAGATTTGATTGGTCAAGATTTGATGAAAAAGATTTGATGAGAAACTAAAGTATGAGACGTGGAAAAAATAATCTGATCCATTTAGGTGGAAGTGACAAACTGCTAACTTTGGATGTTTATATCAGGTTTATATTTTCTAAACCAATGGTCTCAAACTCAATTCCTGGAGGGCCACAGCTCTGCACAGTTTAGCTGCAACTACCTCCAACTCACACCTGCTTAAGGCTAATTTATACTTCTGCATCAAGCACATGCGTAGTTTGAGCTACTTCTACAGTAAGGTAGCGTTCAGAAAAAACAAAACACCAGCAAAGAAACTCAACATAGAGGAACATAAATACCTCACTGCCAGTTAGCATTTCAGAAGCGTTATTGCAGAGCAACACAAACAGTGCGCAGAAGTATAAATGCACAACAACACGCAAGGCATGCGCCATGGGTCACGCCGATCACTTAACACAAAAGTATAAACCAGGCTTTAATAGTCTCTAGTAGTCTTGAACACCTTGATTAGTTGGATCAGCTGTGATTGATTAGGGTTGGAGCAAAACTGTGCAGAGCTGCAGCCTTCAAAGAAATCGAGTTTGAGACCTATGCTCTAAACATAAATTTTGTCACTAGCTTTTAGATATCCTTAAAACTAGCACACTGATGCTAACATCTAAAAAACATATTCTTTTTCACAGAATAGTGTTATTTAATAGATGTTATGGTAATGCAATAACTATAGTAATATAAACATATCACCCAATACTATTCTAGCATTTCTACAACTACTGTATATGTATTATGTAAATGATAAAGTACATACAGGCACTTGCTATCATAGAATAGAGCCCAACAGGCTAATTATATATGCTAATATTGAGCAAAAACAACCAACTGGATGTACTTTATCCTGTTTATTACACATCTATCTGCCACAAAACATAAAAATTAGACTCCAATATTGTTCTGAGCCTTAATAGTTTATTACTCTTTAATTAAAAGTCTAAATGGTTTGTTAATAGTGAGAATTGTAATTTAAAATAAAGTGTGATCAAAGCAAATATGTCATTTTGATAGCACTTTTTATAACAGAATCATATTCCCACCAATGGCATCCATTTGTGGTAATATTTCATGGCAGGACTGAGAGGTACTGATGTGTTCAGTCTTACAGGTGCACATCTGCACTTTGAACACCATCTGCGCTGCCATATTGTGGGTTCATTTCTGTTATCTAATTAGCTGTAAAGTAGCATTCTGGAGTTGAAATGAAGTGGCGCACAGAGCCACACCCTCATCATTAGCAATCACAGGATTAAAAACCAGAGAGGAAGTGACACGGTTAACCTCATTATCGGAGAGTCTGCTGGCGTATCACCTGTCGTGTCTGCTTCACCTGCTCTCATTGTTCTATATTCACTTTCTGCTCAAAGTGGTGCTTCACCGACATCTTCATATTTGCTCACTTTCATGTCACTCCAAATCGGTGTGGACTTTTATGGCTTGTGTGGAGCAGAAAAAGGGGGACTACACAAAAAAATGCTGGGTTCCACACAATTGATTTGTATTGGAACAACATGAAGGGATTAAGTTAATTTATTAATTTCCAAATTTAATGGATTGAACAAAAAACAATTAAGTTGTCACAAAGCATTCAACAATTGTGTTGTTTCCGCTCATTTTAAAATAGTACTTTAAACAAACAGCAAACATAATTTTTTGTGAGTGCATAGTGTCAAGTGAATGGACATGAGCTCTGAAAATGATTAGAAAATGTGATATGGTCAAAAGACAATATAAAACTAGGCCATATGAGTTTGTAATACAGGTCTTGAGAAGATAATACAGCTTTAAGTGACTTACAAAATTAAATTAATTTTGTAAGTCAATGAAGTCTGTTTACATCTATTCTATAGTTCAAAAGTTTGGGATTTTTTTTTTACATTTGTTTGTTTATTTATAAATGTATGTATGTTTTTGTATGTGCCTTGCCTAGCACAAATGAATACTCCCCTCACAGATCTCTCTTTTAAATTAATACTTTCTATAGGATGCTCACAGTGCACATTGGTTTTGTCAGTACCAAATACAATCTGGAACTAATGTACTAATGTAATTAACAAAAAAACTTCTGAAGACCACGTACAAAAATTAGTACATTCAAATTAATATGTTGATAAAAAAGATAAAATGTTAATAAACAGGAACAATCCTTAAAAGCTGACATTCTGTCATATATAATGTTTTTTTTTTTTGAACAGTGCATTTTTATGTTAATGTTTGACACTTGACATAATTTGAATAAAACATTGATCATAATTTTTTTAAAATAAAATGGAAAAATCAAGAGAAACAATATAGCAAATTTTGTTAAAATTTTGTGGTTGGTAATTTTTTTATTTTATTTTATTTTTTATTTTTTGCATATATATTTTATCTTGTTTGAATTTAAATGTATTATCTTTCTATTCCTAGAGATGTTCTTATTTGAACGTATATAACTGTTAAAAAATAAATAAATAAGTAGGGCTTGCGGGTCAAAGTTGGCCTATTGTAACCTTTGATTTGGCCCGCCATTCCAACCTGAGAAGAGAATGAGAAGGATGGAGAGGGTTAAGGCAAATGCCTTTAAAAGAGATCATCATTTCTAATTTGTTTGTTTGTTTGTTTGTTTGTTTGTTTGTTTGTTTGTTTTATTGCTGAGCTATAAAAAAGCTAACTGGCATGAAATGTTTCAATTAAATGTTGTAAATAAAATCAGATTTTTTTAATGTAAATAATGTCACTAAACAGATAGAGGACTATGCAGAAGACATCGGTGAGCAAATAAGGCAAAAACCAGTGTAACTCCATTCTGTTATAAATTAGTTTTTTGTTTTAACTGTAATAAGTTCATTAAAAAATCTTTTTAAAGTGCTGTATTAGTTAATATAAAGGAATGTTTTCTACTTATTTTTAAATATTCTTAAATAAATTAAGAAATCATCCATGGCAAATATATATTTCCATTCAGCCCACTATCCTCAATCAAGTTTGGCTTTGGCCCTTCAAAATGTTTGGGCACCCCTGCTCTATATTCACAGATATTTTTTTATATATATATTCATTTTCAAAAGGGGGTGTACTTATTTATGCTGAGCACTTTGATAACAAAATGTGCATTTTGGGGGGCTTTGAACTGTAATTGATCTAACCCTTTGTAACCTACATTATCTTGCTCGCTCACTTACATTTCCACTTTCTCTTTGTCTCTCTGCATCCCTGAAGAACAATGAGGTGAGATTTTGCCTGTCAATACTTTTACACTGATACATAGTCTTTTTCCCCAGCTTGCTGTGTCTAGCATGTGTTACACACACATTATTCACACCTCTTATGTGCTGTGCTGGTGTCCCTCCAGATCTCATAACACTCATAACCCATTCACTGCCTGCATGAACTAAACTGCTACACAACAGTTATATCCTGCCGGGATGTGTGTGTGTGCGTGTTTGCGTGCGTGTGTGCGCATGTGTGTGTCGGTGTGTGTCGGTGTGTGTCGGTGTGTGTCGGTGTGTGTGTGTGTGTGTGTGTGTGTGTGTGTGTGTGTGTGTGTGTGTGTGTGTGTGTGTGTGTGTGTATCATCTTCCATTATTGTCCTGAACTCATGTTCTAGCATTAAGTGTGTCGAGGATGATGCAAACAGAGGATCACAAACCCAAATGACAAGTCTTGGTCTTCATAAGACTGTGTTTACTAAAAGCAGAGCCTTAGAGTATATTGTGCTGTGGGTATTTCATTTTAGGTATTTTTTTATTTGTTTAATTTGTGTTATTGACATTATTTTGGCATTGTCTTTTCCCTAAAAATTGAAATGGCTTGATAACACTCAGGTCATGTTCTGTGGATGCCCATGTAAAGTTTTTGTATATTTTTTTAAATATTTGTAATCAATTCAAATTTATTTTCTATTTGTTCTTTGAGTTTTTATTTATTTGCATAAAAACTACACAAAGAATTAGAAAAAATGTAAATAAATTAGGGCTGTCAAAATTAGCGCGTTAACGCACCAGATTAATTTGAAATATTTAACGCGTTAAAAAAATTAACGCATTTAACGCAGTTGCAGTTTTTTTTTTTTTTCCTGTTGTGGCCGACATGTGTTCAGGGCCGGCGCGTCTGTAGAGGCGACCCTAGGCGGCCGTAGAATAGTGAGCGAACCCCCCAGGTTCATCCGCGACACCCACCCCCTCCCTCCCGGTCCTTCCTTTCATCCGCGAACCGGTCCCTTTTTATTTCACTTTTGAGTTGAGGGCGGGCTGCATGATTGCCGTTCGCCTAGAGAGCCAGTTCAGCTTGCTCCAGCTCTGCGTGTGTTTAATGTGCAAAGAAATATGGAGAAGAACAAGGAAGCGCTCTTAGAAGGAAAGTTTCAGTATAAAACAACTAAGGTTGCATCACCTGAAGGGAGTGCGCTGTGCTGTGCTGTACACACACTCTCTCTCTCTCTGTGTGTGTGTGTGTGTGTATGTGTGTGTGTGTGTGTGTGTGTGTGTGTGTGTGTGTGTGTGTGTGTGT
>CAIGQZ010000379.1:8668348-8688566 GCA_903798205.1 Danio tinwini
TGTGTGTGTGTGTGTGTGTGTGTGTGTGTGTGTGTGTGTGTGTGTGTACGTGTGTGCGCCCTGATAATGTCAATAGACTGGACTGTCTTAGCAACTGGCTAAATGTTAAGGAGGACTAAGCAAAATTGTTTCTACTTTATAATTAATGTTCTCAACTCGCAATACAACTTTACAATGAATACAATTGTTTGTAATTAATACTTTATTATTATTATTATTATTATTTTCCAATTTCCATATTTGCAATGCCTGCATTTTGGATTTTTTTTATTCGTGATTAATCATGATTAATCACAAAAAAGGTGTGATTAATTAGTTAATTGTTTTAATCAATTGACAGCCCTAAAATAAATACCTGTGGGAATATATATACCCCAACATAATTAAACAATAGTCATACACTCGTAATACAAAATGAAAATAAAACAATATATTTAAAAATAAATAAAAGGGGATTCATAGAAAAATACTTTTAAGAATAAATATAATTACAAATTATTTATTTATTAACTTATTAAGTTTGTTTCTTTGTTTCTTTGATGTTTGTTTGGTAATAACAATATTTAGTTTATTTATGTATGTACTTATTCATTTTAATTGCTCAATCATTGCTGCAGGTTTGGGCCTTAATAATGATCAATTAATACAATCACATTAGCTAAATACACGCAGCTATTCTGAATACACACTTTAGTAAATTATGTGACAACCGCATTCAACTGAAGTAGACACGTTTACAAAATTCTACGTGTGTGTGAGATCGAACTAATCCAACAACTAGCTCTTATTAATGTATTTAAATGTGTATCCAAAATATGTCTCACTTCAACGTGTGGAATAAAACCACAGTGAATAAGGTATTGTACAATAACTGAGGACCCGGAGCAAACCCACGCAAACACAGGGAGAACATCCAAATTCCACACAGAAATACCACTAATCCAGCCGGGGCTCGAACCAGCCATTTTTTTTGCTGTGTGGCGATTGTGCTACCCACTGCCCCACCATGCTGCCCATTTTCTTTTCAATAATAGATATATTTTTCTTTTTGGATAGTTGGGGTAGAAATTGTGCCAATAGAATATGTTGTTTTGTTCGATTTATTTCTATTATTTGAACGCCGCCCGCTTTTCATCTCTTCAACTCTCCCATCTACTTGTTTAAACATTTTGTGTCCCATTTGTTGTCTGTGATTTTCAATATATTTTTGTAAATATTTATTGTTCTATATATACACATATTTTTGCACTTATTATCACTATCTTTTGTAAATAAAACTTACTTTATTGCATTTAGTTATTCGTGGTGTTTTGTCACTCACTCGTTGATATTATGTGTTTGTTTATGTTTCATGCAAAATTAATGTTCCTCTCCTCCTTGATTGACCACCGTTAAGATTGTAACAAATACATTAATAAATGTGTTATTTATTACTGTGCTATTAAATAAATATAATTAATATTGTTAATAAATGATGTGCTATTATTATTCATTCTTAATTCATTAGTAAATACATTAACTGACTTTAACCTGATTCCAAACTGTTTTAAATAAAATTGTTATAAATAAAGAATAATGACTGCCAAACATTGATATAAGAATTTAGGAAATTAACTCCAGAATTGAAATGCTGTTATCACTCCTGCAACTTTATGTTTTCCAATATCATTTCCTAAATTACATTCACACTTTTGATTTTTTTTTTCATTAAACCACCCAATGTTTTTTTTTCCTCCAACCTCCATCGTGTTTCCATTGCTGATTTTCACTTTATTTTAAGTTATTTTCATGCTTAAGCTGCATGGTATTTTTGATTTGTACAGAGACCTATGATTCAAAGCAGCCACCAGAGGTTCTCTCTAGGATTCTGTTGTAAAGAAAGAGCCTGTAAGGAGAATTGATCAGCATGGACAAAGCCGAGAAGGTCTGAACCGCTGGATTTAGAGCATCTCCATCTTTAGCGTCTCTCTTTTGTGTTTTTGTTTCCAACATGCACTGGTTTTGTTACAGTACATAATCTCACCTGGCACAAAATGCAATTATATATGAACGTGAATTTCTTTAAAATGTGAAAATGTGTTTTTTGTTTGTCTCATCCCCAGGATACGAGAGAATACGAAGTCTCCATTTAAATAAAGCCACGCTTGTTTTAGCATGGAGGACCACAAGCCTTTCTCTGCCTTGTGGAAGATCTCAGTTCCTCTCACATCTTGTGTAGCCAACTCTCCTCTTAATCTCACCTACCTTCTCATCTTTTTTCCCATCTGCTGTAAATAGCACCTCGCTTCTGAGGACTTCCACAAGCCAAGAGTGTGGACAACATGATATTATTTTTGTAGAGCTTCAATAGCCATGGCCTAGCAGACTTGCTTGTACAGTTTTTACCCGTAATTGAGCCAAATTCAATAAGAAATTGGAAAAAAAATGACAGGCTCTTTAAACATTTAAGCTTTTTTTACTTGATATTTTTTGACTTACATCACCCTGAGTTGCTTCGTGAGAGTCAAAAAAAGTTGAAGTATGAGAAGTGGCTGCAGTTGTGAAATATAAACTAAATGATGTCCAATCTCACTGAAACTGCACGATAAACGGTCACAGTTATGAAAAATATAACATTTCATTTTCTAGCAATAATGTGCTTCTATTATAATGGTATACGCTACCATTCAAATGTTTGGTGTTTATATGATTATTTAAAAGTGCAGTAGGTGATCTGCCAAAATGCTAATTATTACCATAATATGTTTGAAACACAGTCCCTTTCCTGCCGTCCAAAGCCATGCCACCTAAAATCATGAATGTGCATCGTAAAGATGACAGTAGACAACCCACTAGATCATGTCATTCACCAGTTACAAAACTTTACAGTACTTTATAATACTACAATTCCGAAAGAAAAACTGTATTACATCTAGCATGTTTTCAATTGTGTAGAAAGTAAATCTTGTCATAATGTGCAATATTTTATGCATGCAAGGATCGCTGGTCTCACTCTCTCATGCGCTTTGTCCTAAAGCGACTACTGTATGCTTAGTGGTTGGCTGGCAGTGTGCAGGAATTACACATATTACTAAGTTTTGCTTGCATGCTATTTCAGAGCGAATATTCAGAGTAGCATAAACACTATAGGGAGCGCGTCACAGGTTGTCATTGTTCAAAAATTAATCAATATGATGTGAATATAAAACCAACTTTACCCCAGTAATGCAGGCTAGGTGGAATAGTGCTATTTACTTATGCGTTGTTGTTAAACTAAACAAAAATATACATTATTGATGCTGTAAAAGGTCTCTTATGAAATTGAAAATAGTCACATCAATCTTTCACCAGAAGATTTCAGTGGCTGAACAACACTTCTGTGCATATAACTCATTCGTAACAACACAATCTACATAAACTTTGCATAAAATACTTTTAAAACATGACAATACCTGTCTAAAAGAAATACTTCAGCCATGGTGTCATCCTTCCTCCAGCGTCCAAAAGTAACTCCAATATTAATTCAGGATTTGAAAAACTTTTGATTTGATTTTACCGCTGTCAATCTCTCTCTCTTATGGGCACATGAACTCAGCGGATCTGCGTAAACAGGGTGCGCAGATGTACAAATCTACATTTGTTGACAGACAGTTTGGCCTACTTATTAGAATTATGGGAATTATCGGCCCAATTATTTTTTTTGTCTTATGCCTTACCCAGAATATACAAACACATATAAATACATTTAGATCATTTACTTTAATTAGTACTATTGGAATGTAAACAGACTTTCAACCAGCACAACAAAAAATGTTTCTGAAGACAATCACCTACTGCATCTTTAATGTTTTTTGGGGAGGAAGGTGTGTTATAAAGGGATAGTGCAGCCAAAAAAAAATGAAATTTACTGACTATTTTCTCACCCTCAAGTGGTTTCAAACCTTATTAGTTTCCATCTTCTGTTAAACACAAAAGAAGTTAAGAAAACACAAAACCTGTAACCACTGACTTCCACAGAAGCAGATAATAATTGATGAAATTATGGTTATAATAACATTGCATGAATACAGCTGCAGTTATTTTAATTTTATATTAATTTATATACATACATTTTTCTGTTGTTGTTGTTCATTTGATGAATACAATGTTCAAAGCAACAGCATTTGTTTAACGCGAAATGTGTTTGCAGCAGTATAAAAGTCTTTATTCTCATGTTAGGTTAATTTTTTTAAAACAATGCCTAAAAATTGTATATATTTTTTGCACCAAACTTTTGAGTGGTAATGTGTGGGGAGATTTTATTAATTTGCCATACATGTACTGAATATTCACCCTTTAATGAAACATTAAACCTAAGCATGGTCTACATTTCTTTTTTCATTTTTCAGATTTTGCACATCATGAAAATTAGATGTTTTATGAAAGCTGTTCCAAAACCGTCAGCCAATTTTATGAAATGTTGTATTTTGCATGGCAGCTGGTACATATCCAGTGATGTGAAGTGGGTCCCTATTTCAATTGTTTGATTTATAGTTATATTATTTACGACTCACTTGTGTGTACAGTAACAAAAGAAAGACTGCTAGGGAAGAAATTTGACAGTAAAATCAATGTACAGTATGTTCTTGTAAATCATCCCTCCTTCACTCAATTGGCTCTGTTGTTTTTATTATTATTAATATTTTTATTATTTATTTTTTGCTTTCAATTTATTTTTGTATGTTTTTATACATATTACGGAACAAAATAACAATACTCTTTCAGCAGGCACTCTTAATATATAAATAAAAATGTACATAAAATTTGTATTAGATATGCTTAAATGTATGTATATATGAGGTTTATCTATTATAGAATAGATCTTTGTTCATCATTTCACACTGTCAGTTAATATCAATGAAGACGGATCACTTAAAACAGTTCTGTACTTGGTCTCCATATGAATGTTGTCTGTATTATGAAATTGAAATATTGTCATTTCAATGTAATTAGCAAAAGCTGCCAAAAACATCACAACTGGTCACATGACGAAATTGCATCGTGAGTGTACGTTTTGGTGTGTCGCTGTCTCTGAGTTTCGGAAACCTAAGAAACAACATTTAATGGACGTCAAGGAACTCTATTTTGTCCAAGCAACATTAATAAATCTGAAATAGTTGCAGATAATACATTCATATTTATTGAATTATAACGAGCAGTTCTGTAATATGGAAGCGCTGAAATTTCAGAGTGGAAGAACATCATTTATTGTTTTTCTATTTGAATTTTTTTGATGTTCAGAGCCCAGTTTTTCAAACGTTATTCAGTTTTGGATCATGGATTGGATCAAATCTTGGAAATGGCTTTTTCAAAAGTAACAGAGGGATTTTGAATTAAGATCAGACCATGTAATCCAATTTTACATTTGACTTGGATCAAACCTGCCCTTTGGGTTATTCAAAACTTTGAACTCAGATTGGGATCTATTTGATCAAAAAAAAAAAAAAACTGGATTATACTGATCCCATCAGAAGGGTGAATTCTTTTTTTTTTTTTTCTTTTTTACCAAATAAAAAAAATATATTTTTTAAGTGAATGATCACAAACTTAATGGTTACTGATTATAAATTCGTTCATATTGGAAGTCTATTTGAAGCAAGTCACATCTAATGAGATATGGTAAAAACAACAACAGAGCAATATCAAAGATGCGTCTCCGTATATTAGAACAAATAAAAAATGTAAAATGTTTGTTGATTGCAGTGCTTCTGGTTCTCACTATTAAAACAAACAATGGCTGTTTGTGGCCACTGGTATTTTGCCTGTTGTTCTTTGCTAAGCCAGTAGGCTACGCTGTTGGTTCCATTTAAGGCTCTGGTACACAGGATCTGGTAATCCTGAAATGTATTATTTGGATCACAATGATCCAATGTTCCTTTAAAAGACTGTGATAAAAAGATATATTCGTTAATCCTGGATAGCAAGTCGGGATTTCCAAATCTGGACCAATTTGATCCAGATTAATTTTTGGGAAAAACTGGGCCCAGATGACATAAATTAGGACACCTCTTGAAAATACTCTTTTTTTATTTACTAAAGTTATGAGTTAAATGTCTGATAACATTTCTTACAAATTTCAAATACAGATATTGTCATTTGCTGCATTATTATTATTATTATTTTATAAAATTACAGTGGGTCACAAAAGCAAATGTTTTCATTTGTTGTGATTGAATCAGGGTTATATTTCAGATATAGATTTCTTAACTCTTCAGATTAAAACATTGGTGTCTTGTGTTACATTATACAGGGGGAAACATTTGGAAGATTTGTCATCACTACATTGAATAAAACAATATAGTTCTATTCAAATGTGTTATTTTCCGGTTTTTTGCTCTAAATTACCAAACAAACGTATATGTCTTGATTTTTTTTTATTCAGTCATTGGATCATTGAATTTTCTTGTCAGGCTCTTCGGGATTATCACAATTCAAAATAATGTATTTTATTTTTATTTTACTTTACTTTGTCGTACTGTACTGTAATTATTACCACAGCATTGTCAGAGCATATCTCCGATTAAAAATGATATTTCATCACATACGCTGCTGTCGTATTTGTTCTTCTCAAAGCTTTATGTTTTCCTTTCTAAAACCCCCCACTGTGCTTCAAAGAGAAAACATGACCTGCAGGCTCGGAGATCTGCTGTTAATCTGCCAAACTAACGCTAGATGGCAGCCTTCTCCTCTTCGTCTTTGCACGCATGCGCAGACTTCATTCCAACCCCGCTAGAGTCGAGTCAGAGGAGGGCAATGCCAGCAGTTAGCATAGCTACTAGCAATGGCTTTTCATAACAACACCTCTGCTCTTCACCGCTGTCATCTGAACACCATCTATGAGCTTTTCCGCACATGAAGACATAACCGCCGACAATCAACCCAGCGGACGTGCTTTGCGACAGAGAGCGCTTTTTTCGCCAGTATGCGATGGGGACAGACAGCTGTGGATTTCTACACGCATCTTTGCTGGCGGCGGCTGCTGAAGCGGAGGATGCTGCTAGGCTAGCGAGCTAGGCCTTCACATCCCAACAGAAACCCTTCAATACCGACCCAGACAGCAACTTGCATTCAAAAAACAGGAACGATATTTGCACTTAAATGAGAGTTTGAGAATTTCTTCAGCTCTCGTTGTGTACCGGAGCTTTGGCGACCTGTGCGCTTTTGTTTGTTGATAGCCGCTAGCTAGCCGAACATCGAGCAGCCGATCCGCTATCTTGCTTGATTATCGAGCAGTATATTTTCTCCAGGACGATTTTAAGGACAACGAGTGAACTCCCCTAGTGGGTTCGGGGAAAGCGAGGAGGACTGTAGGGTTGTGTGTTCATGATACAGTTCGGCAGTGTGAATGTGGGACAAAATGGAGACCCCGAAGATTCTGTACGATTTGGACACGTCTGGGGGCCTAATGGAGGTAAGCCTGTCTGCCCTTCAGCTGTGCCTCAAATCACTGCATTATGAGACTTGCTTATTCCCGGACGAAGTATTAAATAGCTCGAAATCAAAATAAGTTGTAGAATGGAAATAAGGCAGAAATAAGTGTGGACCTTGTTGAGTTTATGCAGAGCTGGCCTCTGGGCCTGTTGAAGAAATCTGGCTGATTGGATAAGTAGAAACAAGAACAGAACTAAATATATGGATGCCGCTATTAAATGACCAACGTTAGATATAATGTGGATAGATATCAAAAGTTCGGAAACCGTAACATTGGGTAGTCTGTTTAAAAGAAGCATTTTCTATTTCCCAGACCTGTAAGTTAGTTGTGTAATCAAAAACAATTTGGTTTTAAGTAACTATTTTCTATGTGAATTTTTTAAACGTTTTAACTAGTTTGATTTAAAAGCTGCATTGTCCGCCTCACTAATACATTCTTCGGTGTACATTCTTCAGTGTCAAACAATCCTTTAGAACTCAATTTAGTTTGCAGATCAAGAAACAATTCCTATCCTTATTATATATTTTTGTTGTGGGCTTAGCATTATTTTGCGAACCATAACCCAGTGCTGTCCAAAGTGTACTATTAAATCTTCACGAATATCCTTATTTTATTGATTTAATTTTTCAATCTATAAATGTGTTAAAGGTTTCTCCCCCTCTCTCTCTCTCTCTCTCTCTCTCGCTCTCTCTCTCTCTGTGTGTGTGTGTGTGTATGTATATATATATATATATATATATATATATATATATATATATATATATTAAGCAGGAAATAATGCTAAAACAACAATTACAATATGTAAGCATTTAAAAACTGTACTGTACCAATGCTACAGTGAATAATAAAATTCATAATAAAAGCCATTCATAATTATCAACATAATAGAGCTTGAGTCATCATAGCAGAATTATTTTTGAACGGAATCATGTGACACCAACGACTAGTCATAACACCTTCTGAAATTTCGGCTTTTAATCACAGGGATTGCATTTTGTTTTAAAATAAGGCTGACATTAAGAATATACCATGTTTAGGCTTGGATCGGTATAAGTTTCTGGCAGTATGATAACCTTGGATAAAAACATCACAGTTTCACAGTATTGTGATTACTGCTCTAATATATATTCTTTTTAAATGTATGGGTAAAAAACAAACTTTTTTCCACCTTTGAACACAATATATTTTATTTTAAGAAATATTTTCAATATTTTGTAGTAAATATGTCAGGCTAAATAATTTAAATAAATAATTGACTTCTGTCTTTATCAGTTTCAAAAACACAGATTTCTTTACAATTGAAAATGACATCATTGGTTATCTTTTCTGCTGGAGATACTGTTGTCCTCAAACACAAACAAAAAAGTAAAAAAAAAAAAAAAAAAAAAAAAAGATTTTGGATGTTTTAAAACTTTCACTTTTTTTCAAGCTGCAGGAAACATTGAAAACGTTATCGTCCCATGCCTAGCCGTGTTATAGTTGGAAACACTAGTTGAATGTGTGAAGGTGTTCTTAGACTTTCTGTTTTCTGATGTCTGTCTCATTACAGGATTTATTTCTGCAACTACCTTCATGCATGTATTTGTAAATAAATAATATTTTGCCAATATGTTACAGCAAATTCAACAGCTCCTCGCACCTCCACGCTCTGAGGATGGAGAAAAGCGACGCAAACCTGAGAGGGAAACTAGAAGAGGAGGCCGAGCCACGAATCACGACACCTGTGACAGCTGCCGTGAGGGAGGAGATCTGCTCTGCTGTGATCACTGTCCCGCTGCCTTTCACTTGCAGTGCTGGTATGTTTGCAGCATGTTTTCATAGCATTTTGACTTAACAATAAGTTGACTAAACTATGTAAACAAATACATTTATGTTTGTGTATTTTGCTGCTGGTTCTTAAAGGGATAGATCACCCAAAAATGATTGAGAGATTTTTAAATTTCCTCCTGTTTAACACAAAAGAAGATATGTTGAAGAAAGCTAAAAACTTGTAACCATTGCCATCTATTATATGAAAAAACAAATACTTTGTATGTTAATGGTTACAGGTTTTTGAATAATTTTTTTTTTTTTTGTAAAATAAACTAAAGGTTTAAAATAAGTAAAGAGTTAGTAAATTATGAGAGTAATTCCTTTAAATGTCACAATGATAGTTATCTGTTTGGCTGAAATGGATTAAGAGGCTGACCTGGAAGCAGTAGTTTACTGTTTAGTAATTTTTTTATGCTGCATTAATTTTCTAAAAATTCTCCAGTAATTTAAATGTGTCAATTTGTAATGAAACTTTAAGTGAAAGCAACATACATTACCATTAAAAATATTAATGTATTTCTTGCTGAGCTGTATTTTTTATTTTATTTTTTTTCTTGGATGCAAACAGACATTTCTGCAACACATTAGAAGTCCTAATTGTTATTTTTATCAGTGCAACGTGTCCTTGCTGCAAAACAGCAATAATATTTATTTTTTTTATATGTCTGTATTACAATATTTATTTATGTATTTATTATTTTTATTTATTGATTGTGAGGATGCCAGTGAAAATATTGTAATCAATATAGTAGTGCACATGCAAAAAGCATTTTAATCAGGGTTTTTTTTAAACACTATAGACCCTTAGGGGATGCTATTGAAGATGTTAAGAGGGAAAAAATGACAATATAAAAATATTTCTACATAGTTTAAAACAATAGATTAAAATTGCAATCAAACAGCATTATTGATTATTGCTAGTTACGCTATCCGAGTATAAATTGGGCCTTCATTCCAGAAACCATATAGATGCTTTTTACATTTTAGAATGGGGTCTATTTAGGGTTCTAAGGCATCTAGAAGAGAAAAAAAAAACTGAAAATAGTTGCACAAGATAGCTGTACATTTTATGACTCCTGATTGTCCACATCACTACCCACTTGGCCAAGAAAAAAAAGTGAAGGTGTTTTCTCTCTATTAAGCTGAAGTATTAACACATTTACTCTTCTAATGGAAATTTTGGTTGATGGAATCACTCCAGCCTCATTTCGTTTGATGGCTGTTTAATGTTTATTTTCTGCCATCTCCTAATAACACACTTTTACTGCTGTTGTGCTGTGTTCATCACTAAAGGGGATGTAAATGTATTGTTATTCAACAACTCAGTCCTGAGGGGAGATTTGTTCAGTGCTTCGCATTAAATCGATCCAGGCTTTCTCTTGGCTGATGCAATATAGAGCTAGTCTACACTGAAACAAAAAAAGAATCGCTGTTGCTTCATTTGTGACATATCAGTAGCATTGCATCATTTGTGCCATGCAACCTAAATATTACAATAAGTTCTTGTTCAGCCTGTTTTAACTGGTAGATTCGCTATATTATGCTTGAAAAGGCATTTAAAGTTTCTTTGTGGTTGCACCATTGTGGTTTTCTGTGCATGTAGCACAAAGTGAAATATCTAAGCTTTCACTATATTTTTGCATGTAGAAATTGCTTAATTCAGAAGTATTATTACAGCAATGTTACAATGTCTGTTTCTCAACATCAAGTTTTTTGAAAAATTAATTGATTCTTCACAGTAATCCACCTTTGAGCAGAGAGATGTTGCCCCCTGGTGACTGGATGTGTCATCGCTGTAGTGTGCGCAAAAAGGTTGGTCAAGTTTGCCCGGAATGGGTTTTTATTTGGAGTCTTACTATTCTGTCTGCAGTTTAAATGTGTGCATTTTATGGGGTAGTTCAGTAAATTAGTCAATATTCTATTATCAGTTAAACACCCTCATATCAACCAACTCCAATAGCAATTGAATAAAACCCTGAGAGGTTTCTGTGAGGTAAACAAAACTTACATTTACCACTAAAAAGGTCAAGAAGTCGTCATAAAATCAATTCACATCAATCAAGCTGTTTTTATGGTTCAGCATGAATAAACAACAACCCTAAAGTGAACCAGAGGGATAAATAAATAACGAAACACTATTCCCATAATACCCACTTTGAGGACCATATCACAAAAAAACTTAAATTATGCAATTAGGATAATGACCATGGGGAAACCAAATCTTGTCAAAATGATCCGGTGTCCTGAGCTTTTAATCTGCCTCTAATTGTCATAATATAACTTTTATACGTTTCGGAATCGCATTATTTTTGTCATTCTGAACAACCATAATTGTTTGCTTCTTGCTCAACAAACTCTATATTAGCAATTGTATAGGTATAATGTCATCAGAACTCCACTTAGTTTAACAAAAAAAAATCTAGTAAAGTATCCATTAACTGTTTTTACAACTTGTCTTTTTTGCATCAAAACACTATTGGACAACTACTATAATTGACTATTTTTAAGCCTTTCGTTCTTCATTTGTGTGTCCAAAGTTATTTGTTTTTTTAACAGCATAAAGATTAGTAAATGAGTAAATAAAATATTTAGCAATACATATTATTCTTGCAAAGACACCGGATGCATGCCTTTTGTGCAGATTTTGCTTGTTCAGTCTTTAGGTATGTGCTAGTACTTGTCAAACAAAATAGTATGTAGTAGTAAAACAAATTATTGGCCTGGCATGCATAAAATATTTTAAGTAGTTGTTTTTAGCTAGCCATTTTGCTGATCTGTACGAACCAGGGGCATTTTGACATTCTTTTTGTGAAATACAATAGATATGGGGCTCCTATAATATGTTAAATATTGAGTCATTAAAAATGTGTTAAAGTTGTGCACACATTTGGATCGCTGCTGAATGAGGGATAAATTCAGCACATATTCTGTATACTGCTAGTTTAAATTTTGCATTAAACAGCAAGGTTTGATCGTTGTTTGTTCGTTTATCATATACAGTATACAGTATAAAATAAATGTTTATAGTGAATACTACTGTCATGATGTTGTTTTCTATTAAAAAAAACTACGTGAACAAGATGTTAACAATGGCAATAGCAAGCTAGCTTAGGAGTTTCAAGAACAGAACTATAATGTATAATTTTAATCTTTTTTAGAAGCGTGAGCAGAAGGCGGAGCAAGTGAACGGAGCATTGGAGCGGCAGTTATCCAAACGGTCCTCCTCTCCTGCAGCAGAGCTGGAGCTGGGAACCCTGCGTCTGGACGGCCTGCCCTCAGCTGCATCAGGAGGTCTTCGACTCGCTGTTGCACAGGTCCGTCTTCTTGAGCGTCGCACAAGCAGCCGTCCTGGAACACCAACTTCCAATGCATCCACTGATACACCTACACCCTCAGAACACAATGACGTGGATGAGGACCTGATGGATGTTGAAGAGGAAGTGCAGGGCTCTGAATCTGAGATTGCCACACCTCGTCTGAAAAAACCTTTTCAGTTGCTGATCGCTGCCGCAATGGAGAGAAACCCCACACAGTTTCAGCTGCCCAGTGAGCTTACATGCACCACTTCACTGCCAGGTAAGACTCGCCCACACCTTTGTGCTTGTTATGCTGAAAGTGTGCATTGAATAACTCGTGTATGTTTATCTACAGGCAGCAGTAAGCGGCGAAGGAAAGAAGAGGCAATAGGCAAGAATATGAAGAGACCACAACATGAGCTGGATCCCAGTGGGCTGGTCCCTCTGCCAGTGAAAGTGTGCTTCACCTGTGGCAAGTAAGAGTCTAGATACATTAGACACCATCAGAAGCATCAATTATTGAGTGGTATTAGAGCTTTTGCTTTGTCTACATAAAATGTCAAATTATATTGAGCAGTCACAAACTGCTTTTTTTTTTTTTCATACAAATCAAACTAATGAAAGCTTTTTTTAGATTTCACTAAATGACATTTTATAATGAGTTGCTGCATCATTAGAAGGTAAAACTAACCGTTATTTAAGAGCACTAAACTTGAGTTTCTGCAGCACTACACAGTCCTCAGACTGCCTTTTATATGATTAGAGAAAGGCTTTTTGATATAGACATGGAATGACCTCTAACAAACTGCAATTTTAGGACAAAGTCCCCTAGATATTTTAATACACAAAAAATGAGGCATAGTTCCTTCAATATAACACAACCAACACTTGTATGATCATTGCAAGAAAACCAATATACTTTATTTCGATTTCTATGTTTATTTAAAAGGATAGTTCACTCACAAATTCTGTCATTTACTTGCATTTCAATTGTCACAAACTTGTTTTGTTCTGTTGAACACATAGTAATTTATTTTGAAACATGTTGGAAACGTTATCATTGATTTTCATGGTGTATGTGTTTCCTACTATTGAAGTCAGTGGTTGGAGCTTTATTTGTCAAAATAGCATCTTTTGTGTTCAACAGATTAAAAGAACTCATAAAGGCGTGTAACCACCTGAAAGTGATTAAATACATTTTTGGGTGAACTATCCCTTTAAAGATATAATGGTAAAATCTAAGTTATTACACTATTACACTTAATGACAATTTTACACTTTGGAATGTAATTTCATCCTTTTTGTAACATTTTATTTCATAGACACCTAACTAGCATTTTAATAAAGTATTTTTAACACATGCTGCAATGTGCGCATAATAAAAAAAGAATTATCGATTTTGAGTTCAATTAGACTTTAAATAACCTTAGCCTGAATGCAATCTTAATAGAGTCTCATGGCTATCAGTATTGTTGCAGAGTACATCAGGTTCTTCTCTCTTCACAGGAGCTGCAGGGTGGCTCCTCTGATCCAGTGTGATTACTGTGCGCTTCTCTTCCACATGGACTGTCTGGACCCCCCTCTCACTGCCATGCCCACTGGGAGATGGATGTGTCCCAACCACGTAGAACATATGGTGGTGAGTGTCTGGCCAGATTTAGTTTGTTTCTTCAAACACATTTTACTATTTTGGAAACAATAATAACAGCTTGTAACATACTATCAAAAATATATTTTCATATTTAAAGGTACCCTGAAGCAGCCTTATTTGTTTTGGGTTTTTTGGTATTGTGATTGCTGCACTAATCCAAATAATGTGGATTCTTATAATAAATCCTATAAAGTGAAATATATTTGTTAATTTCTATTCTAGCTAAACCAAAAGAACGTGACCCTCAGCACGCGTTGCCAGGTCTTTGATCATTTCCAGGACCGATTGTCTCAACATGCTGTCAAAGTGGACTTCCTGCGGTGGGTTCATCGCCAACATCATCCCATCCGCAGGGGTGTTCGACACATCAAGAAGAAGACATTGAAGGTGGATACTGGACATGACATTATTTTTAGAGTTTTATTTGTCTTTGAAAACTGAAATACACACCTCATGTTGCTCAGTTCTAAATGATTGATTTGGTTTGAAATTACTTGTTATCTCCAGAAAACGGTTTATCAAAATTTGTTCATTCATTAAATGACTCTTAACAGCAGAATATTTCAGGAAACGTTTACAATCACGACATCTAGGTTTTTTAACTCTGTTGCGTGGATATGTTTGTAGGTCCCCAATGCCATTAAGAGTCACTACCAAAACCCCCCTCTGCTGATGGATCAAGTGGGTCTTCGTAATGGTGAGCTGGTCCCAAACGGTTTCATGGAACAAGAATGTTCTTCGTCTACCCAACATTTAACCAGTGAAGAGGAGCAAGAGGAGGTAAATGCACTGGATGAGTAAATTTTAAAGCAGATGTGACTGCTGTAGTATAAATAAGACTGCAAATGGATTCTTTATAAATTTTTTTTCTTTCTTGCAGTGGCTTCGTCATGTCATTGCACTTCAGTGCAGTATTATGAAACATTTATCTGCTAAGCAGATGTCATCTTCCCTCCGAGACTCGGAGCAGGCTGATTTATCAGATGCAAAGACGCAGGAGTGTATGGAGACACAGGAGCTCAGCTCTAAGGACTCTGATTGCTTGCAGAGCAGCAGTACAAAAGTTGGCCCCCAGGGGGCTTCAGTGCTGCCCTCAATTGCTCCAAAACATCCTGAGAGCCGCAATGAACGATCTAGTCAGGGTGATGCTGACAGGCCAACAGAGAAGGGCACAGGAGTGAATGGGCCGGTGGCGTGTGAAGATGATACCTGTACGACAGCTGAAACCTCACACAAGCCCAGCAGCCCCTCTAGACGACAGAATCTTGAAGCAGCCCTGCCCAACCATGTAGACATAAAGACTGAGAGCAGCAGTCCTTTCAGCTCCTGTATGCAGAGAGATAGTCCATCTACCAGCCTGCTATCAGACTCGCCTGCCCGTCATCACAGCTCAACTCTTGGGAATTCTTCCTCAGGGCTGAACAGCAGCTTGTCATCTCAATCTAAAGGTATTAGAGACCTTATATTTGTTTACGTCATTCTGTCATACAGTAATACATTTTTCTGTGCTCTTCTCTGGAATTAAGGGATGTTCACCCAAAAATAACTATTACCTACTTGCTTGAGTTTAAAATTTTTGATTTTTGAACAGAAAAGAAGATTTTTCACTGAATGTTATAAACTGGTAACCATTGACCTCCCAAGTAAGAAAAAATGATAATATGGAAATTAATGGCTGCTGCTTTCCAACATTTTTCAGAATATCATGTTTTGTGTTCAACAAAAAAGAAAATCAAACTGGCTTGTGACAAACGAAGGATGAGTAAATGAAAGTGTCTTTTAATTTTTGGGTGAACTATCCCTTTTAAGTCAATTTATTTTTTCATGTATAAAAGTCTGTTGACTTTCCTCGACAGACGATAGATACGATATTTCTATTTATTGAATTACTGAATTATTACAATAAAAAATTATAAATGACTTTAATGACCCTTTTGAACTTTTATTATTCATATTGTCCTTTATGAATTGATTTATTATTCCCTTTTATTTTATTTATTATGCCCTCGCTAAATATAAATTTCTTAAAAATAAGAAATCTTTAAAATATAATCTGTGTATATACTCTGTTTTATGACATTTTATAATCGTTTATTGGAAATATTTACCAGATAAACTAAATTTGTTAAATAATTGTTGAAGTATCATTTAGTGTATTGTGAGTTTAGGTAAAATGTGGAATTCCGAGGATCTGTTGTCAAAATTGAGACTGAATTGTAAGTTGGAGTTTTGCAATCTACATCAATTTAATATTCATCTTAATTTTTTTTTTCAGAGAACAAAGTGAGCCCTGACTTAATGTCTGCTGGAAAAGGCTCAACGTTCCCGTCTTCAATAGGCAGCTTATACAGCTACATCAAGAATGTGGTTCAAGGCGATACAGGTGAGAAATCAACATCAATCAGAAGTGCCTCACTATATTTTGCATTTGCTTTTCACAGCTATATTAGAACTTGTTTAAATAAACCAAACCATTCAGAGTAGAAATAATAACAGAATATTTTTCCAATGTATAGAAGTGGACATGAATAAACTGGATGAGGAGTTGATCAGACTCCTGGCTTGGCAGAGGATCCAGCAGCTGTTGTCGCCCAAATCACTTCAAGCCTCGAATAAATGTGGGACTCCCCCAGCCGCCACTGCCTCTCTGCCCAAACCCTCCCCGCATGCAGACGGTAACAGTGCTCTCATTCTCACTCTCATGATGAGGCTGTGCTAAGTGTCCCTCCAGTCATAATGTAGAGCGTTCTTTCTGTTTTTTTTGCAGCACAAAAAAGGGACGTACAAGCTCGAGCAGTACTTTGTCCTTTAACAGGAAAGGGGGCAGCTATCAACATGTGCTATAGAACTCTGTACATAGGAACAGGTATGGTTTTCTACAAGCAATGTAATGCATTGAAAGTATTCAGCCAAAAGACAGACTGATATATTGCACATAGGATCATTAATATGCAAGCCTTAAGGCCCGTGCACATCGAGACGTTTTTGCTCACGTTTTCCGTTGACGTTTAACTCCTTGTGACTAAATAAAGGCAACGTGATCGTGCGCACCAACACGCAAAACGCCAGGCACAAAAGCGTCATTTTAAAAAAAAAAACGCCACATGCTCGTTTTTTCATTTTGACACGCCACGTCAAAACCTTCTCCACCAATCAGATTGGCACTTTTGTTTGCGTGCATGGAGCTGCTGAAGTTACAGTAAACAGCACTTGGAGGCGCTCAAGCACAACACTGTCAATGCGAGCGCACATTGAAGAAGATGCCCAGAGGCGTGATGAACGTGGAGCTGCTTATTGCACTGGTGAACAATAATCATTTCTTCATCGCTAGAGCTGAAGCTGCTACTTGAACCATCCATAACAACAAGCCTGTCAACTTTGTCTTCTTTCTCTGTGTTACAAGCGGGTGTCAGGAGCTTAAAGTTGTGTAGTGCCATCTAACGTCAAAGAGTGATTTTGCATACTTTTCTGCTTGACGCCTGTGAAAATTGCTTGGGTTTGAATCCGGAAAAAAATCTTCGAAAACGCTGACGATAAATGCAAACGAAAAGCGTCCCGGTGTGTACGAGCCTTTAGGTTGCATTTTATTGGCCACAATGTTTCCTATTTGGATTACAACAATCATTTTCCAGTCTTATTTTTAAGTTTATCTAAGTTTAATTTAAACTTACTTTGAATGTGAAACTCTTATTTTCAAAACATGAGATGCAGCAAAGACTCTTTGAATAAATCCAAAGTCAACAGCATCAGATTGGTTTGCGTTTTTTCCATCCAACAGCTGGTCAGAATGCAAAATGTTGGGTATACAGATTATACATTTATTTTGCACCATCCTGAAGAGGCATAAGGCATGTTTAATTGCACATTTTTTGTTGTGTATATTGTGCATGTTTCTAATGAGGCAACAAACTTTTAAGCATTGTGTCATTTGACTCTGGTGTAAAAGAACACCAATAAGGACCCACAGATTCTAGGGGTATATTCCAGGGAAAGAAATTAGCATATAATAGCATATTTTTTTTATTATTACCTAAGCCACTCACCTATTTTGCAGATATCAGAGAACAATTTAACTTGCTTTATTGCAATAAGTTAAATTTATTGCAATTTATAGAACAAACTTAAAGTATTGCTTGTTTGATGCAGTTAATGATTGCAATGGCAAACATGCATTACAAAGTAAAATGTATAAAATTATGCAGTGTCATTAGCTATGTTTTCATCCAAAGATGTGAAATAAACTTACGCCCAAAACTAAAATATTGCATAAAAGATGTGTGAATAAAGCAGTGTTTCCATCCAATGAGTCAAAGAAAACAAAATTGTCACTTCCTGATTTACTGGTGCCAAAAATCAACAGTAAAAATGTAATTTACTGTGGTAGGAGAAGCTGCATGAATCTTTTACTTATTTAATAAATGCCTTGCATCTCTGAAGACAAATGCCGACACACAATGATCACGTGGTGGCATTTGAAGATCTGACCGTTCTGGAGGTAATTAATTAATATAATAATTAATAATATAACACTAATACTGAAATGGTTAAGGCAAAACAACATTTCAGATGCTTTACAATGTGCTCAGTCTGCTGGTTTGTCCATTTACACACATTTTTATCATCACATGATCTCTTATAACAAAATCACGACTTTTTAATGTGCATACTTAAATTTGTTGTTTCCATCGTAATTTATGTGCATCTTTTATCGAATAAAAAGTGATTCATCCTACTCAGTTATGTGCATACATTTTTTTAAGCACATTTTCAAAATTGATGCGCATCTTGGCGTTTCCGTCAACCATTTTTTTAATGCGCATATCCAACCCATCTGGTGCTGTATAGTCACATGTTTTGACAATAAAGAAAACACTATTGTTCACAAACATAAATTTTACTGTTACTTAAAAATATCAAATACTGATTGATAATGAGTCCGTTTGAGTGAAGCCTAAAGAGTACATTCAGGAACAAATCAACTTGATGGAAGCTGGAAGTTTATATAAAACGCTAAAGCTTTCGGTAAATGCATTGCATGCCATGCTTATCCCAGACCACAGATAAAAATAAAACATTGGTGTTCATTGCAGTGGTGGATTATGTGAAATTACAAGAAACAACCCCGGACTCTTTTTACCTGGTTGTTAGAATAGAATGACCATGGCTTAACCACTTCAACTGTGCCCTATTGATGTTTTTTATTTGTTATCCAGGTGCTGAAATGGATGTGTGCCTTACAAACTACGGTCATTGCAATTATGTTTCTGGGAAACATGCCTGCATCTTTTATGATGAAGTGAGTGTTATCCGGTAATTTTGTCTCATTAAAGGCACTTAGGAAGCTCATTTTACTTAATTGTCCAGATCAAGTGAGATGAATGTTCTGAATGTAATTTAATCTCTTGCAGAACACGAAGCATTATGAGCTTTTGAACTACAGTGAACATGGGACAACTGTAGATAATGTGCTTTACTCGTGTGACTTCTCCGACAAACCAAACATCACGTCACCCAGTGCACTCGCATCCAAAGTACAAAACAGCATCAGTGAGTACCACCCACATACCGCTTTCAAAACGCAAGCAAAGCGATTCTCATAATGCATTATGCCTTATTTGCTAAATCTGCAGGAGGCAACAAGTCAAGGAAGCCGCTTGGAGAGGTGTGTGCGGAGACTGTGCTGGTGCCCACAGATAGCATGATGAGCAGCCTAGCTCAAGGAGGACCCAAAAACCCTTGCAACTGTAAAGCCAGCAGCTCCAGCCTCATAGGGGGCAGTGGAGCCGGCTGGGAGGGCACGGCTTTGCTTCACCACAGCAGCTGCATTAAAGTGGGATGCTTGCAGTTCCTATTCAGCATATCGGAGTTCGCTAGCAGCCAACCCAAAAAAGAGGATACGTCCACCACTGTAAGCCAAGAAGAGACTCAAGTGGTTGATGTACAAACTCACAAACTCCACCAAATGCCAGTGCTACAGTCTAAGTCTGTATCATAACCCATTCTCTTTTA
>CAIGQZ010000379.1:8688966-8717915 GCA_903798205.1 Danio tinwini
ACGTGGAGCTAAATGCAAAAGTAAAGTAAAACTTCATGGCAAGACGGTCATCGTTACAGGTAAACGAGTCGATTTATTGTGTATTTTTACATTTCGTTTTCTGTGTCAAACAATGTGCTTGTCAGTCGTTTAAAGCATTTCACGTTGGCGGTGTGCAGGTAGTAATGTTGGCATCGGAAGAGCCACAGCGGTGGATTTAGCGCACAGAGGCGCGAGGGTCATTCTGGCTTGCCGTAGTCAAGTGCGGGGCGAGGTTGCTGTTGCGCTTGTTAAGAGAGTGAGATCATTGTCCTTTATTTCTTTACTAAATTTGTAATGATTGTTGTGTATCTTGTAAACATTCTGCGTTTATATTCAGGAGAGTGGGAGTCAAAATGTGACGTTCATGCAGCTGGATTTGGCAAGCTTGAAATCAGTGCGCTCATTCGCAGAAACTTTCCTCAAAACAGAGAAAAGACTGGATATTCTCATCAACAATGCAGGTGCTGTTTTGTTTAACCCTAAGGGTTCTTCTGTAATTCATATGTTCTCAATTTATAATTTTAATTTACTTAATGCAATATTATGTGCTTGTTAAATTTGTAATATAACACACTAATTTCCTTTTATTTCTATTTACATAAACTCATTTTACCTTAGGCTTCTCGATTCGTATGTATGTGTGTGTGTGCGTGTGTGTGTATGAATAATATTATGGATGTTTTTAGAAACATCAGTTTTAAAAATAAGGGTAAAATTACCGTCTGTTTTAATCGTTATACAAGATTCGTTTAAATGAGGTCAATTTAATGTTTTTGGTAACACTACAATAAATCCATTAACTAACGTTACAATTAGTGAAAAACCTAATCGTGTTTATTAATAATTAAATTAAGCAGCTGTTGATTGTTAATGATAGCAGTTACATTAAATATGCACTAATTAAATATACTATATTCTTAGAATGTTAAAAATGCAATTGTTAAGGTTGATACAGTAAGAAATGCTTATTGTAAAGTATTGCATTTTTTGTATATTACCTTAAATTTAATATTTATTTGAAGGTTTGTCCTCACACCTTGTGAAATAAGTAACACAAACTTTTAATAGCTTGGCCTTGTGCCTATTTAACAGATTTAGTAATTAAAAACCTCAGTATTTGTTCTGCACTTTGTATTTTATTGCATCTGATATCGCTAGTTTGGAAAGAGATATTTCACTTAAAATCAATATTTTATACAGAAATATAACTTTATTATGCACATCATCTATATTTCAGGGGTTTGTATGCAGGGCACTACTGAAGATGGTTTTGGTCTTATGTTTGGTGTCAATCATCTTGGTCACTTTCTCCTGACTAACCTGTTGCTGGACAGATTAAAAGAGTGTGCCCCAAGCCGGATTGTCACCGTTTCATCAATTATGCATAAATATGGTAACCTTGACTTTGACACACTTCGCACTCACAAAGAGTTTGGAGTAGGTGAGACTTTTGGAAGCATCTTCTGGATTTATGCACACAGCAAACTGTGCAATGTTCTCTTTACTCATGAACTCGCAAAAAGGCTACAAGGAACCAACGTCACCTGTTACAGCCTTCATCCAGGTCTGTCTTTACAACATCATGCTAATACACCTAAATGATTAGTTTACCCAAAATGAAAAATCTGGTATTAATTACTCACTCATGTCATTCCAATCCCTTGAGACCTTCATTCATCTTAAGAACACAAATTAAGATATTTTAAAAGTTCCCTCATCTTCCATAGACAGCAGTGGTCCTGATACATTTCAAGTCCAGAAAAGGAACCACATTTTTAAAAATGTGACTTCAGTGGTTCAGCTGTAATCATTTGAATCTCCAAGAATGCTTTTGTGTAAAACTGTAAAAATGACTTCATTTACCTATATCTTTTTCCCAGCATCAGTTTAGGATGTGCGTTTACTACGGGCAGTGTCGTATTGCTATTAAAGTCAGCAGCACAACATGTAAGCATAGTTTTGGCCATAGTAAACACTCACCCTGATCTTAGACATAGGCAAGCAAAGTTGTTTATACAGTTGTTGCGGCACATATAAGTCCTATTTAAAGCTTTTAAGGCTGCACAATATATAGCAAAATTATTGCCATCACGCTAATAGTATATGCACTATATGTATTGCAGACATGTATGATAAATTACATTTATTTTCTTCATTGGTTATCTAAATTTGACCAATCAGATGGCCTTACTATTTTTATCCCCGCTTCCTCAGTAGTTGCTGGTCTGCTATTGGCTGGAGCTGCCCAAAGGTGAACCCAAAGCTTAAATTAAATAATTATGGAGAGACGAGAGAGGCAAAACAGCCAATCAGAGTCAGAATGTCTGTTTAGGTTTTAAAGACTAAATGTTTGCACCTTGACACAGTAATTTTGGCTGAATTAGAGTTAATTAGATCTGAACAATATTGTTGACCTGTTTATTTTAATAGTAAATAAAAACATAGCTAATAAAAATAGCATTTTTCTTGGGAAATGCTATATTGTAAGAAATATCATCGTAACACTCAACCATATCGCGTATTGCATGTTTTTCCTGTATCATGCAGCCCCAATAGCTTTGTATGATTGCAGTTGAGCCACTGAAATGTTTTGACAATATTTTTAACGGTGCAGTACATTGACTATAAAAAATATGGATGACGCGACAGACCCTTTTTCTATTGAATACTTTAAATGCAAAACGCCAGATGACAGGCACAAACTGTCACAAAAAATTGCTGAAGAAGGAGCTGGGGCATGCGCAGAAGGATTACCTGATGGAGGTGGAGCAGTGGAATCAAGCTTCCAACCAAATGCCTGTACATCAAATCAATCACACCCCCCAAACTTCTCATTTGACTGCCCGTATCTGCACTGCAACAAAGGCTTGTGAAAATAAATATAAGCACTTGCATTTAAAAACATATAATAATATGATTAATTAAGTAATGTGATGCAAGCGGTTTTATGTAATTTATTATAAACAAAGATCTTTCATCCACTCTAGCCTAAGTTAGACTAAGTTATGGCCAGCACAAAAAATTACCTTATAATGGGTTGTTGGCATTTGTTGTTTGCATAGGGGTAGAAATAACGTTTGTAATTTTTGAAAAATAACATATAAACAACACACCATTTATTTTTTTCAATGTTTTTCATTTTAATAAACAATCAACAGGACCCAAAATATAGCCTACACATCATGGACCGCTATTTGCCATGGGGGGAAAATTGTGCATTTAAATTAGCAAAAGATAAATTCAGCAAGATTTCTAAATATCAACAGGATATTTACACATCCCTTCCCTGCACATTATAAAATAATCCTTTTAAATTTGTACAATAAACTTAGCAGTATTAACACATCAACTGATGGCTGATCAGCTGCTGCAACGTCGCTTTGTATATTGTTTATTTTTTTCTTTGCCAGTTTTCGATACTTAATTATAACTGAAAAGAGGAATTTACATTTATTTGAATGTTTACTAGGTGTTTTTAAATAAAAAGCCAACGGTAAATGATGTATGTACATAGTGAGACCAGCAGTTTTTTTTTTACTTTTTTGTTTGGGCTCAAGTCTCCTTTATTAACATGGAGGAGTATTGTCACTTGTATTGTAGCCACTAACAGCCGAGAGAATCACTCAAAAGCAAGCTTGAGGAACACTTGGTGCAGTATACAAGTTTGACACTCAGTGGTTGAACTAGGTATTGCACTACACTTATTAATCATGTACCAAATAAAAGCAACGGCATGCGATAGAAGGACTGTTTTGTATAGTTATAGGAGTTTTTGTTCTAATTAACACCTGCTTCTATTTTTTTTTGCAGCTGAACAACAGATAACTATGACAATGACCATAGTACACCTCATGTGCTTTATACAGGGTGTAAATGCTAACAATGTGAGTTTGAATGCCATTTTACCTGACATTTATTGCCATATACTGAAAGCAGCAGCAGATAGTTCACCTTAGATCTTGAAAATAAAATGAACCGTTTGAAATTGAACTTTAGAACTATGACTTAGTGCAAGCCCTCAAATATCAGTGATTCAGCATGTACATTTAATAATGTTAAAGAAGTTTAAAATGTATTAATTAGATTATAAACCTTACCGTTTCATTGGAGTGAACGAGTGCACTATTCTACGCTTCTGTATGGCTGTGTTTAAATAATGTGGTGTTGCGTCTGGTGCTAAACAGCCAAATTGCTTATAACTGTAAATCACGTCATGAAGTGTTGTTAGGAAATGGGGTTACAATGTAACCTGCTCACCTAATGTTTACATTGTACTATTTATATTATTTGCTAATTAATAACCACCTCATGTGGAATTCTGAATCCGCATCTCATTTTGGAGGCTGTTACGGTCCACCGGAGGTCATGTTTTCTGTTGCAGACGCATGCTTCGAGAGCCTTTTTGACTAAATGAATAAAATATGCTGTTTTTCACTAAGGCAATCCCAGCTGCTGTAATATAATTGGGCAGGTTGAAGGGACTAAAACAAAGACATCTTTCCGACACGGAAAACACATTTTCAAAGCAAAATATCTGACTTTAGCATTGTTTTTCAGATAAACAATTGTTCACTTAGCATGTATCTTAAATATCTGCAAACATTATGGTATTTTCATGCTTTAAAAGAGTCAAATCTGACATACAGCACCTTTAATTTAAACCTTTAATTTATTTAGATTTCTGCATGTTTCTGTCTGGAGAATCGAGAGCTTTCAGATTTCATCTAAAATATAAATGTTTGTTCTGAAGATGACTAAAGGTCTCAGGGGATTGGAACGAGTAATTAAAAACAGAATATGAATTAATAAGTGATTATTTTCTTATGTAAACACAGGTATCTTCCATATTAACACATTTGTTTTAACAGGTGCTGTAAACTCCGATTTTACTCGCAATCTAAGCAAAATGACCAGGAGGCTGATGAAACCCATTACAACTCTGTTTTTTAAGGATGTAGAGGCTGGTGCGCAGACAAGTCTGTACTGTGCCGTGCAGGAGGGCATTGAATCCCTGAGTGGCAGGTATTTCTCCAATTGTGCTGTGCAGAAAGTGATGCCCAAGGCTCAGGATGATGCTGTGGCCAAAAAACTGTGGGAAGTGAGTGAGACACTGAGTGGCCTGTCCTGAATCCACCCAGGCCCTACCACACAGCACTGAGGGTTAAATAATGTGAATTATATATATTTTTTCCTACTATAGTCATTTGCTTTATTGATTTGTAGAAAGGATATACAACAATTCTGTATTTACAGTGGGCTTATAGCTTGAGTACCAAACTTTGTTTTACACAATCATCCATATGTTTACTTGATTATGTTGTGTTACTCACTTCAAATAAAATTATTTGGACATACTTACGCTACACAGACGTATTATTAAATGTTTATTTTGTTTTCAGAATCGTGTTTGCATTTGGAGTTGGAAGCTGGTTCACAGTGTTGCACTTATTTTACGATCATTAGCAATTTTTGCTGCAATTACTAAATCAGTTAAATGCATATTAAAGCCTAAAATTAGCATAAAAATATATGTGCTTAATTGAATTGAAGTAGATATAAGTCGTTATTCTTATACATTCTCAGAAATAAAGGTACACTAGCTGTCACTGGGTTGGTACCTTTTTAAAAGGTACAAATTTGTACCTGAAGGGTCCATATTGGTCCCCCAAAAGTATATATTAGTACCTAAAATGTAAAAGGAACACTTTTGTACTTTTTAGGTACTAATATGTACCCTTGAGGTATTAATATAGACCTTTTAGGTACAAATTTGTAGCTATAGAAAAGGTACCACCCCAGTGACAGATAGCATACCTGTATTTCTGAGAGTGTATGAAAACTACATAAATGATAAAAATATATAATAGAATAAATCCCTTGATTCCCAATAAAACATATCAAATTGGACAAACCAATTCAATCTCACTCAGAATCGTTTTAAATGTTGTTAGCTGTTGCAAAATGCAATGTATTTGATTAAAATGATTTGTTTATGACTCTCTATACTGACTGACTGCCACCAGCATTTGTCATTGCTTAAGTCTTCATAAAAAGAGCTACAGTGGTTTCCCTGCTGACAGAAGCTTTATTATTTTATTAAATTAAAATAATAATAATAAAAATAATAATCTTATTAATTACTCACTCTTCACTTGTTCCAAATCTGATGAATTTTATTTGAAATGCAGGGTTCGTTTCGCACAAGGTCCTTAAAGTGCTTGAGTTTGGCTTTTAGAAATTCAAGGCTTGGAATACCTGGACAATTGGCTTGTTTTGTTGAAAAGTGCTTAAAATGATCAAGAAGAATTTGTATGCCATTTTTACGACGCAAAAAAAAAAAATGTTTACGAACTTTTGTGACATTTTAATGCAAAAATACCCGCACAAACTACCGTGATTTCAAAGCGGTGGTCTGACTGATATGAAAAGTGACCAAACACAGTCGACCTTGACTAGTTTGACGTGAAACGTAATTGGCGGGACAAAGGCCTTTCTGTGTTGCAGTGACAGAAAAAAAACAGCAACTTATAAACAAATGTTTTATTGGAATAATGCTTTTCGGATGTTTTCACTATAAAGATGTGTCTCTTATTAGTAAACGTAATTAAACCGCAGACATACTTCCTGCCATTTTGATGATCTACTTACACGTTTCGCTCTCTTTTCTCCGACAGCGAGTTTACCCGTTTACTCGCCTCTGACCTGTCACTTCTAAATACAGTCAGTCTGAATGTCGGCGTGGGAGTGCAGGTATTGCGCAATTACTCATTTCTGCAAATGTTGCGAGTGCTTGATTTTAACATGAAAGCGCAGTCATGTACGTTAATCGCAAAAACAAATATGCGAGCTCTTACAAAGGCTTTTTCAATAGCGTATACAATCGCGATTTTTTTCGCTATTAAAGTAGAAATTATGTATCTTTGCTCCTTGACTAAATTTAGTCAAAAACTATCAAGTATTTAGATCGATGTATTACCAGCCTGATCTCAAAAGGAAACGTAACGTTTTACGTTTTGTCAGTTTAGTGGCTAATTTGTACGAGTTCAGTCGTATGAAAATGTACGATTTTAAAAAGGACGCGTGGCACCTAACCCCAACCGTCATTGGGTGATGAGCAAATCGTACTAATTTGTACGAATTAGATTGTACGAATTCATACAAATTAGCCACTAAATCAAAAAGTTACAAATTGCCGTAAGATTGCGTTGGCATTACAGATGACAATGCTAATGGACCTCTTATTTGGCTGTATCGTGAAGTGAAACTTAGCTTAGCATAACTTTTAGCAAAGGTGGAACTTTTTTATTTCTTTACGACAAAAGAATTATGCTAGAACTGTTTGAGGTATTTGTGTGATTTATACATAATAGCTGTATTCTGATCTGTCTTAAAGCAGCACTAAATTGTACAGCCATTACAGGCCAATCAAACTGCAATCTGTTGTTACAATTATAATAAACAATAAGGCTCTTAAAAGCACTGCTTTTGTTGTGTCATATTTCAAATACCTAAAGTGAAACAAAGCCATTTGTTTTATTATCTTTTTTGTAAAATTATTTTAGTTTAAGATCAAGTGTAAAATAAAATTTCCATGTTATGTACAGCTATTTAAAAAACAAATTTGCCATATTGTAAAGACAACAATGAGCAAATAAGACAAAATAGTGTACAATATTTAATAAAAGGCTAAATTTAAATCTTTTCATCATATACGTTAATTAAAGCTTGAAAATATTGAAGACAAAAAGTGTCTCTGGTCTTATAGAGTATGTGGTAGTTTTGCCAGTGCTATTGAAAAAGATTAATTGTCATGAAAGGAAAACGTTTACACTTTATAAAGGGCCGTAATGAGATCAGATCTTTTTTCAAAAGTAACCAACTACTGTGAATAGATTTTTAAAGGACTACTTTGTACTTTTACCTAATATTAGTATTATTTACAAAAATTTGTATTATTTTAGCAGTATAATAGTATTTTTACTCGATTGCAAATTTTCTGTTCTCTTTCAGCTTTTCAATACGTTTCGAGTACCATTCAGAGACTTGACAAGTGGAGGAACTACCAAGAAGTGTGTGTGTGTGTGTGTGTGTGTGTGTGTGTGTTCGTTGACGCTGAAGCTGATAGAAAATAATCATAACAATCCCAGATTTTTATTTAGCACCATTGCTAAATTAACAAATAATCGGTCATCTTTGGGACAAAATGTCCCACTGCAAACTAGTAGTGATGACTTCATGGATTTTTTCAGTGATAAAATAGAAGGCTTCAGACAGAAAATAGAAGATGTTAAACTTTCTGCACCGCCTTATACTCCAGATCCAGTAAACATTCAACTGAATCAAAATAGCCTACAATGCTTCAAAATCAGAGAACAGGAAGAGCTAGATAACCTTATAAGTGGTTCTAAACCAGCTACATGTATGTTAGACCCAATTCCAACAAAATTACTGAAAGAATTGCTACCCGTCATAGGAGAACCTCTCCTTAATGTTATGAACTCTTCTTTAGCTTTAGGCCATGTTCCAAATTTTTACAAGCTAGCTGTTATTAAACCTATTATTAAGAAACCACAACTGCCCCGAGCAACTTAGCTAACTATAGGCCTATTTCAAATCTTTCATTTATGTCCAAAATACTAGATAAAGTTGTTTCTATCCAATTATGCTCCTTTCTGCAGACAAACAATATTATAGCAATCTTAGCGCCGCATTTGACACCCTTGACCACAATATTCTCATAGACCCCTTAAATTCTACAGGTGTCCAAGAACAGGCTCTTCAATGGTTTAGGTCATACTTAGCTGATCGTTACCAGTTTGTGAATATTAATGGACAGCTGTCACAAGTCAGGCCAGTAAAGTACGGGGGCCCTCAAGGATCAGTATAAGGCCCTTTGCTGTTTACAATATACATGCTACCCCTGGGGGACATTATTAGAAGACACGGGATCAGCTTTCACTGCTATGCAGATGATACTCAATTATACATTTCAACTAAACCGGATGAGATGTCTGAACTGTCTAAGCTAACTGAGTGTATTAAAGATGTTAAAGACTGGATGACCAACAATTTTCTTCTCTTAAACTCAGACAAAACAGAATTATTACTTATTTGGCCTAAATCCTGTACACAGCAGATCTCACAACTTGACCTGCAATTAGAGGGATACAAAGTTAGCGTTAGCTCTACTGTAAAAGATCTGAGTGTCATATTAGACAGCAACTTAACTTTTGAAAATCATGTATCCCATGTCACAAAAACTGCCTTCTTTCATCTGAGAATTACTGCTAAAATACGACGTATGCTATCCATCTCAGATGCAGAAAAGCTAGTTCATGCATTCATGACTTCTAGGCTGGATTACTGTAATGCTCTGTTCACTGGTTGCCCAGCATCCTCTATTAACAAACTTCAGCTGGTACAAAATGCAGCTGCCAGAGTTCTTACCAGGTCTAGAAAATATGATCATATCACCCCAATTTTATCCTCCTTACACTGGCTGCCTGTTAAGTTTCGTATTGAGTATAAAATATTGCTTCTTACCTATAAAGCTTTAAATAATCAAGCTCCTGTTTATCTAACCAACCTCTTGTCTCGCTACAACCCAACCCGCTCTTTAAGATCTCAAAACTCGGCTTCTTGTAGTACCTAGAATAGCAAAATCGAGTAAAGGAGGTTGAGCCTTCTCATTTATGGCCCTTAAACTCTGGAATAGCCTTCCTCTAGTTCAAAACTAGATTAAAGACCTATCTTTTTAGCAAAGCATACACTCAGTGCATCACTTAGCGGTATGATGCATGATTGTGCCCCACACAGGTTTTTGCATCTCGTTTATATACAACAGCAGCTACGCTAATTATTCTCTTATTCTCTATTTCCATCTGGGGGTACTCATCCCAAGGCCCTCAGGCTATGCAGCGCCACTGATGCGATCCAAGACCAGCAACGAGATGATTCCGAGGTTTTCACAATCCTGGACCAGGCCGCATCTTGAGCAGCTGCTGTGGTGGTCACGGAGGAGTGGAGAGCATGAGACTGATTTCTGTGACGCTCCAAGGACAGACGAGTCTTCGCTGAGGTCCAGCATTCTCCAGCTTACGGGGCCTAGACTGCAGCTCTGCACTAGACGTTTGGCCAGAGGAGAAATGGTCGTGCCCAACTGAGCCTGGTTTCTCTCAAGGTTTTTTAAATTCTTCACTTTCGCCAATTGGTGAAGTTTTTTTCCTCGCCGATGTCGCCACTGGCTTGCATGGTTCGGGATCTGTAGAGCTGTGCATCGATGGAATTGCTCTACAGTGTTTGGACTCTCAGTAGTGATTATTAACCCACACTAAACTGAGCAAAACTGAACTGAACTGATCTAAAACTCAATTCACTATAATCTTGAATGTGAAGCTGCTTTGACACAATCTACATTGTATAAGCGCTATACACATAAAGGTGAATTGAATTGAATTGAAGCCTGTGTGAATGGGGTGTTGTACCAATCACATGAGGACTGGGGGAAGGGGTTGAAATTCCAGAAGTTTTCTGGGAGAAATGACAAACTGGGAGGTGGGTCTGAAATATGGGAGACTCCTGGGAAAAACAAGAGTGTTGTCAGGTATGGTATGAACCCTGAAAATGTGACTTTTTTTTCACCGTGTTATAATGGCATGATTTACAATAGCTTTTCTAAGAAGTAAGTGTCCACACTCTCAGAAAAAAGGTACGAGAGCTGTCGCTTGGGTGGTACCCTTTCAAAAGGTACAAATTTGTACCTAAAAGATCCATAGTAATACCTCAAGGGTACATATTAATACCTAAAAAGTACAAAAGTGTTCCTCTTAAAATTTTTAGGTACTAATATATACTTTTGAGGTACCAATATGGACCCTTCAAGTATAAATGTGTACCTTTTGAAAAGGTACCACCCCAGTGAGAACTCTCGTACCCATTTCTGAGAGTGCATATATATAAGCCAGCTAAATTTTCTCTTACTAATTTTGTCATTCCCAATATATAAAAAATGTAAATAGGCATATCAAAGAAATGTGAATGATGTAACAATTATGATTGTATCCAATCATAAACCATATAAAAAAGTATAATTTTTAAGGGCCTACGAGTCGAGCCCAGGGGTGGCACAGTAGGTAGCGCTGACGCCTCACAGCAAGAAGATCGCGGGTCGAGCCTTGGCTGGGTCACTTGGCATCTCTGTGTGGAGTTTGCATGTTCTTCCCGTGTTCGCTTGGGTTTCCTCCGGGTGCTCCAGTTTCCCCCACAAGTCCAAAGACATGCGCTATAGGTGAATTGGGTATGCTAAATTGTCCGTAGTGTATGAGTGTGAATGCGAGTGTATGTGCGTTTCCCAGTGATGGGTTGCAGCTGAAAGGGCATTTACTGTGTAAAACATATGCTGGATAAATTGGCGGTTTATTCCACTGTGACGATCCCTGATTAATAAATGGACTAAGCCGAAAAGAAAATTAATGAAAAAGTTGAACCCAATGAAAGAAAGGATGGATTTAGTTTATTGGACTTAAGATGACAGGTGAAGTGAGCTGTATATGGAAACCCAGGTAAGCAATTTATCTATCTACACTGGATTAGTTTTAATAATTTGCCCTTGGCAGCATTATATTGTCTTTTTCGAATGAATTAGTATATCCCACTCACTGGAATTAATGAAATCGCTCGAAAAAAGGTTTGTTTATATTGCTGGACTGCTAAACTGCTTACCGCGCTTCTCTATCGCCCTCATGTGGAAACGTAAAGGTGGTTCTAATACAGTTGTTTATTTCTCGCGAGAGTTTCGTGAAACGAAAGAGAAAGTATGCTACATGTTTACATGGCCGTTTTAAGACGTTTGTGGGCTGGTTGACCTTAGGGCAAGATTATGTTTTGCACTATTGCAGGTCTTGTTCTAGCACTACTATGCTTAGGTATTTATCATTTAGACTTGTAATGATGTAGACTTATTTTTAGTTCTTTTCTTCCTGTAGGCTACTCGTCTAGTGCATTTATGCTATACGGTGTATTATAAATATCAAAATTATATATTAAATATCTATAAATTTAAATACATAAATTAGTTTTAAATACCCTTTGACAAGTTGTTTATATGTTGTTTATGTGGTCTGTTTGCTTGTACTATTTTTAGTTGTTTGTGGTTTCATTTACAAAAAAATTGCAAATTGGGGTTATATTTTCTGATTTAACCAGGTGTAAGTGGATCACGGCCTTTTCATGATGTGCAATGGCCTCTTTGCCGTTTTATGGATGAGAAAGTTCATCTAAATAAAGAGGGTCACATAGAAACTGAGTATATCATAAGAAAGGCTGTACTTCAGTTTGGTAAACATGGGGACAGTGCTTTACACCCCACCTTTCTCGTCACTGGTAAGCAAAAGTAATTTGAAAATGTTACCTTATCACATTATTTCCTCTTTAAATAATCAATACATGTTCCTTTGCTTCACACAGGCTCTGAAGTGGATATGAGGCGTTATTTGGAGGGAAGTGAGGACATGATCGTTTGTGAGATCCGTAGATACAGCACTGGAGGGATAGTAATGCGCTGGCCTGTTGCAGGAGCACAAGAGTATGACGTCTGGTTCACATGTACATTACGTCATACACAAGGCTTGTTCGTCATCACCACCTTCCTCAGACACACACCTGCAACTCCTGCTCAGGGAAAATTGGACTTTCTACAGTGGATGGAAATCAGTGATGGGGATCTCCTGACAACATCAGGTAACACTGAAGCAGGTGCATTTCCTTCTTGAAAACAAGAGGAAAAAAGCAACATAAATTTTCACATCATGGATACTAAACATTAGTTAACTAATAAATGTATATGAGATATTAACAATGTTACTGCGTTTTTATGGTTTTTATTTAGAAACTTAAATGATGAAAATGTATTTCTCTTGAAAAAATAGAGCATCAATTGAATTCTCAATGTAAAAGAAAACTGAATTGGTTTTTCATATGAACAGTCATTGATGTGCAATAGTTGGTTTTAATGAACAGAACATTGATAATATTGATATTTTTATAAAATACAAAATAGAATTGGGCATCACGGTGGCTGGTTTTTGCCCCGGCTGGGTCAGTTGGCATTTCTGTGTGGTGTTTGCATGTTCTCCCCGTGTTCGTGTGGGTTTCCTCCGGGAGCTCCCGTTTCCCTCACAGTACAAAGACATGTGGTATAGGTGAATTGAATAAGTTAAATTGACCGTATTGTGTGTGTGAATGCAAGAGTGTGTGGGTGTTTCCAAGTGTTGGGTTGCGGCTGGAAGGACATCCTTTGGCAGGAATCAAACTCGGGTTACCGTGAGCACCTGAGTGCATGTGTCGATGCACTAACCATTATGCCATTGACATTATTCACATTTTAATGCAAAAAAATCTAATTTGGTTGTTGTTGTTTTTATTTGGAAGTAGGTTTTCTTGATTTAGCCTGTAAAATACAAAATGGTTATTACATTCTTTGTCATATTTTGGCAGTTTTATAATTGCAATTAGTTTTTTAACAAATAAAAAAAGACTGAAAGCACTACTTGATGAGAAATGTATACAGTGCATCCAGAAAGTATTGATAGCGCTTCACTTTTTCCACATTTTTTTATGTTACAGCCTAATTCCAAAATGGATTAAATTCATTTATTTCCTCAAAATTCTACACACAATACACCATAATGACAATGTGAAAAAATATATTTTTTAAATGTTGCAAATTTATTAAAAATTAAAAAACCTGAAAAATCACATGTACATAAGTATTCACAGCCTTTGCTTAATACTTTGTTGATGCACCTTTGGCAGCAATTACAGCCTCAGGACTTTTTGAATATGATGCCACAAGCTTGGCACACCTGTCTTTGGGAATTTTTGCCCATTCCTCTTTGCATAACCTCTCAAGCTCTATCAGGTTGGATGGGAAGTGACGATGTACAGCCATTTTCAGATCTCTCCAGAGATGTTCAGTAGGATTTAGGTCTGGGCTCTGGCTGGGCCATTTAAGGAAATTCGACGAGTTGTTGTGAAACCACTCCATTTATATTTTGGAGGTGTGATTTGGGTCATTGTCCTGCTGGAAAATGAACCGTTGCCCCAGTCTGAGGTCAAGAGCACTCTGAAGCAGGTTTTCATTCAGGATGTCTCTGTACATTGCTGCATTCATCTTTCCCTCTATCCTGACTAGTCTTCCAGTTCCTGCTGCTGAAAAACATCCCCACAGCATGATGCTGCCACCACCATGCTTCACTGTAGGGATTGTATTAGCTTGGTGATGAGCGGTGCCTGATTTTCTCCAATCGTACCGCCTGGCATTCACTACATAGAGTTCAATTTTTGTCTCATCAGACCCTAGAATTTTGTTTCTTATGGTCTGAGAGTCCTTCAGATGCCTTTTGGCAAATTCCAGGCGGGGAGTGGCTTCTGTCTTCTGCCTCTTTACCATACAGGGCTGACAGGTGGATTGCTGCCTAGTTGATTGTGCTCATTGGAACTTTCAGAGCAGCAGAAATTTTTCTGTAACCTTCCCCAGCCTTGTGCCTCGAGACAATCCTGTCTCGGAGGTCTACAGACAATTCCTTTGTCTTCATGCTTGGTTTGTGCTTTGACATGCACTGTCAACCCTGGGACCTTATATAGACAGGTGTATGCCTTTTCAAATCATGTCCAATCAACTAAATTCACCACAGGTGAACTCTAATTAAGCTGCTGAAACATCTCTAGAATGATCAGTGGAAACAGAATGTACCTGTGCTCAATTTAGAGCTTCACGGCAAAGGCTGTGAATACTTATGTACATGTGATTTTTCAAGTTTTAAATTTTTTATAAATTTGAACACTGTATCTTTTAATAAACAGAACATCAATTATAAGGGTGCTAAAAAAATGAGTTATTGTTTTGTTGTAAATGCAAAAATGACTTCAGCCAAAGTATTTAATGGGAGATTTACTTAATTTTTATTCATTTTTTGTCATCTTTTCATTCTTATGTTTCCAGCTGCAATGGTTGTTTTGACCCGGACTCCTTCTATTAAGGTAGGATTCTTAAAGGAGCCAGAGCTGCACTGTCAGTTTGCAGTGGATCATAAACTGCCTAAAGCAACAGTGGAGTGGAAACTGCAGAGTCACGGCAAGCACATAAAGCTTTTTAGCTACTCCTGCCCCACTAGAAAGAGTGAAGGCAGTGGAGTGACTGTGAAGGCTATTGAAGGTGGAAATGCATCAATTAAACTTCAGCCTACCAGAAAACGCAGTGAAGGAACGTATGTCTGCTCAGTGAAGATTCCTCCTCTCAATGGCAGCCAGAATATTCCTCTTAGCATAAGTGGTAAGATCAGGTTTATCAATAAATAACATTTCATGGTATGTCACTTTTTACTATACTTTTTACTTTACTACACTTCTCGCAAAGAGTAATGGTGTAACCTGGTTAAAGTCCCTCAATCTGCACTTTCCCATAATGCCCTACTAATCATCCCCATTCACCGAATTGGCTATCACTATCACTGTCTCTTCACTCCACCAATAGCTGGTGTGTGGTGAGCGCACTGGTGCCATTGTCTTGTGGCTGCCATCGCATCATCCAAGTGGATCCTACACACTGGTGGTGGTGTGGAGAGACCCCCCTCATGATTGTGAAGCGCTTTGGGTGTATGGCCATACACAATAAATGCGCTATATAAACACACATTACATTGCTTGTTTTTACACAATATTTTAAATATTTTGCTAAGAAATATCTAAAATATTAGAATTTTTTATTATTTTATTGTATTATTAAATTTATTGAATTATACAGTATAATTTTTGATAGGCCAAATAACAATTTTTCCATCTGTGCAAGTTGAAAAATTCCTTAGCCTTTAACCCTTTATGAGTCTAACATTTTTTCATAGTGGTCTTAAAAAGTCTTAAATTTAACTGGGTGAAACCTGCATAAACCCTGTGAAAATTTAAAAAATTAATAACCACGTTTAACGAAACGCAAATTAATATTTTTTTTATTTACTTGTTTTTTTTGTTTGATGCCAATGCTTTAACATCTAGTTTATATTTACTGTTAAAGTCAGTGCCTTTTAGGTTTAGTTCATCCTAAATCACCTAGATGAAAATGCATTTTCAAATATTAAGTATTTATTCACGTTTATATAATTCCAAATCTTTAGTGGAAATGAAAAGATATTCAAATCTATTTGTCTATAGAGTGACATAGTGCATGGTGAAGCACAGACAAAAAAAATCATCCAAAGTCTTATTTCTATACAAGATTGTAAGACAGACTTGATTGGAGATAACTGTGTGTACAAGACGGCTAAATTATGCTATTTTACATTTGTGTGTGCGTGTGTGTGTCTGTTACTCTATAGAACAGCCTCGTGTGTCTCTAAATGTGCCCAACACGTTGTCTGTGGCAGCTGGTCAGGACAAGAAGGTGATCTGTGATGCAGAAGGCTACTATCCACTGGATGTAAAAATTGAGTGGTATCTTGAGAGACACAGAGAAAACCCTATGCCTTCGTTCCTGAATGTTTGGCACTCCAGTCATCGGCTTAATCAAGATGGCACATATTCAGTCTCAGCCTTCCTCTATCTAGAGCCTGACTTGGAGAACTCTGGATATCAGTACACCTGCAAAGTTTCCCATACGTCTTTGCAGACCTCAATCAACAAGAGTTTTTTCCTTGTAGTTACAGGTGAACATGATTTATTTGTTCAAATGTAAGGTCCCTAAATGTTCCTTATGTTAAATAATACAACTAACCACTAGGTGGTAATATACCGTTATATCATATTTACAGCACTATTAAACACAGCGTTGTGTTTTTCGATTACAGAAACTGACTCTACCATGTGGTATTTCACAGTCATTGGGTTTATAATTTCCATGCTGTTAATGATGCATTTTATTCGACGTTTTCTGGCAGGTAAGAAATTTCCTTATTACTAATCACTTTATTATGCATCCCCCATTTTATATTGTTTGTTTCATTTTCTTTCCTTCTTTTACCCTGAAATAATAATTAATAGCAAATATCCAAATTTGAGAACAATTTCTGAACACTTTTTTTCAGAAAATAATGTAATCTTTGTAGTTTGAAGGAATTTTAGTTGTTGCCTTATTCACCTTATTTTTCATGTACGAGCGGGCACAGCCATTTGAATCATTTTGGCTCGAGACTTCCGGTCTCATTCACTTCTATTCATTTTTAGACATTAAAAACAACTCGTTTTGCTGCTTGATGTTGCAAACTGAAATTTTCTTATTATATTATTCTATTTTGTCTGTATAATCATGCAAACACTTCTTTGTAGAGCAAGTAGTTCGACTGTTTTCTGTTGTTTATTATTCCTAGGCATTTCTCCCATAGGCAACTGAATCGGAAGTTCTAAAACGAGCGCACTTTCGCATTGAAGAATAAGGTCATTACCAGGGGTGTCCAAACTCAGTCCCGGAGGGCTGGTGTCCTGCAGATTTTAGCTCCAACTAGCCTCAACACACCTACAATGATGTTTCGAAAAAGCCTAGTGAGAGCTTGATTAGCTAACCCATGTCTGATTGGGGCTGAAACTAAACTTTGCAGGACACCGGCCCTCAAGGACCAAGTTTGGACACCCTTGCCTTATAACATGCTAGTATAGCAGTTTTTACAAAACAAAAAACAAAACCCTTTATCTTGTGGACAACATGTTAATACAAATTAGAGAACAGCAATGATTGTAGAACAACCATTACAACAAATTTCTGACTGTTATAGCAGTCAAAAATGAGTATGAAATTTACTTCAGTGTGACTTCTGGATATCACTAGTTTGATGCACTCATTTGTAACCTTGTTCATTACAAACAAACATACAAACCAAAATATAATCACATTATAAATATAAATAGTTAAATATAACCAGATATAACCTAATATTTTTTGTGTTGCCTAATATATTTTGTAAACATTTATTAAATGTCATATTTATATTAACATAATTTAAATCTTCATTTTACATAAGGTGCATTGAGAAACTTATTTTAACTTTATTTTTCCTAGTAAACATTTTTGGCAAGAAAAAATCGATTATGAAAAGAATCGAGAAAGATTTGACAATCAATAATGAATTTCAATAAAATGTATTTACAGAAGTAAAACTGTACTCATCATTTACTCACAAGTGGTTCCAAACATGTTTGACCTTTATTTTTTTTTTTCGTTGTTGTTGTTGTTGAATATTTAAAATAATTTGAAGAAAGGTGAAAGTCCATAGAAATACAAATACTATGGTAGGCAATGGTTACAGGCTTTGTACTTTCTTCAAAATATTGAGTTTAACACAAAAAAAAAAGTCAAACATGTTTGGAAATTTTTTTTGTGAGAAATTATTCATTTTTGGATGAAATATTAATCTATAATAATCAAATTATATTGTTAATTTATTTACTGATCACATGAATTATTTCACTTACTTGAACCATGTGTAATCTTCTTAACATTTTCTCTTATTCTAGGACGAAAAGCAGCAAAAAGGTGAGGCATACTGTAGCTGAAGAACAGAAGCATCTGTATGTGATTTGAATATGAGTGATATGAATGTGCTCACTGCACTATTTCTACTGCTTTGTGCATGTCTGTAGTATTTGTCATACTGTATCAGAGCACTGCCTATACCTTGGTCCAGGATCAAATGCTTCATGTTTACACTTTATTTTGTGCAGATTTAGCTCTTGTTTGGGGATTTAAAGTACAACATTGATGGAAATTGATGTCACATCTCTACTTTCCTACATCTGTCTTTCATCCCAACCGTCTCCTACTGCTGGCTTCACAAAGATCTGGTAATCTACATGTGGAAAATGGGGAGTTTCTGAGAGGCATAATTTTCAGATATGGATGTTTATGTTTACAATGGCTAATAAGGTACTGCTCTCCATGAACTAAAGCATTTACTGTATCGTTTTTGTGTCTCTATAATAAATAATGGATATAATGACTTGGAAAGGAATTCATAAATGCAAAGTGCACTGTTAAAGATGAACAGATCATCCACATATCAATCATAACTACATTTTTCAGTTACTCTCAAACTTGCTCAGTATTTCTCAAAATGCCTGCTGCTCAAAGAACGATCATTTATATGAATAAACTCAGCCATCTTCAACAAATGATCATGTGACTTCCTGTGTCAGCAGATGATGATGCAGCTAAGTATAATCAAAATGATGTTGCTAAATGACACCCTGAACAAATTCACAAGATTTTCATGTTCCCAATCATTAGGCATCTTCATGTAAAATGACATTGCATTAGCTATTCAGTGCTTCCTGTGTCATGAGGTACAAATAGTTTTTTATGAACGATTTTAGGAGCTACAGTGGTTTCCCTGCTTCCTCAAACATAGTAACCACTGACTTTCTTGGTATGAAAATAAATACTATGCATGTCAGTGGTTACCATCATTTTCCAAAAGCACTTCATTTGTGTTCAACTGAAGAAAGAAACTCAGGTCTGGAGCAAGTGAATGATGACAGACTTTGCATGAACTATCCCTTAATCATTTGCACCAGTTTCCCAAGAAGTGACGTTTTCTTGCACATCAGGGATGGAATCTTTACTGTATTTGCAATGTATTAATGTAATATCATTATTTTGAAAACTTTAGATGGACTTGGATGAATATGTTTGATGATAAAAGCCTAAATATTATTCTAGTGAACGTTAAAGGGTTGGATAATTGTTAATAGACATTATTCTACATTTTTTTATATGTGATTGTATAATTTAAATAATATTTTTTCATTCAGTTGCAGTTATTTGATGTAAAAGTCATCAATCACTGTATTGTCTTTCTTTATACACATAAAAAAATGGTAGCAAGTTTACTTTTTTCATGAACTAAACGTGAGAAATAATTTTACATGGGCTATTAAACAATAATACTATTTACCTACATTTCTGTTGTGTAGTGTTAATTTATCATGAACAAACACAAATTAACAGTAGCGTAATTATAAATGAACATTAAATTATTAAATGTTAACTAACTAACCCTAATGTAGTGTTAGCAAATAGATAAATGAAGTGCTAAACCACACAACTGCCATGCACAATTGTTTATTTCAATTCCTTCTGTGAAAACCAAAAGAACAATTTCAAACTTAGAGTGTGACACTGACACATTGAGTTGCAGTATCAGATGGTGCAGTATCATAACTGAGCTATCTTCTGGTGTAGAACAGCTTTCATGTCTGCACACTGCAAATTATCTGCGATTGTAGTGAAGAAATGACGTGTATTGAGTCCCTGCATGGCAGTGCAGCTGTAGGGATATGCTGAGAGCACAGACTCATATTGGGTCAGAATCTCCAGGGCACATAAGAACAGCGCCTCTGGCTGACCAGGTATCATCACCTGCACATGAAGCACATGACAGAAAAGCTGAGTCAACACAAACAGAACTTCCTGACTGCAAGACTCAGAGGTTTTAGGGGATGCCGTGGTGGACGGCAGGGAAATCTTCTCAGCGACAGAGCTGATAATGCTCCTCATCGCATTGGCGTAAAGCCGTCCTGTATACACCCAGCCTTGAGGTGGCAGCCAATCAGAGCAGCTGGAACTGCAAAGCAGCTGGAAGATTCGCAAAAGAAACACAGAGAGGCGCAACTCAACAGAAAATGAACGTAGGTCAAGTAAGGGAAGGAAATCGACATATTCTAAAGAGTATGGCACATACAGTTTGCTTGACTGTACAAGTTCTTGTAACACTTTCAGAAGTCGTTTCCATTCCCCAGATGTGCACCATGGGAGGAGCTGACACACTGCGACTAACAGGCCCTTGCTGAACATGTTAACGTCATCCGGTTTCAGCAGGTTTAGGCAGAGAGATTCCAGCATTACCTCACAAACACTTTCTGACAGAGCGCAGCACTCTAACCAGGCCACAAGTCCAGTACCTTGTCCATACTGCGGCAAATCCAGGCCAGACCAATCCTGCTCCGGAAGATCACAAACTGCCAACAGAGAGTTTGGAACTTCATACTTGAAATGTTCTCCCCACACATCTTTCAAGTAAAAACGCACAGTCCAGTCAAGTTCCTCCACTTTACTATAGAGCCAAAAGAGAGCTCTCGACCAAACATCAGGTGCACGAGCCACTTCCTTCCCAACGATTGTCCCCATTGTGTGCAGTACAGACAATAGCAGCTCTTTGGTCTCCATGGACATGGGCGTCTCACCCTCTACTGGCTGGTCCCAGCACCTACTGCACTCATTCAGGAGCTGAGCAAGACAATATAAAGACGGGAATGGAGAGCAACTCATTATCCAGTGTGTTTTGTCACTGCTGGTCTCCTGGTTCAGTGTGCACTGAAGAAGTCTTAGACAGATCTGCAAGCTGCTTGACCCTAGAGTTGTTGGAATAAGGTATGGCTGGACAAATGCATGCAAGACTTCTTCCGAAGAAAGGAAGCTCAGCTTTTCTCCAGTGCATCCAGAGATGTTGGGCTTCATCAGCTCAGCTAAAAATTGCAGAAACTGGTTCTCCTCCTGTGGTGAGGATAACTTGCTCCACACAGTGTCCTGCAGGCATCTACTCATAAGACTGCCATTGTGAACTCCGGGTAAAGAAATGAGACCTGGGAGTTGCTGGAGAATCTCAGCTATCAGAGTGTGAGCTCCAAGATTCACAACAGCCATGTGGCAGCATCGCCGCAATGTGGCTTCAGGGTTCTGGAAAGCCACTCGTGCTACAGCAGTGACTGCTGCATCTATGTTACTGTTAGCACCTCGCTGAATGATGCTGTTGAAGGCCAGATTGAGCTCATCAGAGAAGCCTTTAGTTATTGAACAGGGAAGAAATCCGTGAAGACCTTTCCTGGACATGGAAAGCAATTCTGAAAGTGTAGCATTTCGGTCAGATAACTGCATGCGGGAAAATATGTCTACAATCACATCCTTTAATCTTTTGCAGTGATCAACATCAGCATCACTTTGACACTTATGTGTAAGCGTGGAGATCAACATCATCAGAAGGTCTTTGGTTTGAAACACACTTGCATTTCTCTCCAAGCACTGAATCCAATCAGCTTCATTGAAATCTTGACTTAGTTTAGAGGCAAACAGTACAGGAAGGCCTTCAAATCCTTCAAGATGATGATCTAAGATGGTCACACACAGATTTGCTATTTCTTCTGCTGTACTTTCAGGAACAGTAAATGATAAAGACGCCAACACGCCTTTTAAACTTACTCTCAAGTTATTTAGAGTCTGTCCATTCCCAACCAGGTCTTTAGCGTGTGATGGTTGCTCCAGAGATGCCAGAACTCTATCTAGGCTGTCTTTCAGACGCATCACTGTGGCATGTGGCTCATTGCTGGGTGTCTTCAGAAGCCCCATCACCTCCCAGGAGCATATAACCTCAAGTGCGACCTGCATAGCCTGTATGAATGTCATTCCACACGGCTTGGTCTCTGCAGGTACGAGGGCAGCAGCAAGGTCTCTCCGAGCCTCACGTATGGCCTCAATCAGACCCAAATTCTCCATCACTTCACCATTTCTCCTTTGAAGACTCACTATACGAGATATCTGTTGAAGTTTAATTTCTATGGGGAGATTAGCAGCACTGCTTAAGAGGTAGCTGGTATACAGCATGTCCAGACAATTAGAGAGAGCAACATAACACAATTCAGAGGAGGTCAAATGCTCTTTTATCTTCCTCAGCCCCTCAAACAGTATGTTCACCATACATGTAGATGTGGACTCTGGGTCAGGCTTGAATCTTTTTGATGCCTGTGGTGATGGTTCAGTCGTGGACAATAAACGTGAACACTGAGCTGTAAAGAGCTGATCTAAGGCATCCTCACATCCTCTCTTCCCTTTCAGTAGCTCCCACCACACCTCCAGCAAAAGCTTTACATCTGCCTCTGAGCTGCTGCTTGTCACATGATCAACCAACAACTTAAGCTCTTCACATCGTTCAGATGGTTGAAAGCACAACAGCAGCTCCACGTAGATGGTAGAAAAGCTCATGGATTTTATCATCTCGAACAACACAAGGTGATTAATGTCAGGAAGGCTGTTCTGGACGTCAAATAATGGGTCTTCCTTCCATCTAGTATCAATGTCCTGTCTGTTCCTCACATCTAAGATCTTGCTCCACACAATACAGAGGATCTTCTTTTTCCAGTGATGTCGGTCTTTGGAGTCTTTGAGTGAATGTTCACATATCTCTTTGACCGCGTTAACAATCGGAAGTCCAATGCGATCCCAGTCTTCTTTTCTCAAAGATGACAGTGGCTCAGGTTGGCATATCTGACTGGCCAGTAGGAATCCTCCCTGTAGCACAGCAGTCTTCTCACAGCTTAGCCATGAATCTAAAACAGAAGACAGGTATAAGGTATTATTGCTTTCAGGCATGATAAATGATCAATTTTGTATGGGTTTCTTTTTTTCTCCACCAAAACATCAGTAAATTGCTGTTATTGATATTGTTTTTATTATTTATAGAGATGCTCTGATTAGGATTTTTGCAGCCGATACCAAGTACAGATTCCTTGCCATGGTGATTAGCCAGTACAGCCAGGTACAGATTCTAATGCTTCAAGCTTTATAATGCATAAAGCACATTTTCCCTATTAGTATGAACCTTAAGAGAGGATCTTGCCTTGCCAGATTTAGGTGTGAACATGTCATGGCTAGAAGCAGCTTTACAGAAAATAAGTCATTCATTCATTTTACTTCAGCTTAGCCCCTTATTTGTCAGGGGGTCGCCACAGTGAAACGAACCACCACAGAAAATAATATAACACAGATATAGAAATTGGTAAGAAAAATTACAAACAATCAGGGTTCATACACATTTTTACTACTAAAATTTCATGACTTTTCCATGATTTTTCCAAGACTTTCAAGTAATTTTTTCATGCAATGTCTACATATAAACAATGCATTTCAAATTTATTACAGCATATTATAAAACACGCAGCAATCTATTTAGTTTCAATTTATATTTATATCTATGTAAAATTTATTTAGATAATGCTTACACCACACTAATAAAGTAAGCGTATGTGATTGGCCAAGGACAGAATAGAAGTCAAGGCAACTAACCCAAGGTTTCCACTGCATTCATTCTTCCAAGGCGGGGCGCCACATCAAAATTCATCCTGCCACGGCTACATTACAGCTTCTCATTCAAAACATTCAGTCATTTTTTTTAATTATTATTATTAGCAGGTTATAATCGCACCAAAACACATCTGATGCATAAGAAGTTAAAATGCACAACTATAAATCTAATACTTATCTACTAAGAGGAAATAGGCCTATAAACTACTGTTTATTGCAAGAAGTATATTACAACAAGTTATATTATTAAATATTCATGTAAAAAAAAAAAAGTTTTATTTATCTAATAATTCCAGGCAGCTTTTAGTAAACTTGCAATATTGTCAAAACACAGAACTTTCAATTGTTATATGTAGAAAGACCTAAATGCATACAAGACTTTTCCAATATTTTGCTCGTCTCCAACTATTGACAACAGATCTCTCAATGAGAGGGAGGGATTTACACTTGCGATATCTTTACTGCTCTATTCATTTAAACTAAAAAATGTAATGCTTAGAACATCAACTGTGCCTCTTGCGATCTGTTCTCTTGCTCATTCACTCTCCTTGCAATTATTTTAAGGTATATTAACCAATTTTTGAGGATCACAGAGCGGGTATGAACATGCAGGAGACTCGCAGAGCTTCCGGGAGAGGTCATAAGGTTGGATAAAACACTAAATAGGGTCAATAGACTGTATAAACAGGTCGCACCACATCTGTATATATTTTAGCTGCTGTGACTTCACACATCATTTACCTCCTGATGTGTTGTGACTGCTGTAGGCTATGTATAATATACAGGAGCGCACATGTGTCTTCCACTGCTTGTAAACTCATAAACAAATGCCTGCGGTTGGTTCATGAAATCGGCCAGATTGGCGAGTACCAATCGAGTCATTAAATGTGACTGATCAGAGCAACCCTAGTTCTTGATATTACAGTTGATATTGTTTAGGGATGATATGGAAATGTGACCAATAAAGATAACTTAATATTTGAAAGCAGATAACAGGTGTATACTGTATAGGCCAGTTAATACAAAATATGGATTTTTTTAAGCTTGATTACTAAAGCAAAATGCAAAAAAATACAATGCACAATTGATTTTAATTTATAATCTTAAGTACAGTTAAAAGACTTCAAACAAGAAATTTTAAGTCCCACAATGCCAACATCTTGTCTTAGTGTATCCTGTGTGCAAAATGTGGCATTATGTGGAAGGCACCAATAAAAATCCTCATGCCCAGCAGAAGTTTATTGGCAGATAATTTATTTTCTTATCAGGTTAATTCTAATGTTTTTAAAAATCATTTATTGTGTTTATATTCTGCATTACTAATGTTTTTAATAAATATCTTGAACAATTACATTTAATATTCACATTTTATCCATATAGACTCTTTTCGTCCCACTTAAATTACAGTTATACATGTCCAGCTAATCATATTATCCAATGACTAACCAAGTACAACATTGTTCACTGTCCAAATAAGATTGCTAATGTTGTTTTGAAGTCATACTTGCATAGGATTTCAGACCGAATATTCAAAGTAATGTTACCATGGTAAACAATAAAGGAAGCATGTCGCTGAACCAATGAGTGAATATAAAACCAACTTTACCTCAATCTTCAGTCATTTAAATGATACATGGGCCTTGTTTTCATGAGCTAAATGGCTATTTTAAGTCATCATTTACTGAAACAAAACTACACAAACATAATATTGGTAAATATGCGTTTACCAATATTGGAAATATTGGTAAACGCAGATAACCTCAAGTACAAAACACTAGCGTTCACCTTACCAGTTTAGAATTAAAATCTAAAAGACATAAATAATAACTTACTTTTGTAAAATTAAAGTTCATTACCTTGATCCATAATTGTTGTGAATCCAAAGAAAACTTAGCAGCTGCAGTAACTTAACTCATATCCGCTGGACTGTGACAATATCGGCAGTTTTCAGATATTTATTAAGAAAAATCCGATATACATTAGTTTTGAATGGTTGCTCTCAACACGTTTGCGGCAAAATGCAGAGCATGTGTTTACTTCCGCATCTTGTTAAGTGGTGACGTATGTAATACTGTTTCCGGGTCCAAGCCGCCACTCATTTGAATTGACTAAATATTCGTTTATGATTTTATTCATAACACACATTAAAGTGAATTTTATATAAAGTCATAGTGTACAAAACAATCACTGGGCTTGCTGCATCACAAATACCAAAATTTTAACAATTTATAAAAAAATGTATCACTTTCTGGCCATCAGATATTAGGCATGGACATATATATTGCGATCGTGATTTTCGAAAGTACTACATCGCTTTGTAAAAGTTTATTATTAGCATTTGATGAGTCTTATTCAGTTTCATAGAGCGCTTGGACCCGGAAGCTCCTTCGCGTGACGTCACACTTAACATGCGGCGAGAAAGAGTTCGAGTTCTGCTTCCCGCGTTTCTCGGTCGCCCTCACACGGACAAAGAGGTAATTGATTCATTTGATCTTCCTCAATGATTTGAATCTTTTGAATTGGTTCGACAAAATATTTTCTTCAAAATTAATTTATTGATGCTTGATAACATTTATCCTTCACCTAAATGATTCGTTCACAACAGATAGACAATTCATGCATTAATTTAAAACAGATTAAGTGAACTCGAATAATTTGTTCAGTAAGAGATTTGTTCAGAATCAGATTCGAAAGAACCGGTTGGTCGAATGACAGTTTTAGTGAAACGAAAGGAAAAGTAGACTACGCGGATTGGGTTTGCATGGCGGTTTTAGGAAACAGGAATGATTGTCCTGAGGACGAGAATACACAATATGTTTTGGACTTTTGGTGGATTTATTCTAGCGCTTGTATGCTTAGGTATTTATAAATGAACTGTGTAATGATATAGTCAGCTTTTCAGTTTAGTCAGCGACATATGTTTTCTCATTTGCTTACTCATGTAATGCTGCGTTATGCCAAAATATGTGTTACAAACATTCAATGATCGAATTAAACATAATTATCAAAACATGTTTAATAAAACTGTGAAGGAAATTACTATTTGGAGAGTTTAAAATACCTTTAAATATCAAAGTTGTTTAAATTGGAACTTTGCTATGTTCTGTGCTTTTATTTGTTTGTTTGTTTACAATTTATGCAGTCGTTGTTATTATTCTCTGTAGCCTATTTACTGATATGTTTTAATCAGGTGTAAATGGATCCCAGCCTCTTCGTGATGTTCAATGGCTTCCTTGTCAGTTTGTGGACGAGAAAGTTCATATAAATGAAGAAGGTCACGCTGAAACCAAGTATTTCCACAGAGAGTCTGTACTTCAGTTTGGTAAAGATGGGGACAGTGCTTTGCACCCCGCCATTACCTTCCTTGTCACAGGTGAGCAAAGGTCATATGAATTTATTCATTCATTGATTTGTCTATTACTTATCAGAGGTGGCCACAGCGGGATCAACCGCCAACTATTCTGGCATATGTTTTACGCAGCGGATGCCCTTCCAGCCACAACCCAGTACTGGGAAACACCCATACACTCTCCCATTCACACATGCACTGATAGACAACTGCCAATTTTAGTACATCCTATTCACCTGTACCACATGTCTTTGGACTGTGGGGGAAACCGGAGCATTCGGAGGAACCCACGCTAACACAGGGAGAACATGTAAACTCCACACAGAAATGCCAACTGACCCAGCTGGGACTTGAACCAGTGACCGTCTTGCTGTGAGGCGATAGTGCTAACCACTAAGCCACCGTGCCACTCCTTATATGAAGTCATAGATTTATTATATTATTTTGTCTTGAAATAATAACTCTGTTCATTTGCCCTGTCTCACACAGGCTCTAAAGTGGATATGAGGCGTTATTTGGAGGGAAGTGAGGACACACTACAATGTGAGGTCCGAAGATACAGCACTGGAGGGATAGTAATGCGCTGGCCTGTTGCAGGAGCACAAGAGTATGACGTCTGGTTCACCTGTACATTACGTCATACACAAGGCTTGTTTGTCATCACCAGCTTTCTCAGATACACACCTGCGGCTCCTGCTCAGGGACAGGTAGACTTTCTACAGTGGATGGGAATCAGTGATAGGGATCTCCTGATAACATCAGGTAACACTGAAGCAGGTGCATTTCCTTCTTTAAAAAATGGATTAGAAGATAATCCACAGTACAAAAAAGAGTTCTTTGAGTTATGTCATGTTAACTAAACAGTAAAAATCAAATATGCATGAATTATTAAACACATACTGCATGTGTAATTATTATACTGTAACTTAAAATCAAAAAAAGAATTGGTTGACTTTCTTGACACATTTATTTTCCTTCGGCTTAGTCCCTTATTATAAGGGGTCGTCACAGCGGAATGAACTGCCAGCTATTCCAGGATATGTTTTACAGCGAATGTCCTTCCGGCCACAACCCAGTACTGGGAAACAACCATACACTCACATTCACACGCGCTCATACACTACAATCATTGTCTTTGGACTATGGGGGAAATTTGAGCACCTGGAGGAAACCCACGCGAACATAGGGAGAACATGCAAACACAGGGAGAACATGCAAACTCCACACAGATATGCCAACTGGCCCAGCCAGAACTCGAACCAGTGACCTTCTTGCTGTGAGTCACCATGCCACTCTTTCTTGACACAAAGTTTTGTTAATTGAACTGAAATACCACTTTGTTGTCATTATAAAAACCCCTATTCTAAAAAGCCATATTTATTGTCTTATGCAATATACATAACTGGTTGTTGTTGTTGTTGTTGTTGTTGTTGTTGTTGTTGTTGTTGTTGTTGTTGTTGTTGTTGT
>CAIGQZ010000379.1:8720607-8731447 GCA_903798205.1 Danio tinwini
ACAACATTGTATTTTCACAGAAAATCATACAGTCATAAAGGACTGGACAAATATTAGGGTGCAAACGATGACAGAAGTATACTTTTTTTATGTAAACCATTACTTTAATGTCCTTTTTGTATCTATTACACTACAGAACAGCCCAGAGTGTCTCTAAATGTGGGCTCCACCTTGTCTATGGTAGTTGATCAGGACCAGAAGCTGATCTGTGAAGCAGAAAGCTACTATCCACTGGATGTAAACATTGAGTGGTACCGTGAGCCACATGGAGGAAGCCCTACACCTTTGTTTTTGAAGAACGTTCTGTACTCCAGTCATCGAATACATCAGGATGGCACATATTCGCTCTCAGCCTTCTTCTATCTACAGCCTGGCCTAGAAGACTCTGGATATAAGTACACCTGCAGAGTTTCCCATAAGTCTTTGCTCACCCCTGTCCGCAAGAGCTTTTACCTCGTAGTTACAGGTGAACCTGATTCATTTGATCAATTGGAAAGTCCCCTATGTCCTTTATAGTTAATATTACAACTAACCACTAGGTGGCAGGCATAATGTATCATTACAATATAACAGATATTTAGCACTCATTTTTATAGCCTTTTTTATTCCTTTGTATTACAGAACCTGACTCTACCATGTGGTATATCGCAGTCTTTGGTTTTATAATCGCCATGCTAGTAATTCTGTGTTATATGCTGCCTCAGTTTCTTGCAGGTAAGTCGTCTGTTCATCATAAAGCACTATTATGACAATCTCACTGTCCGGCCCTCATTTGAAATGTTTTTTTTAACACTATGGAAAATTAAGAGCAAACACTATGCATGGTATTTTGAATATGACCGCATTAAGATTTATTTTTATTTTAATGAACTTTTTTAATTTCATTGTACATTAGATGGAAATAAAAACTAAATCATCATTTATTTTTCTTATAGGAAGACAAGTACTATAAGTTTTTATCCCAGCATCCTTAATCTAAGCTCCCATTAACATATTTTCATGTAATAGTGTGATTGATAATTAAGGAATTAATCAAGGCAACACTGTAAAAAAAAATGTTGACTTAAAGGTGCAGTATGTAAGTTTGACACCCAGTGGTTGAAATAGGTATTGCACTCCTGGATCAAAAAGCAAGCGTGGGTTGCCAGATTGAGTACAGGAACGAGTGATTTAAACCGAGTTCTAAATAAAAGCAACAGCACCCGATAGAAGTTTTTGTCCTAACCAACACCTCGAGTTGATATATTAGAAACGGCTTCTATTTCTCACAGCTGAACAACAGAAAACTATGACAATGATCACCTCAGGTATACCTCATATGCTTTATTCAGTGTTAAATGCTAATAATGTGAGCTTGAATGAAATTTCACTTGACATTTGTTGCCATATACTGAAAGCAGCAGCAGATAGTTCAACTCAAATCTTGAAAATACAATAAACTGTTTGAAATTGAACTTTAGAACTAGACACATATGAGTGATTCATCATGTACATTAATAATGTTAAAGAGGGCTAACATGTATTAAATAGATTATAAACTTTACCATTTCATGAGTGAGTGCATATTCTGTGCTTCTGAATGGGTGTATTTAAATTTTTGTTGTGTTTTCTCTGGTGCAAACAGCCAAATTGCTCATTACTGCGTATCTCTTCACGAAGCTTGTTGTTAGGACATGCGGTTACTATGTAACCTGTTCATCTAATGTTTACGCTCTTAATATTTATATTATTTGCTAATTAATAACCTCATATGGAACTGAATCTGCGTCTCATTTCGGAGTCTGCTACTGTCCACCGGAGGTCGCCTTTCGGTCACAAGCGCATGCTTTGAGAGCCTTTCTAAATGAATGAATGAAATACGCGGTTTTCCACCAAAGCAACCCACTGAAAACACATGAACAAGAATGTTCACTTGGCATGTCAAAAACTTACATAGGGCACCTTTAAATTCCTAAGTTAAATCAAAATAGTTTAATATTTTCAACTTACATCAGTTACACATTAAGTTAAAGATATTAAAAACCAGATTAAGCAGGTTAAAATAAGTTATAGTAACATAAAATCATACATTGCCATGACTTTTTGATCGCATAATTTTTTTCACAGTGAATCTGTTTATCAAAAATTAAAGATATGTTAAAAAGCAAGTACTGATGTTTTTTCTTTCATTTATTTTATTTACTTGTGCCAAGTCTAATGCTCTTAACATTTTTCTGTTTTAGGACGCAGATCAAAAAAGGTGAGAGACAAATTTAAAGAATAGAAGCATATCAATAACATTTCTGCCAACATCTTTTGTGCAGATGAATATGGACACCACCTGTATATGAGTGAGATGAATAGGCTGTCTGTACTGTTTGTGTTAGTGTATGTGTGCATGTCGCGTGTTTTATACGTCTGCATGTATGTGCAATTACTGGCATGTGTGGAAGTGTGACGTAAGTGTGTGCGTCTATTTGCCATATGTCCAGTCTCACACATCGTATGTTTACACTGTGTCTCTTATGTGCAGATGTTTTGAGAGCCCATGCCTGAGGATTTAAAGTACAGCGTCATGGAGACCGTCAACACATCCCTCCTTCTCACTATCTGTCTCTGCTTATCCCTGCCATCTCTTCCTCCTGCTGCTGCCTTCACCAAGATCAGGTGCTCTTCATGGGAAAATGGGGAGTTGCTGAGAGGTGTAATTCCAGAAATCATGGTTTATGTCCTTGTTTACAATGGCTGATAAGACACTGTTGCTCTCTATGAACTGAAGGAGAATGTACTCATCTTTCTGCCTGAATTATTTTTGAGTGTCTTTAAATCATAATAATGACAGTTTGGAAAGAAATTAATGAATAAATTGTTGAGTTTTATAATTGTAGGTTAGAAATGATAAAATAGTATAATGAACTGACAAAAATAATACAAAATATACATATTTAGCTAAATTATGAGGTAAAATAAGTGGGGAAAAAAACAGTTGCTAAAAAGAACAACAAAAGTATTTTGATGCTTGAAGAAATGTACTTGAAGTTTAATATTTGAACAAAAAAAGTCAAATAAAATATGTGTTGTTCTGATTGCTTCACATTGGAATATATCCACCAGTTTGTGTGATGTTTGCAATGCTGTTCACGGTGAAAGCCAACACCAGTGGCGCTCTGAGGCTTGTGGGATTTTGAAGTATTCTTGGCTAAATGCTCATCTCTGGACCACACGAAGCCCCCCTGTGAGGCATCTCCCTGACTCCCTGTTAGCTACACTATAAACACTTCACTCAGGAATGGCAGCTGTTCCCAAATGGTACTTGGTACATTCCCCTTCTCCTGCAGTACCCAGTACCCTCCTCATCTCTGCCACTCACTCAAGGCCTCAGTATACTCCAACTCACAATATACTTTTTTGTTTAGGGGTAAAAATAAGTATGTATAAAAAAATATATATATATATATATATATATATATGCATTCAGCGATCACTCCTTCCTCTCAGTAACAAAATAAACAATAGTGAAAAAACAGTAGTTAAGAAAGCATCCGATAATACCAGTTAGGATGTTTGAATATCACTTTGTCACATTTATTTGTATTGTCCTTTATACTAGATGGCTAAAGCAAGCGATTATACAATTACAGTGCTCAGCATAATTCAGTACACCCCATTTTGAAAATTAATATTTTTCTCAATTTCTCAGTCAATATAAACAATATATTTTGGTGCATTTAAACAAAACAGATTTATTAAACAGATATATTTATTAAAATAATATTTCAATCACCAAATATCTTTAGAAATTGACAGATAATACAATTAAATTCAAGCAAAATAATGCAAAAAATAATTACAACCTACAAAATTTCAACCAAATTTGAAAAAAAAAAATAGCTTCTGTTGATTTTCTACTTTTTTTTGTATTTAATATTTTTCTATAACATATACATTTGGTTGTAGTTTTTGGACTGTTTTCGTAAGTTATTTTGTTAGATAAGCTCCAGATTTGGCTTCAGTACTGACTAATGTATATGCACAAATATAATATTGTATAGCTTTCTATTGGAAATATAAATTTAAAAGATAGATTTGCAAGGGGTGTACTTATATGCTGAGCACTGTATTTAAGCAAACAAAGTATTAAGTATAAAACAAGTATTCAGTATTAAACAAATCACATCAAAGTATTCAGTATTAAACAAAGGTTTCAGTGTTGCTTTTAATTAGAGTTACGCTTTATTTTCCACTATAAAGCAGCTTTTTGATGTTTATTTTACCTGTGGACATCTGATTTAACAGACTGAACAAAGCAGATAAAACAGTGGAGCACAAAAACATACAGAAGAAGTACAGGGGTAAGCTGTACATTGGTGCTCTTTGGATATGGGAGTCTTTTAAAATCAAATCATCATTCCAAGGCACTTAAAAAAACTGTGAAAAAAGTTTGTAAGACCATATTAACACGGCTAATATTTTAACAACAGCACACATGCACCAATGCATTGTGACTAACTGGAATTCACATGACACAATCACCTGATTAGATCTCCAAGCAGTAAATAGAAAATTAACTCAAACAATAGTTTCAAATGAATTTAAACTAAATAAAAAAAACTTTAGGCTATTGGATTATTGGTTATTTAATTAATTGTAAAGGGAAACTTTTGCAAACTATGAAAACTATTTTTTTAACTGATTTTTACTGAATATCTAACTTCAAGAACTGGAGAGTAAATATGAACCAGAAAAAAATTCCATGCCAAAGAAGGCGGAACATTTTTTTTTACATCTTCTATGTAATCACCATAGGGCAATGATTAATTAATGTCTTTGCCTTTCTAAATGGTAAACTGTTTCAAACTGCAATATAGCCTGGTTTTTGACCTGATTGGTTCAGTATGATGCCACAACGGTTCATTCTTTGACTTTATTTGAAGTTGCCCAGCTTCAGTACAATGGAGCCATTTATATGTAAAATCAGAATCCCTAATTTTATTAGTTGCATTCTTGTGCACGCACTGATCAAGAGAAACGATAGCTTCAGCTTGATTTCTAGGTTTTTAGCAGTGATGCTCATTGGAAACTCATTGGCATGTCTGGTGGGTCAGCAGCCAGTGGAAGGTCAGCGTTCAGCCAAGCTTTGCAGTTCTACAGAAACAGCTGTCTTGGGACCGAATGAGGCTTATGCCTTGAGAAATCAAGAGTCTCTATTACAGCAACTGCATAAACGACGGGCCGCCTGCCCGTGGCTCGTGATCTGTTATTAGCCCCGTCAGTTTCCATTCGACCCGTTGACATTTCAAACAACATGCGGCTTTGGCTTGTTTTATTTCAGCTAATGTGTTGTGGAAGTTGGAGGTATTTTTCTAGCACAAATTAACGAGCTGAGTTGAACTAAACAGTGATTGGAGTTCATTAACCCTCTGTGTGCTGCGACAGGCGACCATGTGGCCCTGCTTTCACCACAGATGGGGTTTAAAAACAAACAGGCCTGGAGGTGGGCAGGCTGTGCTGTGTAATTCAAAGAGAATTAAGGGAATGGCTTGTTTTGTTTCTGAATCCCAGAAACGCAGAGCTATGCGACTGCTGATGGTGGTCAGTGCTCTGGGGAAATCAATAATGGCTTAGCTGATGATTCATAATTGATGGATAAATATTGTGCTAATGGATAGGGGGCCTCATTTATAATATAAGCATACACACAAATGTGATCATAGAATATATTTTTTTCTATGATCATGTTCAGATTTAGAAAATGGTCTTTCACATGGAAAAGTCCGAGTATTTTAGCAATACTTGGAACCTTTTTGTTCCCAATAAAAGATTCTCTGGTGCTCGTTTAAATTCCAATCCAAATGTTATTTGTCACATACAGAGCTATAGTATGATATGCAGTGAAATGCTTACACCCGTGACCTTAAAATAATAACAATTATAACAAAATTAACAATAAGAATCTTAAATAGGGAGAAATAGAAGTTATGAATTATTATATATGCATTATTAATATAATAATTTGCTAAATACATTATTTCGTAGCCATTTGTAAGGCAGAGATCTAAAGAAGATTCGGCTGTGCACAATTTAAAAATCATTTGTATTATTATAGATTACACATCTGGACGAGAGGCTGTTTCTCTCTGTGAGTTTTAGTGAATCGCATGTATGCACAAGTATGAAATGATATTAAATGAACTATAGGACGGTAAAAAAATATGACAGCATTTCTTAACATTTGAAGTTATTGTTAAATATTAGCTTTTATTTTTTATTTTCAGTTTATATTCTAAATTTAGTTATTAAGTATTAATTCATTTAATTGTTTGTTTTTATGAACATGTCTGCTTGGCTTAAATTTATTTTAATTTTAAACTTTTTGTTTTATTCTAACAGAAAGTCTTTGATTTTAATACTTGAACTTTAACATTATTTTACATACTTACCAAAGAGTGGATATCTAATTTTTAAGTTTATATAAATATTTTTAATACAACATGTTGTGTAATATGTATTATTTACTTCAGCTCTGTTTCATCATACAGGTTTGAAACAACATGACCTCTGCAAAAGAGGAGAAATTTCATAATTGGCTGAACTCTTTCTTTAGGCCACATTTTATTACCCCTATAGTCTGCTGTCTCAGACATCAGGGTGGATGATGCTTCATTTTGCCTTATTCCAGTCACCGGGAGTTGAAGTTGCGGTTAAGTGTTTGTATGCACTGCAAATTAGTTCTCCCGACTGTCCCAGATGGTCTACTACTTTACAACATATTTGCTCAGCATTTGTCTGAGCAGACTTAATTTGCGTCTTTCTAGACATTTCACTCCCGTAAAGTTCCAGTTTTCCAGTAAATGCTTCAACAGACGCTTTCCCTCTTTCCCCTACTTATTCACCTTATCATCAGAATTATTTAAGTGTTTGTCTTATTTTCTTTCCTCCTTCCTTTCCTTTTTGTGTGTGTGTGTGTTTATTTTCCCGTGATGTCCTGGAGCTGCATGCGCTGTGTTTGAATATTCAAAAGGGAGGCGTTCCATATACTATAAAACTGATATTAAGTATTTAAAAAAAGTGTTATTTTGTGCATTTATGCACTAACATGTAGAGAAACATAAAATCCTCTTTGATGTTCTTTGTTGGGATTTACAGTTTCTGATATGCTCAAATGTGTAGGGTTATCATTGTAGGTAATCAAAGCATATGTTTAGGATAGGAATGGACTGAAAAAACCTTAAGACCAGTGTTGGGGAAGCTACTCTGAAACTGTAGTTTGATTGGTTACAAGCTACTAATCAGCAAAAGAAGCTAAGGAACTGTCAAACTACGCGTCTAAAAAAGTAGCTAGCTATATTTAAAGTCCAAAATGTTTATAAAAACATTAACATATTTACTACTTAACTACAATTATGATGTGGAAGCTTAATGTTTTATTTCACCATTTTCAAATTTCTCAGACTGTCAAGAGCCAAAGTGCAAAACTGCAACAAATGTAGCATTGCAATATAATAATTAACTGGGATTAAGCAGCATTTTCTCGAGGACAAAAAGTCACATATGGCTCTATTTTAAAAGAGTATATATTGAAGCCTTCGCACAAAGTAATTAATTACTTATTGTTAAAATAATTTTATAGCTTGAATTTCAACTGTTGTTACTACAAAATATTTTAAAATGACAGTAATTGTTATAATGTGCTTAATAATTGTACGTTTATACTTTGTAACTGTTTGATTTTTCATAGTTGATTTTTCGTAGTTGGAGGTTTTTAAGATCATTCAGAATGAGTTAGTAAATGATTAATAAACATGTGAATTAACGTTTATATATCTTATTATTCAGGCATATAGTAATGGTTACTATGTATGTTAATAAATGCTTTATTAACTCAACTTTATGCAGTTTTGTGACCTAATCTAAAGTGAGGACTATTTATGCTTTATAAATCCCTTATAAATGACAATTAAAGGCTTAGTATTAACTGAACAATAGTCTTTGTAGAGTTTAAACATTTGCTGAATAACAGGAGTGTCAAAATATGACATAAAATTGGATAAAACAACATATAATAATTTAACAATTTAATAGGATGCAATGTTTAAACTGTACAGTAATTTTATTTTAGATAAGGTTGCAAATATTTATTTTTTATTTGATACAGTTTCATGTGTGTATCTTCAAATGAATAAATGAATAATGTTGTTTATGTGCTTTTTTCCTGTTTAGAATTTAACTGAGCCTTTAATTGTCATTTATAAAGCATAAATAGTCCACTTTAGATTAGGTCACAAAACTGGATGAAGTTGAGTTAATAAAACATTTATTAACATGCAAATTAACTATTTGTATATGCCTGAATAATAAAAATAATAAATGTGAATTTGAATAGTTTATTAATCATTCTGAATGATCTTAAAAAACATCAACTATGCTTAAATAACTAGTTTGTAAATAATGCAATACTTAATTTAAGTAATGAAAAATAAACCATTAACAAAGTATGAAAGTACAATTATTATATTATTATACAAGTCAAGAATACAGCATTTGTAGCTTTAGTTATAAACTGCTTACTAATGTTTATTAAAATAGAGTTAATGCTTACCAGATAATGAATTCACTATTTGCTAATGCTTACTAAATGGGTCATTGTGTGTAGTTATTGAAGTGCTACCGTAAGTTCTACTAACTTTAAAAAAAAAAAAGAGTTTGTTTACCTTAATATTTTGTGGCAATAAGTTTGTGTTGGTGTTGGTTGTGGTTTGAGGGCACAGGCTTTAGGCTGCATCAGATGCCTCACATTTAATCGGTGGAATAGAATGGCACGGAAAGACTTCTGCGCTCGCAGTCTGCATCAATCTGTCTGTGGTTTCTGCCTTTTAAATTTGAACCTCTGTCCCGCTACTGTCTTTCCATCCTCCTTGCATCCCTACGCTCAGATTTCTCCCCTCAGCCAATATTGCCAAGACTAGCTGACACTACGACTTGTGTTATTTTTAGAGTGTGAGATAGTTGGTTGAGACACTGTGTCTTCTGACAGCACCTGATGACACCTACGAAGAAAATCGATACATGTGTAGTAAAGATCAGGATGACATCAGGGGTCATCTCATCATTTTGGGATGTCCTGCCCTAAATAGAGGTTTAACCAAATCCATGCCTGGCCACATCTGATTTAAGGGTTGTTTTGAAGTTTTGCAGAAAGTGGTTCATCATTGCAGGCGTTGGGATTATGTGGGCATGGTGAGCTGCTCTGGTAATAAAATAGTTGGTATAAATACTACCAAGATATAAACAAGTTTATGGCTGTGTAATTTAGTGTGTTCACAGGCATAAACATTTTAGCATCTGGAAGATGATTTATGCCCTTTGATAACTGTGAGAGCAATGGGATCCTGGAAAAATCAGTGTTATGTAAAGGTCAAGGCAGATCCACAACTAATGCATAGACTAAATATATAAACAAAATTAAATAGAAATGAATGACTAATGCTAACTTGCCAAACACTGTACTACACTATACTATATATTATATAATGACTGGATAATTTAACAAAGTGAAATAATTTGAATCATGAATCAATTTGATTTTTTTTTATTAAAAATTAATTACATTTTTTTTATTTAATGATGAAAACTTTTATCATAAGAAGGTAAAACATTGTATCATCAGCAACTGTGTTGGGGAAAGTTTAAACTACTTTTGAAAGTAATGCATTACAATATTTAGTTACTCCTCATAAAAGTAGTTGTGTTATTTTGGTAAGTAATGCGATACGTTAATTTTTAGTTAATTTTTATTATGTGGCTGAGGCTTGATCTCATTCAGAACTAGTTTTTTTTCTTTCTTTCTGATTAGAGGAGTTCTGCAATAAACAACACACTCTATAACCTACACCTATAATTACCTTAAAAAAAAAACACACATCAAAAAATATTTTAGGATAATGTTATCTGAGAACTTCCTGACCCCAGAGCTATACATGCCGTATATACAGATTATTGAAAGTTTAAAGCAATGAGTTTGCTTCTTTTGTACTTTTGTCTCAAGTAAAAACACTGTCTGTTGACTCAATCCCCTTTTCCTTTTCTTCAATGCATTCAAAATAATGAGCACATTCTCTCATTGACTGCGTAATTCATTGTGACTACTTTCATTTTTATTTAGCAATAAATGTTTTTTAAAAGCTAATTAATTAAACTAAAAAGTTTAATTACATTGTTACATTAATCAAATATTATTACTATTTTTTTATGTAATGCATTACTTACAGTAATAAATTAAACATTTTAAAATATTTTCACATAAAATTGGATTTCTGATCACATGAATGCAGACTTGGTGAGCAGAAGAGACTTTTTTAAAAAACTTCTTACATTGTTCATTTGATACAAGAAATGTTTATTTTAGTTTTTTCCCTGTTTAGAATATAACTGAGCCTTTAATTGTCATTTATAAGGGGTTTAAAGCATGAAAAAGTATGAAAATACAATCATTACACACATTATACATGTGCTTATAAGTCAAGAATACAGCATTTGTATCTGCAGTTATAAACTGCTTACTAACATCTGTTAATGTAGAGTTAATGCTTAGCAGATAATGAATTAGCTATTTTCTAATGCTTAATAAATGATTCAGTGTGTAGTTATAAAGTGTTATCGAGATTTCAAAACAAGAACATTACCACTTAGAGCATTTTATAATAAATATATACTTAATATGATTTCACATTTTTTAACTTTTTGAAATATTTATATTAGTGAAAATATGTATATATACATATATATTATTTCTCAGACGAGCACGCACGAGCGCGCACACACACACACACACACACACACACACACACACACACACACACAC
>CAIGQZ010000379.1:8731457-8752120 GCA_903798205.1 Danio tinwini
CACACACACACACACACACACACACACACACACACACACACACACACTTTTTCCAGTATGTAAGTTTTGAAAACTTTCTCATCAAACAAATGCTCTAGAATATAATTATCTAGTTTGAAGTATACTTATGTTAAATGTAATGTTTTAATGATAATTATAATACAAAGCATTACAATTATTATTCATTTTAGTTGAAAATGTAGAATTGTTCCTAAAATATAAGTTAAAGCACTATTTTCACTTTTTTATTCAACAAAATAATGAACTGAAAAGGCACCAGTTGCATTGAATGACCCCAACTCATCCTTCAAGATGAATTCAAAGGGAGGATGAATTTATATACATTATGACATTTATGTGCGCATATGCATTTGATTATACAGTAAGCCTGTGGGGAGATGCCTTTTTATCTACTATTATCAGTCCAAGAAAAACTGAGTCTGAAGGTCTGTGTTTTAACAGGCAGCGAGTTTGTCTGCAAGAGGATCCAACACATCAACACATGGCAGCATGAGAATGACATGAATGAAAATGGCTCTGGGACATAAAGGGCTCGGGGGGCTTAAAGCTTAATGATGATAGTTTACTGTATCACAGCAACCATTGCTTTTCTGCTGTGTTTATCGGTTGGTGTTGATAAGCATGCAACTTATACCTAAAATCAACATCACCTGAGGCTGTTGTTGTGTTTTTGTGAAGCGCAACACAGAGCGAGAACAGAAGGGTTGATTGTTCCTCACCGACCCTGGAACAAACCTGCTAAATGAATGCCAACTAAGAAAACAAAACCTGATGAAAGCCTTTAGCTGAAACAAAAACACACCTTTGAAACATTTAAAAGATAAGAGAAAGGCATGTAGCACAGCCTTCTTGCCACCTTGTTAGAAAATTGGGCAGCATATGGCGTTACACATGTGTTTGTGTACGTGCGCACTCAGTCATGATGTCATGGAGCAGACATACTAAAAAGCTTAGCAATCGTTCAAAGCCTTAGCCCATATATGATTATGTTCTCCAAGGACTTGCCAGGAAATATTGCCAAGTTTTTCCTTTAGTCATTTGCCTGTATAGACGCAGATGAAGCTGTCAGCTGAAATAGAGCTTCAGAAAGAATTTAACGCCACAAACTGAGTGATGTCCATAATATCCTCACGACTGGCCTCTATATTGCTGCTCTCTGTACTTAACATTTGCCATCTTTTTGTCATGTGTTATTTGGTCGAAATCTGCAGCAATAGACCATTTTTTTTATCAACCACGCGTTTATAAAGACTCTGCTAAGCTGCTACAGTGGAGATCCAAATGAAAAAATGATTTATAAACATTTGATCTATTTATTTAATTTCAAAAATAACATAATCTTTATAGTACTCGAAACACTCCACTTATCTCTTACAGGACTTTATTAGTCTCTCACAGGACATCACTACATTGTTAACAAATTTCTGTAGCATCTATAGCAGGGGTCACCAAACTTGTTCCTGGAGGGCCGGTGTCCTGCAGATTTTAGCTCCAACCCTAATCAAACACACCTGAAATAGCTAATCAAGGTCTTACTAGGTATACTTGAAACATCCAAGCAGGTGTGTTGAGGCAAGTTGGAGCTTAATCCTGCAGAGACACCGGCCCTCCAGGACCGAGATTGGTGAGCCCTGATCTATAGTAACTTACTGACAGCAGTTCAACAGTAACTTACTTTAAATCAGTTACAGCAAGAATACTGTATTTACATTCACAGCACCATTTATCTTGCTCTGTATGTATTTACAATATTCTATATCTTTACTGTAAAACGTACAGTCATTTTTGAAATGCAACTTTAAAATACAATTACATACTGCAAAACTGTCCTACAGTAAAATACAGTTCCTATTACAGTTAAATACTGTGTAATTTACAAAAATCGTCTCACAGGATTTTACGACATTAACTAGACATCACTAGTCTCTCAAAAAGTCTAACACATTACATATAACACAATACATCAAAAAGATTACACAATACACTAGTCTTACGAGTCTCTCACAGGACTTTGCTAGTCTCTCACAGGATTTTGTTAGTCTCTCACAGGACTTTACTAGCCTTTGGCACCACTGTTCTTCAGTCTCTTTAATAATTTTCCAGAAATACTCAGAGGGTGACGCAGTGGTTCAGTAGGTAGTGTTGTCGCCTCACAGCAAGAAGGTTGCTGGTTCGAGCCTCGGCTGGGTCAGTTGGCGTATCTGTGTGGAGTTTGCATGTTCTCCCTGCGTTCGCGTGGGTTTCCTCCGGGTGCTCCGTTTTCCCCCACAGTCCAAAGACATGCAGTACAGGTGAATTGGGTAGGCTAAATTGTCTGTAGTGTATGAGTGTGAATGTGTGTGTGGATGTTTCCCAGAGATGGGTTGCAGCTGAAAGGACATCCGCTGTGTAAAATATGTGCTGGATAAGAAAATGAGTGAATGTATGATACTCAATCAGGTTTAGGTCAGGATTACGGGCTGGCTTGAGTTATAGATATTACAAAGAGACCGTTTTCTAGAAATCTCTGATAATCAGCTTGTCTTGTAATGGTCGAAAGTGTCATCACTTTGACCTTCATCTGGGGAATCTGCTGTCTGAGGATTTCAGTCACATTAAAAGGTCTCTCCATGTTGCAATGTAAGTGAAAACTGGAAAGTTTTAAGAGATACTTTGCAGAGATACTTAGTATGCAGATACTCAATCAGGTTTAGTTCAGAATTCCGGGCTGGCTGTTTTATCATTTCATTGTTTTCAGCTTCCAGGACCTGTTTAGCTGTGTGACAGGGTGCTTATTATCAGACTGGCCAAAAAAAATGGCTATCTGGCTGGGTGATAAAAGCAGAGAAGGACCTGCATGTCGCAGAAGGAGCTTCTGATAAACAAACTCTTGCTGCAGAAAACATCCTCAAACAAGACTCTTCATCCTCCACTGACTTCTTTACATACTTTGGGCCCAGCCTTTTCCCAGTTTAACATACTAACTACTACAATCATACTATTTCCAAGTGGTGAGCAATTTCAGTGTGCACTTAGTCAGATTGCTTCATCAGACTCTCTGAGTTGGCCTGTCCTCTTCTAGAGGTCTCTGATGATAGGCTTGTCTTGCAATGGTTGAAAGAGTCGTCTTTTGCCCTTCATCTGGAGAACCTACTGTCTGAGGAATTCAGTCACATTAAAAGGCCTCTCCAAGTTGCAATGTAAGTTAAAACTGGAAAGTTTGGCTGCCACTTTTGCAGATGAGGAATTTAAGTATCCATCACTAATAACTAATTTTTATCAGTGTTTTTCAAATATCATGTATTAGTTATTATGATGTGCTTCAAAATAGATTCAATCTCCATGTGAAATCTAAATGTACAGTGTTTATTTTGCTCACACACAAAAAATTAATCCATGGATGTTAATCCACAAAAAAGATTGTTTTGGTAATCTTTAATCAAAGACTGACCATTTGCTTCCACATTGCAATGCTTTTCTGTTGACATCAGTTAGATGACTACAGCCATAATATTCTTAATCATGCTCCTCTTACTGTTAGTGTGCTATGAGGAAATTATGCGCAAAAAGAAAACTCTCTATGCGCAAAAAGAAAAGTCTCTTCCTCATTATTACATTTCCGTTGGAAGTACATCAACATACTTAAATAAAGTCTCAGCAAATTCACATGGACTCATGAAATATGCCTAATAACTGCTTTAATTTAAATCTAAAGCAAGCAGTAACCTCAAAATTTAGGAAATGTCTAATTTTGATATCCACCGAACTCACATGAGGCTGTCTGTGAATTTAGCAAGTTCAAAGGCCGGTTTGTTGGTAAAACACGTCATACCATGCATTTGATGATTTTTCTGCTTGTAATCTGACTCCTGCAATGTGGTGTAATTTGCGCAGAACTGACTGAAGAAATTGATTCCTTTTGGAAGAGAGGACCAGCTGAGGAGTCAGAGGTCAGGATCAGACACCCTCCCCTGCAGCGCTACACGAGAAGGGTCAGCAGGCCAGATTCCCAGCCGTTAAAACAGGCCGGGATGGAAAAGCCTTACTGGCCACTGCCCTCGCCTGACCCCTGTCTGCTCGCACCCCTTCTGGACGTAGTGCCGGGAAGTGAAGTCATCCACACATTTTTATCAGGTCTACCGAGGGGCAGTCATTATCTCTTTACCTTGTCTGCATTTTCTGTCACTGTTTATCTTTCTCCCATTAGTCATCCAGTGTCTGTGTTTCTCTGTTAACTCAATCAAGTGTGTTTGCATTATAGACACAGTCATCAATAGATATGGCGCCTCAGTCACAGAGCCTCCGTGTCTTCTGTTTCATTTATAAAGAAGAAATTCTCTGGAATACTAAATTCAAAAATCAGTCGCAGCGTTCCATGATATTGTATTGCATGCAAATTTGCATTTTTGCATAATGACGTCTTAACTGTACAATAGATCATTATACAGGCAGCCAGTCACCTACTAGTCTCTTACTTCTCCAATAATAGTTTAAACTCAAATCAATATTTCATTCCTTGTGTATTTTAATTCTCACACATCTGTATGACTCATAATACATCTGTATACTATTTTCACATAATTATTATGAATCTTTATTTTATATAACAGTCATATGTAGTATTTTTCAATTAAAACCATAATGTGTCTGATCAGCAACATGTCATTAATAAATGTATGTGAATGAATAGAAGGCTTTGAATGTTGCCATATTTATTATTATTATTATTATTATTATTATTATTGAATAAGAAATTCTTGAAAATTTAGACCCCCTACCCCTCACAAATCTCTCTTTTAAATTTAATATCTAAATTTAGTACTTTCTATATACTGTATAGGATGCGTCACAATATTATATTTGTGCATATACATTGGATACCAAAGCCAAATCTGGAATAAATCTAACAAATTAACTCAAGATATCTTTTCAAAAATGAGTACATCCAAAGTAATATGTTAGGGAAAAATATTAAATTAAAATTGAATAAAAAAAATCCTGAGGAGCAAAGAAAAAAAACAACTTAACTACATTTGTTTCAATATTTTGCTCGAATTTATTTATTTTTTAACCACACTCTTGTTATTATAACTGTTTAATAAAACTGTTTTGTTAAAATGCACCAAAATATATTAGGCATATTCACTGAGAAATGCATATAAATATTCATTTTGAAAATCTATGGTGTGCACTGTATATATTATATATAGTATGTAATGGAATTAGTGACCATAATTTTTGCAGCGTATTAAAGCAAAAAAAAACGTTTCACAAACAGATGACAACATTGTCAAAATGATTGCTGTTCACATCTGTTAAAGTAACTAAAAGCACTGTATTATGCATAAAAGGTTAGTTGATGATGTCATTTTGTAAAGAAACACTATGTGCCTGTGCAGTTACTGCTACAGTCCATCGTTCTTGTTTTGCTTGCACTCTTATAGACAGAACACATAAAATACATTTCACCACAAAGCATGTTTTTGTTGTTTACACTGGATATTGCACTGAAACCTGCACTGTAACCTGCAATTTTTGAAGTAGAATCAAATTAAGTTTAATAAGTAATTTCAACTTCTATTAGTCAAACTGACTTAAAGCATTTTTAAAAATCAAAGTAAAATTTTGTATAACTTTAAAAAAAATTAAATTGAAACCGTATTAATTTAAAATACATCAAGCAACATAAAAACATGTTGTAATGACTTTCTGATTGTATCATTTGTACAACATGTTGTTTCACTGGAACGTTAGGATATCTTAATTCAAAATGATGCGGTCAATTACAAAAGAACAATGTGCACATGAAATGTATCTTCATGAATATGAAAATGCATCTTTGACATGATGATGGTTACATTTTTAATATTATAAAAATGTATAAGAAGAATGAAGTGGACATAAACCATTTTAAGATAAAAAATTTAAAATATAATTTTAATGTTTCTATAAATTATGACTCCAGTGACTTGAAGTAGCTGTAAAACTTTAAGTCACAGTAAAAAAAGTGTGATTTTTACGAAAATAGACAAATAATTTAAGTGTAATTTATAATTTAGCAGTGTTTTGTCCAGTTAAGCAAAACAAATGTCCAAATAAAACTAGATTTTTACGTATGTTGTACATAAAATGCTATATTATTAGCTTTATCAAAACAAAGAAGTTCAAAAATTTTAGTTTTAAAAATTAACAAAATGTTTAATTTCCAACACAAAGAAAGATATATAATTTGGTGCACATGACATCTGTTCTTCAAAATTCATAAAGCTTTGAGTGAAAATTTGTTTAACTTCTTCCTCTTAGTTCCACAGGGCCAAAGTGTCTATATAAATACACCCTTACAGTCACAGTCAAACAGAAGGATAAATCAGCATGGCCAGAGGCAAGTCCAGTTATTACCTCTCTGCTCCATATATAAGTCTCCCATTCTCCATTGTGTGATTTGTATTGAGCAATGACTAGCTTTATTGAGCCTCCTACTGCGTCCCCCGGGGTCAGAGGTAAAACCCGTCCAGCACAGTCGCCCCGTGGATGTAGGGAGTGGACTCAGAAATAATTGCCCAGGACAGAATGTCTCTGAGCGCTGTGTGGGAGAGCTCTGCTGATCCTCATCCCGCTGCTCATCATTCATTCTCATTCATACACAGATTATTCCTACAGGGAAAGGAAAGACTTCATCTTTCAACGGCACAAGGTAGGAGTCCGCATTCGACTGATCCAGGATCAGGGACACCTACCAACAGCTCAATTTATCTCTGACCGGTGTAAGAAGCCAACTTCTGCTGACACGCTTTCTTGTCTGTGTTGGGCTGCCTGTATTATGTCTAATCTCCTGTACTTCTGCAGTGTGCCAGACCCGTCCATCGGGCTTATCATGAGCAGTGACAGATGCCCAGCAGTCGCCATATCCCCGCAGCACATGTCCTGACCTCTGCGACCTCCTCTTCCCAACAGTGCACTAAATCACCAACATGTACTTTTTTGTCCAATGATAATGCAAGTCAGTGGGGTCCAATGCAAAACTGCACCTATTTGACTTTTTTGTATGTTTCATTAAGACCTTCTTAAAGAGATAATTCAGCCAAAAATGAAACAACCTTATCATTCACTCTCCCTCATGTAGTGTTAAGCAGTTTGTTGAACACATAAGAGGGTATTTTGAAGAATGCTGGTTGTTGGCACACAGCTAGCAGCTTTTTTTTAATGTCTTCTCTTGTGCTCAACAAAAAACAGAAACTCCGGTTTTGAACAAGGGTTTGAATGCAGAATTTAGGATGAACTAACTCTATGTTCTTTTGTGTTTCCACAGTTGAGATTGTTCCATGGAGGCTACAGCCACATGGCTGCCATATCGCCCTGCAGCCCAAGATCGGTTACTCAGCAGGGCTGAGCCTGGTCAGTAACTGAATGGGAGACCCCCCTATAGCTGGTGTGAGTGTCGCTGACTCCCCCTATAGCTGGTGTGAGTGTCGCTGTTGTCCTGTGGGTGCAGTCGCATCATCCAAGTGCATGCTGCACACTGGTGGTGGTGTGGAGAGACCCCCCTCATGATTGTGAAGCATGATTTTGGAACTCAATGAATGCGCTATATAAATACACCTTACTTACTTACTCCAGATAAGTAAATGGTCACAGCATATTCGTTATAGGGTGAACTGTCACTTTAAATTCTGTCTGGTTCTCATTAAAAATGATTTATGACCCAGCAGATAACCTTTTACAGGCCCATTCTGCTTTTTCTGCTAACTGTCTGTCAGTCTCTTCACCAACTTTGTGGGAAACAATTGCTGTTTTTTAATAGCACATGCAAGTCAAGTAAAATCACTAAAATAAATGCACTCTGAAGTCTTGAGTCTTATCAAATATATTAATTCACTGACCACTTAATGGAGTAGATTTTGGTAGTACTGTAAGTTTGCCATATTTATTCATGACATCACTTCAGTAAGGTGTTGGAAACAATACTCAGAGGCTTTAGTCCATATTGACAGATATTGATTTGCATCATGCAGCTACTGTTAGTCTCTCCTCTCCACATCCATGAAGTGAATTAAGATTGGATTGAGTAGTGCTTTTCACTTGAATCTTGTTCAACAGTATGATATTATTTGAGCTGTGTTACAGGGTACATTATCCTGCTAAAATTAGACATCTTAAGATGGACTCACTGGAGATGGGCATGGCCAGCCACAATACTCAAGTTTAAGGAATTTAAATGATGTTTTGTTGGTAGTATGCCAAAAGTGTGCCAAGAAATCTACCCTAATCATACACATTCACACAAAAAAGTGGTTCTTCAAGCAGTTCTTTGTTATTAGTTTATTGGGTCTTTGGCTTGTTATCATTATGGAACCAATTTCAGTGCTATATAGCAATAGTAATGGTTTTTTAGTGGTTCTTTGACAGTTAATGTTCTGCATATTACCATTTAAAGTTGCTGAGACTTTTATTTCAGTACGGTGATGTATTTCCAGCTGAAATGGAATATTGAGTAGGGGCGGGGCTTTTTTTTACACTATTTCCTCATAGCAAACTAACTGTAAGACGGGTGTGGTGAAGGATATTTAAATAGAGTTGGAAACCCTCAAGTTGACATCAACAGAAAGAAATGGTCAGACTGTGATTGAAAAACTAAAACTTACAGAGACTTTTATTTCAGTATGTTGATGTACTTCCTGAAATGGAATATTGAGTAGGGGCGGGGCTTTCTTTTTGCATATAATTTCCCTTATCGCAAACAGTAAGAAGGGGGTGGTTAAGAATACTGTGGCTGAAGCTGTCAAACAGACGTCAATAGAGGACCACAACTCCAAACATGGGAGCAAATGGTCAAAATAAAAGCGAAATAAACATTGTACACTTTGAAAAAAAACAGCACTGAAATAGCTTTAAGTTGCTTTTTTCTTATATACATTCCATGTGGATGTATTCAATTTATGTGACAGCACTTACATTTGCAAGAGATGAAGAGCTCCCAAGTGGTCAGTAATCCTACACAGCAAACAAATGATTTCTTACTTAGATTTTTTGTCTTGTTTCTAGTCCAAATGTCTAAAAATTCTTAAATCAAAAAGCATTTTCTAGACAAGCCAAACATATTGTCTTTTTTTAAGAAATAATATGCTAAAATTAAGTGAGTTTAACCTTAAAACCAGCAAAATAATCTGCCAATAGGGTAAGCAAAATAATCTTGTTTTTCCTTTTGACGTAAAATTATTTTGCTTACCCCATTGGCAGATTATTTTGCTTGTTTTAAGGTAAAACTCACTTCATTTTAGCATATTATTTCTTAAAACAAGACAATATGTTTTGCTTGTCTAGAAAATGCTTCTTGATTTAAGAGGTTTTCCATATTTAGGCTAAAAACAAGACAAAAAAACTAAGAAGAGCACCTTTTGCAGTGTATATGTTGCAGAACAAAACTTTATTAGAACATAAAATACAGCTAAAATATAATAAGGACTGAATACAAAGATTGCCATATAAATGTATTAGGCTATCAGTTTAATTTACAGTGCAGTATGTTTTTGCTTTTCTTTTACCAGTGTGTTTATATTGCGTGTGTCTTGTCATAATATTTCATTGTATTTTCACCAGGTTGCATCGCAGCTAATGATCTACACTCTTGCCGGAGGCTGATTCGGTTACGGTAGTGTGAGTACGCAGCTACAGTACAGGCAGGTGTATGAGCGATTACATGCGTTTGGCTCTGATCCCTCGCAGGTGAGCACATGCACGTATGCCACGTCGAAACCTGTTATTGCACGAATCAGTAACACTTTCACTCTGAGCTCACTGTGTGTTTGCGCTCAGTCAAAGGCTGATTTGTATGTAAAGACTTCATGCTAATGATATGTTGTAGCTCACTCTCAATGTTCATTCCAAAGTCTCTTTGTGCTCAGACAATTAGGAATGTTACACATACTCAATCTCACACACAGACACCTAGTTTAATTCACCTGGAGGGGCCTCTGCGCTTCAGCCTGTAAAGGGCCTCTCAACCGTCATGCTGAATAGCTCACACTGAACCAAAGATTTTACAGGGGCCTGAATTCTCTCGCTCTTACACAAGGATTTGTTTTACTGAGTGTTTACCCGGCACTGCTTGGAAATAAGCAGTACTGAAACTGATTGAATGTGCAGTTCAGTGTTGTAATCATTTTATTTGTTATTACACAGTATATTAAATATGCCATGTTTAAGTTTTAATTTAACATAATTTGAGAACAAAAATATACACTTGTTTTAATATTTTGTGTAGTGTAAATTAAAAAATACCTAGCCTGATCTATACAGAGATTAAAATAATGAAATAACTGATTTTTGATACTGAAATCTAATAATTAAAATAAATATAAAATAAATAAATAAATAAATAATAGAAAATAAACATTTCAAACTTATGACTTTTGCCTCAATAAACTTTTAATTTGCTGTTTATTAAAAGTTATTAAGGGAGTAGTTAAGTTTAGCTATTTGGTAAGATTAGGGATGTTGATAATGTAGAATATGTACTATATAAGTACTAATAAACAGTTGATATCTAAATAATAGGCAGGTAACAAGGCACTAGTAGTGAGAATTGGTACTTTTAGTACTAAATTGCTACACTCTCAGAAATAAAGGTACAAAAACTGTCACTGGTGTGGCATTTTCAAAATGTACACTTTGGTACCTTAAAGGTCCACATTTGTACCTTCAAGCTACATAGTACCTAAAAAGTACAAAAGTGTACTTTGTGGTATGTATCAGTGTGGACCTTTTTAGTATAAAAGTATACCTTTTAGGTACAAAAGTGCACCTTTTAAAAAGGTACCACCCCATTGACAGCTTTTGTACCATATTTCTGAGCGTACTAAAGTTATATTACCAAACAAACCAGTGGTTTTGTGATTATCACTGTCGCCTCACAGCAAGAAGGTCGCTGGTTCCCGTCACGGCTGGGCCAGTTGGCGTTTCTGTGTAGAGTTTGCATGTTCTCCCGGTGGTTATGTGGGTTTCCTCTGGGTGCTCCGGTTTCCCCCACAGTCCAAAGACGTGCTATAGGGGAATTGAATAAACTAAATTGTTCATAGTGTATTAGTGTGTGTGTATGTGTGAATGAGTGTGTATGGGTGTTTCCCAGTACCGGGTTGCAGCTGGAAGGGTATCCGCTATGTAAAACATATGCTGGAATAGTTCGTTCAGCAAGTGGTGACATCTGAAATAGAGACTAAGGTGAATAAAAAATGAATGTATTAAAATATGTAAATAAGCATGTGTAAATAAATAAATCAATCAATAAATATATAATTAAATACACTACCACAATGAGTAGAAAAAGTGAACAATGTGGCTTAATATACAGTAAAATTAATGTTTTCCAAATGTAAGATAACTTTCACAGTATAAATTGGGTTTTCATAGAAAAAAAATATGACTTTGACATTTTAAAATGGGGTTCCTCACAAGGATAATTGTACCTGGGGTCTGTGGCATAAGAAAGATTGAAAAGGCCTTTATTATGGAAGCGTAAAGTGAAGTATGAGCCATACGACTTTGTGCAAACATATATACGCATCAGTAACAAACCATCCATGTATTTTCATTTGATGTTTTGACACTCATTTTTCATTCGTAGACCGCTTTCGTACACTCTGACATCAGCCACTAATAGAAAAAATATGTTTTCCTTCCCTCGAGTGAGAAACCAAAATGCACATTTCTACACAGCTCATGAAACTCTCATCAGGAGCACGGTCAAATAAGCCCATCATTACCCTGTCCAAACTCAGTGTCCCAGCTCATCCGTCTCGGCATGATGACACTAATACCAATGATGATTTTCCAAGAGCGCTGCTGTGTATTTTTTGCGTCTATTAAAAGCTAAGCTTCTAACGGTTAAAGCAAGACCATGATGTCATGCAGCTGCTGCAGGGCAAAGGAGTCTGGGAGGTTTTTGGAGTTTCGGTAGAGCAGAGCAGATTGCAGAAACAATGGATGGATATGACAGAAAATGTGTTTTGGCTCAAGTCACCTCAATTACATCACTCCTGCTTCCTAGAAAATCTATCATTGCTAAAGTATTATTCTTGGCAAGGGCTGCAGACTGATAGTTGCTGCTTCTCAGGAAGAGGCTGCTGCTTTGTGGATATGTTTATGCACCAGTTTTTGTGTGCTTTTACATATTATGTTGAATATGTACTTCATTAGTACTAATAGACAGTCGATATCTTAATAATAGCAGTTAATGAGCCACTACTTTGTAGTGAGAATTGGCATTTAAATTAAAGAGTTTTTTTCAGAAATTAGAATTTACTAAGTAGTTTTCAAAATGTGTACTTTTACTTTCCCTTGAGTACATTTTTAGTGATGTACTGGTACTTTTACTCTACTACTTTCCTTCAACATGCAGTCACTACTTTATTTTTTCCTGTCTATAGGGATTAAGAAAATCCGTCCTAAGATTCCTGTCCAAATAAATTGCACATAAAAAGTAAATCGCATCATACTGAACTACCTAAAGACATACCGCAAATTGTTTGGAAGCATTAAAAGTGTCCAATAGGATGTGCAAAATCTTTACAAGCAATGACCGAGAGACTGTTTAGACTAAATGTCACTGATGAGAAGATGACGGATGTTTTCTGTATAAATGCACTACAGAATGTTACGTTTACACAGACACTCACAAATTACATGTAAACGAATCAGCCGTTCACGGTGTAATACTCACTACTCTTGAGTACTTTTAAAAGGGCTATTTTTTTAACTGATATTTTGAGTAATATTTACAACAGATACTTTTACTCTAATTTCACTACTTTGGGCAAGTAATAGTAATTTGACCTGAGTATGATTTGTCTGTACTTTTTCCACCACTGCTTATACATAATATTATTTCAAACTACTAAAATGTTAATAAAAGTCACTTTGAATTTTCAACGTCAAAAGTCGACAAAGCAGAGATCAAGGTCCCATAATGCAATTCACAAGCGTAAATCAACAGAAAACACTTGTGAATCACAAAATACGGAAAAAAATATGTATAAATAAATTATTTTCAGTGTTTAAAACATTGAGCTATTACCACTACTGTTGATATTCCACCTTGTCCAATTGTTGGTTTATTTGGGGTTCTCCCACCCTGCCACACTTTACCCTCTCACTTTGTAGCCTTCTTAACCCTTCTGGCTAAGCAGTTAAGAGCCCTTACCCTTACACTTGTTGGATAAGAAATTTTCTTTATTTTATGAAATTAGAGAAAATTAGGTACTCTCTCTTTACCGACCTAGCACTATTTTCATTAAACTGTGGGAACCCCTTTGCAAACATGTCCAAACTCTTCAGCTTGACCCTGCCCCTTCTGATTGAGTCCCCACCCCCTACTCCCAGCTTGGTACTGGATACTAGTTCTGGTCAGCACATTGTAGGCCTGTAATTCCTGTATGTAAGATTGCACTAGAGTTTCTTTATATATATATATATAATTTGTTTTATTTGTTTATTTGTTTGCTCTAAATACTCTTTAGTGTATTTGCTTGTTACATGTTTATGTTGTCTTTTTGTGTATTTTTGTAATGTGTTATACAATGTATAAATAAAACATACAATTTTTTTGTTAAATCCATAATAGATTTTATTCTTAATTTATGTATTTATTCATTCATTCATTCATTTACTTTTTCCTGTGTGATTTCATCAATCTGTATATACCTAAATTGTTGTTAAATTCAAAGTTGTATTGTTTTTTAATATTATTTATTTTTCAAATAAAATCCATATATTAAAATTACATTTAAAAAGTAAAAAAACACCATTTTTGTTGTGTTAGAATTATTACTTTTGTGTTTCTTTCATATTTTATCTGAAAATGCTAAATATTTTAGGTTTTAATTAAATGAATCCCAGATTTCCAAACTGGCCTCAAACATTTGGACCCGCTGTAAACTCTTGTGTGTTTTCTCGCAACCCTTAATGTAATGTAAACGATCCGCTTTCTAGCAAGCTTTCATCAAACCCTATCATTTCTCAATTGTTCTGTTTAAACATTGGGCAATCTGCACACTAATTAACACCACATTGACAAACAATCTGTTTCATTTGGAAGGAAACAGTGGTTACGAGACATCAGGGAAATAAATATTAACAAACCTCAACCTAAATCCAAACGCGATATTAAGTCATGGCTCTGCGGTTATAATTACACCCCACTTGTTGTTGCAATTGTTTCTGTGAATCATTTAAAAACAAAGCCCACTTTCGACAAGGCCCATTTCATGGATGAGATAGAATTGGGATCACTTTCTCCGCAGAAAAGACATCAGTAAACCACAAGATCTGTTTCTACATTAGATTAAGTACGCCGTTGATCGAGGGTTTAAGTAAACTACTCTGAATCGAGGGTAATTGTGTTGTGGTGGACTTTGATGTGGTGTGGATGTGATCCCTAATTCCTCTCAGACATGCTTATGGGTGTATGTATTTGTACGTATGTGTGGTTTGATTGATAAAAGATGCTGTTTATGTGTGTGTGCAGCAGTGAAGTTCAACGCAGTCATGGCTGTTCAGAGAAAAGGGGGCTGTAATTATCCGGAGCCAGTCATCTCAGGAGGTCGGCTGAGGTTTGGGGAATGTGACCCCCTCCTCCAAACCTCTCTTCACCCTTTAGTCCTCCATCGTCAGCTGGAAAATCACAATGCCACACTAGAATGGACAGGACAGGCTGCGCAGGATCCATGACGGTGATGTGTGTATGCAGAAGTGTAAAACGTGCACTGTAAAAAGTGTAAGTGTTGAATCAACTTAAAACAATTACTTTAAACTTAGTACAAGTACTTAAACTCAATACACTTTAAAACTCATTAAAAAAGTTTTCTGAAATAACTTATGTTAATTTTTTTTATTGATTCAATGTTTCAAATTTAAAGCTGATCCAATGGTTCACATTTTACAGTGTTATAATTATGCAGTTTGTTTACTTAAAAGTTATAAGGCAATGAGTTACTCCCTTTTTCAAGTAAAGTCAACTAATCACTTTTTACATGTACATATACTAACCCCAAATGAAACTTAGTTTGCATGTAGTCCCAAATGTACCTATAGTCAAATAAATGTTTAAAGGTTACTATTAAAATCAATTGTAACCTAATTAAAAAAAATTTGTTTGAGTAAAAGTACAGATTTTACTCATTTTAATCACAAGTACAAGAATCTGGAAATTTACAACAACAAAAAATATATATAAATTAATTTACTATTAAAAAAGTAAAAGTATCCTAGCAATATAAAAAAAAGAAGGAAACTCTTATTTTATCATAATAAATAGTCCTCTAATGCAGTGGTTCCCAAAGTGGGGGGTTGGAACAGTGAGGGGGGGGGGGGTAGCTTGGTAATTTCCAAAAATCTAATTAATTTTATTAAACTATTAAATTACCATATTTTGTCCATAACCTACTGAAGATAAAAATAGTGGTTTATAATTAGCTTTTCAAAAAAAAAAAAAATTCTTATTGGATTGCGACCTCGATTACATTATATTAAAGACACAGCAATAGAGTCAGATGCTGTGGATTGATTTTAAAGCATCAGGTTAAACTTTCTGACACCTTTACAGTGCTTAGATACATTTAAAAAAAATAAATAGTAAGTTTTCTATATTTATAACCACCTCAGAGGATATTGGGGGTCGCAAGTCACTGGCATTGTTATTTTGAGGGTCGCAGGCTGAAAAATTTGGGAACCCCTGGTCTAATGCAGAGTAAATAAATGAATTTTTCAGATTGCCATAAATGGTTTGGTTAGGGAGATCCTACCTAGGGAAAAATATAAAAAAATATTTTTTAAGTGCACACAAAAATAAGTAGTGCTGTGTAAAACACATTGTTGCATATTAAACACATATTTTTGACTGTCCATTTACAGTATTTAATGCACATAAGATGCAAAAAAATCTAATGAAACTAGTACTTTTAATTCAAATAACATCATAAGGAGCAAAAGTATACAGTAAAGTATAAATCTTCCAAAGTAATACAAACAGTGTGTACGTATGGGTTTGCATGTATGCCAGTGGCTTGTTGAGAGCATGAATTGCGTTTCCTCTGGATCAGATATGCAGTATAATCACATTTCAACCATAACCCTGTGGGACAATGCCAAGAATATTGCAAAAATAACTTTAAATCAGTTTTATTGTTCTCTTGTCTGCTCCCTCTCTTTCACTTGGCACCATGTGCACCTAATTAAATTGACTTTGAAGCGCCGATGACATCATTATTTGGCCACTATTCTTTTGGACGTGTTTGGACTTCTGGGTCCCCATGGAAACTCTGATGTAATGGCCATGCAGACTTGTTTTCAGTTGACACGTACTGAAATAGATGAGCTTTTGTTTTTTTGGAGGAGCGCTGAGTTTGTCAACAGCTATCTTGCAGATGAAAGCCAGACAGGGCACTGGTTCACTCAAACCGGGGATCTTGTGGACCGACGATTTGATGTTTCTCGATGTGAGCGGGAAACATTTTCGTTGGTATGTCTGAATGTGGTTAAGGATTCATGTGCTTCACAGCTTTAGTGGTTCGACTAGTGTGAGTTAAAGTTTTGTGACGTAGAGTTCAGGAATTGTGGTTAATTTGGCTGCCCTCTTTTCAGGTTTATTACATGCTTCCCACCATGCCTCAATCTCCTCAATAAAGACAGGCTGGCTATGAGGGAGAAGGCACCATTGATCTGGTGATAAATGGTAGTTGATGCTGCTGTTAATAATGAAAATAGATAGCTGCTAGTCTTTTTAGTGCAGTTTTAGATGGCTGCAAGACCAATTTAAACCAGTTAAAACTAGCAAACCAGCACCAAATGTGACAATGATGCATGGCCAAGCGGCAACTTCCCGCTCTCCCTCGGGAATCCAATACGGAAGTAACTAAAACTGCAATTTATCGGCTTGCCTTTGGGGGCTGGCTCCAGGAAATACAAATGTATTCTGACTGCAATGGTAAATTGGCCAATTTTACAGCTAATAAAAACATTTTTACAGCCTGGAGTCTGGATGGTTTTGGTGTATATAGCTAATATTACCCTTCATGACAACTGTGAGGGGTGTGAACGTTTTTATAACTCATCCGTTTCATTTATATTTGTATATTAAGTCTGCATAATTAAGGGCGGGCCACTTGAGTAACAGCTAGGTCTCGCTAGTCGCCGTCACTTTACCTCAGCTGATTAGCTGCTGAACTTGTCATACATCATATTTTTATATTGTTTTATGTGGCTTTAAACAGTCAATTGCCTTTTGGAATTATTTCCTACAATTATCAGATAATATAGCATGCTGTGTGCACTTAATTGTGATAATTTTATTATTTATAATTTTCTTTAGACCTGTAATGCACTCCAGAATCTGACAGATTGATGAGCTGTATGCTCTAGAACAGTCATCTGAAACGTTGTAATACAGTTTAATGCCTGGATTTCATAAATAGACACATTTACTAACACAGACTATATTTAAAGTATTTAGAAGTAATTCATGTTTTCCTCCTGTAGAAAAAACATCTTAAGAACCAAGCTTTGTGGCTCAATGTAATACAACAGTGTTTTTAAAGACTAAACACTTTATTGCTATAGTATACAACCAAGCACATGTGGTCAGAACACAAACTAGTCTCAGGTGATGAAGGTTTCTCCTACAGAAAAGCCCCTCTAAGCAAAATGCTAGCAGGCGTCTGTAGCTCCGGTCATGCTCCGCCTCTTTGCCCTTGTTTTGTATGCCCTGGTCGATGCCCTGGTCGACGCGAACAAAATGACGACGGTTGGCCACGCCTGCTTGTAGCTTCTTTTGCATTCTTCATGGATGACGTCACGGATACTACGTCCATATCTTTTAGAGTCTATGTGTATGACACAATGAAATCTGTCACTGAACACTGCCAGGTACCATTCTCTGTTTGCACACTTTCTTGAACTTGTAACAAGTTTCAATTCATCTTGTATTTTCGACACTTCAGTAAGACTTCAGCAAACAACATCATTTTAATAGTTTTCTTTGTGAAAGCTAAGACATTTGTTATATAATATCAATATCTAAACTTTCACAATCATTGAGTGTTAGTCGTTCTGGAAAGTTCATATTTACGAGTTGACAAGTCGTAATTACAATGTGATATGAGTTTAAGTTGAAGTCACTTTGTTTGGAGGAAGATGGCAATGTACACTGTAAAAAAATGCTGGGTTCCACACAATCAGTTGTGTTGGGACATCATGATGGAATTACGTTAACTTATTAATTTCTTGCAAATTTATTTTAGTCGAGTGAACATAAAACAATAAAGTTGTTCCCAAAAAAATCAACAAACAGCAAATGTGTATTTAGTGTATCACTTATACCAAAAAAGACAATATTTTTCAATTAATTCTACAAAATAGTGAAGAATTTGAATCAGTAGCTGCATTTGCATGGCCGCAGTTAATCCAATTAAAGTAGTAGCACAATCTGAATAAAATAAATCATGCAATCGTGTCAATCAAAATTAACAGGACTAATCGGTTTGTTTATTATTTACAGGTTTGGGCTTGTGAAATGCAGTAGAAATGAGAAATCATTGTGTGTTATAAAAGGGTTGTAGAACAATATTAAATCAGAATTTTATCCACAGATGCCTTTTGTTCACATGTACTGCTTGATGAATACAGACAGCATGGCATGAAGCTCAATATTTCATTGTACAATATTTTTGTGAAAACAACTTTTTTTGGATGATGTTTTGTTGCAGATGACAAAAATGTCATTCATAAATTACTACGATCAAAATGCTGCATCTTTATCAAAATCAGGAAACTCCTGAAAGAAATTTCCCTCAGTTTTATTCTTATAATTATGACATTATAACATGTGTTCAATTCGTAACTTTTTGATTTAGTGGCTAATTCGTACAATCTCATTCATACAATTAGTACGATTTGCTTATGTCCCAATGACAGTTGGGTTTAGTGGTGGGGTTGGGTGTCATGCCTCCTTTTTAAAATCATACATTTTCTTACGACTGAACATATACAAATTAGCCACTAAACTGACAAAACGTAAAATACTTGCGTTTCCTCGTGAGATCAGGCTGCCATATCTGGAGAGACTTCTGTTAGTACTTCTGTACTACTTCTTCATTTAGCTTTTGCAATAGGGGATGGGGTACTGGGCTTCAACTAACCATGGCTCGTAAGATTAAAACTGATTGTTTTGATCACTTAATAATTATCATCTTATAGCTTTATGATTTGTGGCGTACTGTTTGTGGTTTATTGTTAGGGCTCATTTTAACAGAATGTTCTTGCATTCCGAGGTGCCTATTTTTCATTGTTTCTGTGTAAACATGCTGTAGTGCTTTTCGTAGCAGCCTGGTTTAATGAGCTGATCACATAGTATTTGCTCTTGTGTACAAAACACAGTGTGAAATGTAGCAATCACATTGGAATCAGAATAGAGGTATTTTTAATATTTTACATTGGCATTACATCTTTAAAAAGCTATAGACGCACACAGGACACAGAGAGACGAAAGCTTGATGTCATATTTATATAGAAAACAAATAGAAATATGTGCAGTGAAGTGCAAACTTTTTATAGCTTGTGGTTGGGACAATGTTAAATGTGGTTTGTGCAGAGTTGTTTGTAACAACTGTGGATAAAGTAAAGTGTTATGTGTCTTTCATGAGCAGGCTGTTGTTTATTTGACTTGTTCGTCTTGTACGAATTTGTCAAAATGACGGTATGCATGAGTATGTTTAAATCAGACATAATCTTACACCACAATTTGGTGAGTCACATCAGTATTGCATGTCAGCAGCCATTTCCCAACACCCAGAAATCCCTGGGGCTCAACAACCTATTGGGAAGGAGTTACATTTGTGTCATAGTTTTGTCTCTGTTATATCCTTCTCTAATGTCAGTGTTGCAATACCTGTGAAGGTAATCTCTATCACTGATCCGTCCTCAGATAAGCGGTCTTGCATGAGCATGTGAGGTCTTGCATCGGTCCTTCTCAATGCAACTGATCCAAAAAAGCATGTCTGATCCATTCGGCTCAACTACTCACAATTACCACCATATATCTCAAGATCAGATAAGAGTGAAGGCAAAGAAATGGTGGCTGCTTTAGATGCAATAACAAACTGCCACAGAAAAGCACGGCATTGTGCCGTTTCTCCATGTGCCTGTTGCTGATCCTAAGAGACATTTACAACCCGTGTCTGACGTGAAAGCCTGACATCATCGCAAGATGGAAATCACATTTGGAGGGCTGAACGGGGAACAAAACTTGGAGAGAATTTTCAGCAAACTTTGAGTCATATGTTGAAAATTGATGAAACACTGCTTTTCCACGTTATCTAGATCAAGGTGTCCTGTGGAAAAATGAATAACTTCTCTTTAATGTGGAATTTTTCTCTTAGATGTGTGTATGTGTGTGCCTTCTATTCCCTATGTTGCAAGGAATTTTGGCCTTGTTGGGACAGTTTTGGTCTCCATGAGGAAAATCATAAATCACACAGAATTAGTATTTAGAAAATGTAAAAATTCAGATTGTTTCCTGTAAGGGTTGGGGTGTGGGGACAGAACATACAGTTTGTATAAAATCATTACGTCTGTGTGTGTGTGTGTGTGTGTGTGTGTGTGTGTGTGTGTGTGTGTGT